>OZ005661.1:225921673-226474480 GCA_963930645.1 Salticus scenicus
TCAGATTTTGTGGTAGGCAGTAGAGATTTTCTCTGACACTTAAACACTTCTTCTTTTTAATTTGATTAACTTTTTAAAAACATAGAAATGGATATATGCTTCATTATTATATGCTTTAATTTGCTAGAACTCTGCTTTATAAATTTTATAAATTCACTTCACTATTTCATAAATCATCCTTACTATGAAATCAGTGGGCAGTTAAAAAGTTTTACTGCTAACAAAGTTAAAAAAGTAGATGGTAGGTAGGCATAAAAAGGTTGACTACGTCTGGTAAATACCATGATTATTGAGGGTGACAAAATAATATTAGCATTTTCGATTTAACATGTTTCATCAAATATCTTAGGAAATACTTCACAAATCTTTTAAGACTTAACGGCCCTCTTCACTAACCATTGCCGGAAGACCGAGCCAATGCTATTCTATGGGGGAAATTTTCTTTACAAATAACTTATAAACTAATACATATTTTTAAATTCTGTTTTCACATTCAGAAAATTCCCAACTGTTAAATGGACGGACCTTTCTTAAAAATGCATTTTTTTAATTTTTAATATTTTATTTTGAAACTGCAAAATGAAAAAAATTCACATATTGAAAATTCGTATTTTGCAGCTTCAAAATAAAATATTAAAAAAAATAATTTTTTAAAAAAGGTCTGTCCGTTTAACAGCTGGGAATTTTCAGAATGTGAAAACAGAATTTAAAAATATGTATTATTAGTTAATAAGTTATTTGTAAAGAAACATTTCCCATAAAATAACATTAGCTTCGGCTTCCGCTGGTGGTGAGTGAAGCAGGTCCTAAGCGTGACATAGATGTTTGACTACATATTCTCCAAATGCATTTTGGGCACAGAAAAATTCATGGAAGTCCACAACAAATGCCAGAAAAAGAATAATATTTGTCATGGAAATTATCTAAATAGCCTGTATTTGTAGTAGAACATTCTGTTCTGGTGGTATAAAATCCTGTTACAGTAATTTTCTAAATGAGGTTTAAAAGACAAGGGACTGTTCACATATTGATATTTCATCATTCATTTTAAAAGGTAAGAACTTTTTTTTTTCTTAATTAATATCTTTCTTTCTTTTTTTTTTAATAATCTTTTATTTTATTTATTTAAAAAAAAAAAAAAACAATATTTATATTTGTTATACTATTTAAATTTTGCTTATTATATCTTTTATGATTGGCTCCAGTGGCGGATTTAAGGGGGGGGGGGGCTAGGGGGCTGAAGCCCCCCCCCCCCCCAAAAAAAAAAAAAAAAACACTGACATTCACAATTGAATATTGCAATTGTAGAATTTTTATTAGTCTAGAATAGCACTTTGAAAAATCTTAGCCCCCCCCCCCCCCCAAAAGTCAAGTTCTGGATCCGCCACTGATTGGCTCAGTTTTTATTTTGGTGAGTTATGCTAGTGCTGCAGCTGCAGCATTATATGAAAATTATATGAAAGGGATTTTTCCATACATATACACGTACTTTTTAACCTTTTTTTTTTCCTCAGTAAAATGCATGGGTGTTTTGAAAGTCTACACACAATAATAACAAAAGAACTTTGTGAATTACATTAGATAATTTTTCCATTACATATATATGTAAGTATTTGTCAAACATTTAATCAAAAAAAAAATATTTAATAAAATAATAAATAAATAAATGCTTTTTAGATTTTTATCATTGCACTGTAAAATGTAGCACTTTGTAGATGAGATCAAAGAAGTTTATCTCAGGGCATGAATTTCTTATATGAAGTACTTGCATCAAAGTGGCATTATGAGATATACGAATAACCTTCCAGAAAACATTTTTAGATAACTCTGTCCAAAATAAAATACCCCACTCTCCCCACAAACTCAGTTACTTACATCAGAACAATATAGGGGGGGGGGGGATTTTTCTTACTTAAAAATATAAAAACAGGACTTTCTCCTGGTTTGAAAAAAGATAGGGAGCTACTAGTAAAAAAAAAGGCATGGTTTAGATTCTTGAAGATAGTTTCGGATTCTTAAGGGCACATTTAAAATTATTTTAATCTTTTGTTTATTTACTTTTGCTTATTACTAATGTATGAATGAATGTTGATCATCATACACAACAGTTTTATTCATATTTATAGCATTTATCTTCATTTTAAAGGTTATTTTCTACAAAGGGGCAGTAAGATTTTTTTTTTTTTTTAAGACTTTTTTTTAGCTTACATTCTCTGTCATAAAACTTCTGCTAAATCCGGGTTAAAAAGGGAAAATGATTTAGAAATATCAGTCCTATCCTTACAAAATCGGTACCAAATGAAAGGAGTGATTTTTCTGAATCCAAGGGTGTAAACAGTTTTTCCACACGACAATTAGATTTTTTAAAAATTAACTAAAGTATGAATTTTTGGTGGTAACATTTAATTTTAAACTTTTCATACTTTTTAGTACAAATCAAGCTAATAGAAAAAGTAATAACAGGAGACTTGGCGTTGGAATATTAAAACCCGAATAAACTTCTATGCCAGAAACGCCAAAGAAAAATATTAACGCTATCAGTATGCTTAAGGCTACCAAAACAGCTGTATGCATCTCAAATATATATATATATATTTTTTTTTTTTTTTTTGCGTTTCTGACGTAGTAGTTTATTCGGGTTTTAATAGAAAAAGTCTTTATTTATTTATTATTTTTTTTTTTTGAATGAAAGGTAAGAATGTTATTTTTTCAATAACGGCACAAACCCTCCTGAAACTCTGTATAAAATTTGTGCGGCATCATAGATAATTTTTATTTGGAAGAATGAACTTGCTGCCAGTCAAGAAACAAAATTTATGGCTTTCATTAATAAATATTTGATTTAAAGAAGTATATACCTTAGTATAGCTTTTAATGTACAATACGATTTCCTAATAGATCCTGTACAGATAATTTACAACAAAAATCTTAGTGTACGCATTTATTAAGTAATCTTTTTTAATGAAGCAACATCAAAATAGGGCAAACTCCGAAAGAAATTTCATATACAACATGGAAAATGAGGATGACCTTACACATTAAAAATTTAATATTCTGAAATTAAATTGGATCATGTGATAATTTTAATCAATCAGATTCTCCTTTTTGTCAATCATCCAAGAGGTTCTGCTTTTAAAGATAGTAAATGAGAAGTACTGGGTTTGATCCCAAGCTGCATTTGTCAACCAGAGTTTTTCATGGCTTTCACCAAACTCTTGTAAATATGGGCTAGGACTCCTTAAAAAGATCCCCACAGAGGGTATTGCATCTAGGATCTAGAATCTACAACTACATGCAGCCAATCAGTTTGTACATCAACACATTGTCAATCATCCCATCAAAATACTCCTAATTATTTAATGAGGTACTGGCAGTTACAATATGTCCCTCACCATAGTTGTTAACTCTGCAATAATTGTAGCTAGAACAACATAAAGAGAGAGATAAATCTTTCGCCTTTATTAACCATTTTTATTATTTCTATTTATTCATTTTTTGTTTAAGAAAATGCATCTGATTGATGAAATTATAACAAATAATTAAGAGAGGTTACCATCTAATTTTGTTGAGCTGTGAATAGCTGTATTTGAAGCATGTGTGTAGCGAATCAAATCCACACCATATTTCTTACTGTGAAGCGTACGCAGCTGCCTAAAATAATAGAGAAACAAATAAATACATTTAGAAACAAAAAATTAATATATTATTATTATTATTATTTTTTTTTTTTTTTGTAAGTGGTACAAAAAAAATTGAATTAAATACACAAAATATAAATATCAACTGTGCAGCAAAACATGCTATGTTTTATATTTATACTTTACTATATAATACTGCACAAGTATTTGTGGAATTTTAAATGTAAATATATAAATTTAACATTGTAAAATTAAAATATATCATTTCTAGAAACAGATTAAAAAAAAAAAAATCTATATTAATAAAATAAAACTTTTGTCTATAAAATGCAGTGGATCCAAAATTTTTTACACATATCTTTAAATTTTAGATATTAAAGAAGCCAAAAACGTGTTCAGAATATTTTCAGTGTTTGTTCATATCTAATTGAAAATAGAATCTTATGTGAAAATAGTTGCATGTTGCATGTATTGGGTGAGTGTGATAGTTCTACCTGTTTTTGGGTATGCAAAATTGCAATGGAATTGACATCACACATGACATTGTAATGACGCAAATCGTCAGCCAATCAAGCGTGTGGATGCCTCACATATAAATGCATCGTGTCTCACAAAATTAATCACATAAAAAAAAAATATCAGAGGGTGTAACATGGAAAGCAAGAAGGATCATATAAGACATTTTTTGTTATATGAATTTGATAAAAAGTGTACTACAGCCGCAGCATGTCGCAATGTTTGTCAAGTTTATGGGAAGGATGCAATAGACGAAAGCACATCGTTGATGGTTTTGTAAATTTAGGGAAGGGGACAGAAGCTGCCAAGATCAGGCTAGAAGTGGACTGCCATAACACGTTGGAGACGACAATATTGACCAAGCCATAAGGAATATCCCAAACCCAACCTTTCAAGAATTAGCAGAGACCTTCAACATACACCGGACTATATATATATATATATATAGTCAACTATCGTTAATCCATAAATCTTATATAAAAATAAAGAAAGAAAATCACAGCTGACATTTCGAAAAATCGGCAAGTATTCCCACATTTTTACTTTTTAAAAATAAATTCTTAGTTTAATCCTTGCTTTCAACCATTAATTAAAATGCATGTTTTAATTTAAATGAGGAAACAATAGATATGAATACTTGTGTTTCTATTAGATGAAATCAAAGTTTGATGTGCTTGACGATTCTCATGCACATTTAAATAAGAAAAAAAAAAAAAATTGCTGAATGATCATAATTATAAGGATCCCGGGAAAAAGAGCACCAAAAAAAAAGGCACCCGGAAAAAAGGGCACTTTTCCAATTCACAAATTAATAAATATCAAATAATGAATTTAAAAAATGACTTTCAAATTAAATTTTTAGAAATTTCAATTGATTTGGTATAACATTCATTTAGTATATACATGGGGGAAGAAAAAGGGGGTTCTAGAAGCAGATTGAAAGAAAACAATTGTTTTTATATGAACTCTTACCGATTTTAATGAAACTTTGTATAATCATGTACAATTTGTGAAAAAATTACAGTAAGTGTCAAACAAACTTGGGTGTGGGGTTAGAGAGGGGGGGGGGAGGGAGGCAGAGAAAAATAAAATGATTTTTTATATCACCATTTTACCAATTTAATGTATACTCTATAACAATCCCTTACGTTTTATGAAGATCACAATGAGTGCATTATATACCTGGGGGGGGGGGATATGAAAATAAAACACATCCTTCTTTAAACAATCCTTTATCGATTCAAAAAACTGCATAATCATGTATAATTTGTGAAAAAATTACAGTAAGTGTCAGACATACTTGGGGGGGGGGGTTAAAGAGGAGAACAACAAAGGAGGAAAACAAAATGATTTTTTTTTATATCACCATTTTACCGACTTTTATGATATATTTTATAACTATCACTTAATTTTTATGAATATCACAGTGAGTGTATTATATACCTGGGGGGCAAGGTGGCAAATGGAAATAAAATATACTCTTCTCTAAACTACCCTATTATCTATTTAAAATTTTTTTGTATAAACACATATAGTTTTTCAAAAAATCACAGTAAGTGTCAGACAAACTTGGGGGGGGGGGCAGAGGAAAAGAAAATGATTTTTTATATCACCATTTTACCAATTTTAATGACATATTCTATAACTATCACTTACTTTTTATGAAGATCACAAAGAGTGTTTTATATATATATTTTTTTTTTTTTTTTTGGGGGGGGGAGGGCAAGGGGGCACAGATAGAAGTAAAATATATTATTCTTTAAACTACCATATAATTGATTAAATTTTTTTTGTAAATATATAACTTTCTGCTTAAGAAAGATTACAGTGAGTGTACACATACCTGGATGTTTTGCTAAAGGAGGGGGGGGGGGGGAGAGCAGAGTGAAGAAGATGTTTGTTTTTATATCACCATGTTACTTATTTAAATTAAACTTTGTACGACTATCACTTTCATTTTATTAAAATTATAGTGAAGTTACCTATAGTTGATAAAAAGGGGGAGGGGGCAATGAAAAATAAGATAATCTTTTTAAACAAACTTATTGTTTGTTTTATTTACATTTTGTGAAATATATCAGTTACTATTAATGAAAAATTACAGTGAGGTACGCAAAAATTCAAAGTATGATTTAAATCTGTAAAAAAGTTACTTAAAAAAGAAATTTCTTCAATGAATTTAATAAGTTGCCTTATCTTGCTTCATTCTTTCCGTGAGCAGCTTTCGGCTCGGGGCCCCGAACCTTCCTCAGACGTTGCTCGAGTGGCAAGTGGTCGCTCCTCTTGATCTTCATCTTCACCTGTAATTAGGCGGCGCCACTGTGTATCAATTCCGATTCTCGATTCATGGTCATTAATCGAATTGCGCTCTTTAATGATTTCTATGGTTTCGCGATAGTAGGCATAAGTGGAGTTTTCATAGTTTGCTAATTTTATAACGTCATTGAATTGGATATTTATTTCATTTTCGCGGTAGCTTTTTGATAATGCGGTGGTGTTTCTGTCGTACTTTAAATCGTTCTGGTGTTCTT
Organism: Salticus scenicus; assembly: GCA_963930645.1. Classification (NCBI taxonomy): domain Eukaryota; kingdom Metazoa; phylum Arthropoda; class Arachnida; order Araneae; family Salticidae; genus Salticus; species Salticus scenicus. Next base: position 225,928,359 of record OZ005661.1, read on the forward strand.
TAATTCGTGTACTTATTTTTCTTTTTGTTACTCCTACATAACAACCTGTTTCTGAACACCAGAACGATTTAAAGTACGACAGAAACACCACCGCGTTATCAAAAAGCTACCGCGAAAATGAAATAAATATCCAATTCAATGACGTTATAAAATTAGCAAACTATGAAAACTCCACTTATGCCTATTATCGCGAAACCATAGAAATCATTAAAGAGCGCAATTCGATTAATGACCATGAATCGAGAATCGGAATTGATACACAGTGGCGCCGCCTAATTACAGGTGAAGATGAAGATCAAGAGGAGCGACCACTTGCCACTCGAGCAACGTCTGAGCCGAAAGCTGCTCACGGAAAGAATGAAGCAAGATAAGGTAACTTATTAAATTCATTGAAATTATGCTTCGTTTTTAACAAGCTAAAGAAATTTCTTCTTTTAATCTGTCTCTTTTGTCCAATCTCCCCCCCCTCCCTCACGTAGAAATAATAAACTTACGGTCTCGTTGTCGCTTACAATGAGAAATTAAGAAAAGTGCTCTTTTTCCGGATTGTGGTAAAAAGGGCACTTTTCTTAATTGTTACTTGTTTTTAAGTCATACCGCTTCGTATTTATAGGAAATTTTGTATAATTATCACTTATAGTTTATGAAAATTATTAAAGAGGGCTATGCATCGTAGTATCTTTCAGTTTCTAAGTTCATATGCAAAAATTCAATACATTGTTAATATCAGACATTAATTAAAAGTTGTATTTTGCATGTAACAATTAAGAAAAGTGCCCTTTTTTCCGAAATCCAGAAAAAAAGGGCTCTTTTCTTAATTTCTCCTTATAAAACTCATGCTAAGCAACAATGAGAAATTAAGAAATTTGTATATTGAATATTTTGTTTTCCTCTGCCCCCCCCCCCCCATGTATGTCTGACACTTACTGTAATTTTTTCACAAATTATACATGATTATACAAAGCTTCATTAAAATCAGTAAGAGTTCATATAAAAACAATTATTTTCTTTTGATCTGCTTCTAGTCCTCCCCCCCTTCTTCCCCCAGGTATACATTAAATGAATCTCAAGCCAAATCAATTGAAATTTCTAAACATTTAATTTGATAGTCATTTTTTAAATTCATTATTTGATATTTATTTTGCGATTTGCGAATTGGAAAAGTGCTCTTTTTTCCGGGATCCTAATTATTATAAATATAACAAAATTAGAAAAAAAAAAAAAAAAAGTGAGATTATTTTATTTGTTATCCTCAGGTCATAGAAAATTGAGAAAGTACACTAAGCAACAAAAAAAAAAAAGCCGCACTGCAGAAAAATTGACTTATACCTTTTGGGTTTGTAATAATTTAAAAACTAATGATTGCAACAAATAAAATTGTTATGTTTGTATAATATGGAAGTCATAACAGGATACCTATGTACATTTTCGATTTAATAATTCGTTTTGTTACAGTATTTAATAAACATATAATCTGTATTCTATCATGATTTATTATATGAAATGAACAAGTGCTATTTTAATGTATGAAATAAAACTATGTATTCTGGATTGGATAATTCTGCCTTTATATGGAATTACTGCTTTAATGTGCAATGGTATAGTATTTTACAGTTTTTTAACATGAAACTCAGAAATTTCACTGTGCCAAATATCATAAATATTTTTTTTTAGTTCTTTCAAAGTTGTAGGCTACGAATTTCTAATCCTCACCCTCTTTTATAGACTAAATATTTTCAAGCAGATTGAGATTAGGACAATTTTCAGGTCTAATAAAGAAGAAATTCTGTGATATTCTTTGTGGGATTTAATTTTAAGTAAGAAAAGTTATGATAACTTGCAAAATTATAGATACTTATGAGAATGGATAAGTAATTTTAACAACTTGAATCAAATAAATGTATCACAAGCGCCATATAACAAGGTGCATTATTATCTTGAAATGCTGATTATGGAAGAGTCTGAAATACCCCCAAAGTAGTTGGTCAGGTATCAATTTTTTAATGGTCAAGTTTTATTTCGGATTAATTGATCCCTTGAACATGAAAATTTGCCAGACTCACCGAAAAAGTATGCATTTTCGTATCATAATGTACGGAGAATATGTCATTGTTTTAAAAGTGCGATTTTCATTAAGTCAGTCACATTTTCGTGATCAGATCTGCTTGTTTCCGTCAGTTTGAAATAAGTTAAACTTGACTCATCAGAGAGAACAACTTGAGCTCAATAATTAACTGATCATTCGTTTTATTATTATAGGACATTAATATATTATCAATTAATTTGTACCTTAAACTTTGTCCGTTTTATATTCATATTATGCATTTCGGATGCAAACCACATCCTTCATCAGATGATTCTTCATCAGATATTAACACCATAACAACTAAAAAAATCGCTAACTACAATAATCACAGCTACGCCCTAAAAAGAGAATCCCTCGAAATCCTTACTAACACGACAGCAATCAATGAACGTGAACATGCTACTATCCCCAATAACTGGAACCATCTAATCTTTAAAACCCAAGGAAAACGAAGTGAAACGAAGAGAGGAACCCAAGAAGAAAGCAACATAAACACAGACAGCGAGGACAGTCATGAATCATCTGATGAAGGATGTGGTTTGCATCCGAAATGCATAATATGAATATAAAACGGACAAAGTTTAAGGTACAAATTAATTGATAATATAACTGATCATTTTTTAATTTTTTTAACCCTCTAATGTCTTGGTTTTCTAAAATGAATTTTTTTCAGGTTTTCTGGCAATTAAACCTGCTTTGTTCAATTGTTATTTCACTGTACAGTAGGGAACTAATTATCCGGAATGGTTTTTACAAGACTATTCTGGATAACTGGTTGCTCATCAACGCAACTCTCATTAATCAGAATTTTAGAATGCATATGGTTCTCATTTAAAATAAAAAATTAAGAACGATTTTTTATCAATTAATCAAATTTAAATATTTAATTAATCTTTTTTTTTTTTTTTTTAATAAAGTATTAAAATAATTTTCAATCAAGATAAATTAATTAAAATGTGAAAAAAAAAAAAAAATCTTTGAAATTTATTAACCTTACATAAAAAATAAAATCTGCCCAAATCCAAGTGTTTTTAACCATGATTTTAAAACATTGAATATTACTAAGAATTTAGAAAAATAAGATTTTTCTTTTTATTTCTTATGTTTTTTATGTCCATGAAAGCGCAAAATATTCATAAATTTTAAATGTTACTTGATTTTATTTATCACCTTCCCACCCCAATAAATAAATCCAGAAAAGGACCAATTACCATCATTTCACCCAACTCTTTTCAGATAAATAAAATAGTTTTATGATATTGTGTAGTGGCGCCATCTATCGACATTTTTTAGAACTAAAAACTATCTCTTCAGTTTACACTGTACTTACCAAATAAATAAATACTACTTTTAATTTTAAATGTAACAAAATTAAATGGTATCACTATTATTTATTAAATGCTATTTCTTTTATTTTTAATTGTTTCATATTACAATGATAAACCAATATTATTAAATAAATAAAAATACTTCTGTAAGTTTTTTTTTTAATATACATTAGAAGTTAATTGTTTGAAAATATAATCAAACGGTTCCACACTGTATTTAGATGAATTATGTTACTAAACACTTTTTCTGAATCCCTGCTATGTTCTAAATGTAATACAAACTGATTTTTGAAGCGCTAGCTTTTTAACTTGAGGTCATCTCGACTGCATGAGTAACGTAGCCACCTACGGACAAATGTGCAGTTTAAACAGCCAAAAATATTATATCTTGCTAAAAACCAGATCACTAATATTTTGTTAACATTTAATCATTTTGACATCCCACATATTAAAATATTTTTTTGATTTTTTGCTCTAAAATTAATATTTTTTGTAGTATAGTTATTATTCTTACCATTTTTGAAACACTTTCTAAAATTACAATTTTCCGAACAATTGCATCTTGTTTTTAAGAACACTTGTCTCAATCCTAAATTGTACGCAGAATACAACGTAATAAAATCTGTTAAAAAATTTACATTTGAAACAATAAAATTAGCGATTACAGAAAGAAAAATGGAAAATATCCAAGTGCGGCTTTTTTTTGTCGCTTAGTGTATATATAAAATTTTAAAATCAATTAGTAAATCAATGTTTAACAAAATTAAAAATAATCAATTTTGAATATTTATTTCTGCACTTTAAATACATTTTCTTTTGTAGTTTTAAAGTAAATATGCATGTTTATTCAATTTAGATAGGTGAGTAAGATTAATTTTTTTATACCAACTATGTGAAAAACGGCACCACAAGGAATCGAACCCTCACCCTCTGCTTAATATGCAGATGCTTTATCACTGAGCACGTTAAGCAGAGAACCCAGGTTCGAATTTCAGCTCTAGCATTTTTCACATAGTTGGTGCAAAAAAAAATCAACCTTATACTCCAATCTATCTAAAAGGAATTTTATGGTTAATGAATTAACGACTAAAATGCATATTAATTTATATTTTATTGGTATGTATTTGAATATGTTTAAATAATAAACCTTCATATGATTGATTAGTTTTAATTAAATTAGTGTTCATGTTATGCATTTTTCAGAGAGCGTTGCACCCTTCCCTATTTTGTTTCAGCGCTGCTATGCCCTGCCTTTTTTTTTCTCAAGTGAAAATGCAACCTGCACTTTTTTTCAAATGAAAATATGCCCTGTACATTTCCAGCAGCTATGTCGTTATTTTTAAAAGATATTTTGCCGTTTTCCCTGTTGAACATACCTTTTTAATAAGTTTTATATGATGCAACATCGGACTTCACTTCACATCTTTTGCACAAACGTGATCTGAAAATTCCATAAGAAAAACCTTCTGGGCGCGATCTATGAATCGTCGGTCTGTTTCACTGCGTGACCGGCGGAAAAGAGCGCTAGTCACAGTTTCTCCGATGGTTTTTGTTCGCTATTATTATTTTTTTTAACTTTCGATAAAACTAACTTTTTAAAAAAGAAATCAGCAAACATAAAACAGACCTTTGACAAAAGTTTTTTGGAAATATTCAGATGAGAAAATTGCATTTATTTTAGAAATAAGACGTAAAAATTATGCATATTTCAGCAAATATTCACTAAAAAAGCAGAAATCTCGCTGATTTTTGACTCAATATATGTAAATAACATTTGTGGTATCAATTTTCTGAAGTAGCACAAATTTTGTCGATTATAGCAGCGGAAATAGTTGCCAATCTTTATTTAGTAAAGTGGAGACACAATCGTTTATTTGAGAAATTAGCCATTAAAAAATTTTATTTTTTAAATAAGCCATAAAGCGATATATTTCGACAATCCACTGCAAGAATATAATGTTGTTTTGTAATGAATTAATGGCTTATTTCAGCATATAATTTAAACGATTAAATGTAAATTTTATCAGTGAAACAATACCGTATTATATATATAATTCATTTTTGTTTGGAGGAGAAATTTTATTTGCAGTTTATTTTTAGCCTGCATTTAAAAATAAAGCTTAACTAAATATGAATGCAAATTACAGAGGAAATATAAAAAACTATACAGTAAATAAAATCAATGCTTACATTAGCTTTAAATTAAAATGTTAGCATCAGAAAAGTAAATTTTTCAAACTATATGATAAAAAATTGGTTACAATGTACTGAAAAAAGGAATGAGTAGAATTATTTGCTAATATTGGATTTCCTAAAGTGGCTAATTTTTAAATGTTATGGAGCGAAAATATAAGTATTTTGATGCAGAAACGGTATTTGAAACATGCACAGGAGATGTGAATTTCATGTAATTATGTAATTTAAAGTTATCATCAACTAAGATTTTAGCTCAATAATTCACCATTTATTTTTCACCCCATAAGGTTATTGATCCCAGATAACAAATAATAGTCCCTGTTGCCGCAGTGAATATATAATGCATGTTTCTACAGTAGTTGCGTTAATAATTATTACTTTTGCTTATGTGTGTATTTTGTAATATTTATCTATTTTTTGCAAAGCATCATATAGCTGTGAATATTTTTGATAGTTGAATTTAATGTGAAGACGCCATCTTGGACACACAAATTAAATTAATAATTTGCAAATGTTTTATCACTTTATAACACAACAATGTCAAACTTACACGCCTTTTTGACAGTCATACAAATTAATAGATTCATCATCACTACTAGAAATTAGCGTATTTCCATCGGTAGTGAAGTCTATACTGTTTATTCGGTCTTTATTATCATGAAAAACTTTCGCAACTTTAAAACTCCGAACAACGTGATCGACTAACTTCATTATTTGCATTTGGTTAGATTTTCTTGTTGCTATATATTAGCCAAAATTTAAAAGTAAACAGGTAGTTTTCTCATTTTCAAAATGTAAACAACCACTAACAACAAAAGGACGCCGATAATGGCGGGAAATTATAAGACACGCCTATTTGTTACTCTTTTTTTTTTCCATATTCTATTTGATTACGATGCAATAATATATTTACAAAACATTAATCTATAAAATGCAAAAGCTAAAAATATAAAAATCAATAAATCTTCCCTATTTTGCAAAAAAATATTCTTTTTTGATTCGTAATTCGTAAAAGAGAAATAGATAACAAAAGGTCAGGAAGGAAGTCAGTCGATTCGATAGTCGAACCGAAATCGATTTTCAAATCATATCATTATCGAATGATTAAATTGGTTGGTTGTTGCCATGATGCATTGTTTTGATTTTCAAAACGGTTGAAAGCTGGTTGGGTTTTACGTCGCACTAGTGCTGCGCAGATCTTTCAAAACGGATAAATAAAAGCTTAAACTTAAAAAAATATCGATAAATTGGTTGAGAAAGAGAAATTAAATAAAAGTTATTCTCATTCTACGAAAAACAAAATCAAAAATTCAAATTAGCAGCTAATTATCTTTTTTAAACTAGGATGGATTGATGGTTGGGTTTAACGTCGCACTAGTGCTGCGCAGATGGGCAATTGGCGACGGTCTGGGACACACCCCTAGAGGTGGTCCGTAGACATGCCATCACAATTTTGATCCTCCACGGAAGGGATTTTTTAAACTAGGACATGACACTCTCACCTCCCACGGAATAATCCGTGCATCAACCAACCAACCAAATACGCGCTACATTTCGAAGAAATAATTTGATTGTTTTTTAATTTAAAGGTGTCTTATTTTATTTCTTTACATAATTTTATAGTTCTTTCTTTCCTGCTTATAATATGACTTCAAAAACTTTTTTTTTTAAACTTAAAGAAACTTGTCGAAAAATTGATAATGATGTGAATGATATAAAGATGAAGATGATTGGAACTCATAAAGATCATGATAACGAAGAAGCTGCTTCAAAAAAAATTTGTGAAATTCAAGATAAAATCAACATCATGAAGGTAAACTACTCAAGTATTTTATCTTATATATATATTTGGTAAATTAAATAATATCAGGGGCCAATCCAGGATTTCAAACTTGATACCTATTTTTGTGAAAAATTGTTGCACACTCTTTTTCTGTGTGTGTAAGGGGGAGGGGAGTTCAAACTAAGTAAAATAATAAAAATAACGCTCAGCAGTAAGTGTAAGGCTTATAGCAGAACAGGAATCAAAATTCACTTCTCTATGAAGTAAACAGTTCAGTAGAGAGAATGTAAATAGATTTTGTTTTTATTTGTGCTAGTATCAGTGCACTATACATAAATTGTACCAGGGAGGCTAGACACATCACCATATGGTAATCAAAACGTGAAACCACCTGACAAATCAGCAAACAGTACACCATGGCCTCGCCTGTACAAATACATGTAAGGATCGTTTTGTTTACTTATGCTACACAATTTATCGCCCGTAGCAAACGCTTCTGTGTAGATTAGAACCAACATTCTGTATGATTCTTGCTTCGTGAATCGCCTTAACAGAAATGCAAATATAAGTTACTTTTCTTCGTAAATGTGCTCATTTAAAATGTCAGATTTTGCTGGGATGACTAAGATTTTAGTGAAACTACCGATTTTAGCTGAGTGATTTTTAAACTCAACATTTATTAACCCCCTGAATATAGTATTATTAATTAAAAGGTGATTATAGTACTATTTTCTTATTACTAAATTAGTTGCACATGGATTTTCATTAGCACGAAGGACTTTACAGCCTCTCTTTTTCTTTAATAACTACAGATAATTTAAGGAAAATTTTGAAACAGATATTCCGAATTGTTTAGTGTTCACATTTTTTTTTTTTTTTTAAATAGGCAAGGCGGATTTATCATACTGATAGACAAAAGAGCCCTTTCTTTCCCACTCACTAAATAGTTTGTAAAATATACAGTCCACAAAATAAACAAACAAAACAAAATAAAATAAATACAAGTAAAAAGAGAATACCCATCTATCTCATCACGTAACTAATGGATAAACACAGCAGGTACTATCCTTCTTGGATACATGTCTATTTTAATTTAATTATCTATTAAAAATGTAAACTTAGCAGCCATTTACACATGTGAACATGCAACAGTGTTAAAATTTATATTTCCAACAAATACACAATTTGATTTCTAGATTCTAAAGAAAATTTTACAAACGGATACTAAATTTGAAGTATATTAAGCTTAGCAGTTATACTTATTGGGACTTATGAGCTTTTTAATGTTAAATTTATTTTTCAATCTTAAATCGGATTTCCTGGTGGTATTAGTTTTTTAGATGTAGCTCAAAATCTACTTGATCAAAATAGCTGAAATTTCATAAAAGTATAATTTAAATAATTAGGAGCCAGTAAAATATTTCTAATTTACAATTCAAGAATTTTTACTTTAATTATTTCTAAATATTTATTTTTTAGATAATTTTATTTAAAAATTTTTAAATTGTAATCTGCAAATATTGTTAAGTTATTGCTGGCTTTAAATATGTATAGATTCCCTAAGCGATTTTTCCATAAATAATTAAATTACACGTAATTCTATAAGTAATGGTAGGTATCTATTTTTCTCTCTCAATATTTACTCGATCAGATAGATAAGGGTGTTATCTTTCTTTTTTTTTTTTTTTTTTCAGGTCTATACATTATTATTTAAAAAAAAAAAAAAAAGACCTAGTTTTTTCGAAACTTTAAGGGGAAAAAAAAACTGCACAGCATGTGCGAAATAAATGTGAAATTTACAATATTTATAGTCACAACCATTTGTTAAAATATGCTATAATTTCGCCAGTTTGCCTGCTTTTTTAAAGACTGATTTCCAAATTTCGCGATAATTTTACGATCAATCGCCGAAATGCATAATTTTTTTTGGCGCTAATTAATGAAATTTCTGTGTTTTTTTAATTCCCAAATACTGAGTTATTTCGTCGATAAGAGACGTAATTTGTGCCAATGAAATTTGTGATTCCCCCACCCCATCCTCCCTTATAGCTGTTCATGAAATTCACGATATTTTTGCAGTCGATTGCTGAAACCTTATATTATTTATCACTTAATCAATGAAATTCTTATTCTTTATACAATGCAATCTCCAAATACTCAATTATTTCGCCACTAATCTATAAAATTTACACTTTTTTCAAAGCTGAATGCCGAAATACGCAATAATTTTGCAGCCTAATACGGAAATACAGGATCATTTTACTATTAACTGTCAAAAATTTATGCTTAATCACAACTAATTGCTAAAATATGATATTATTTTGGCGTTAATCGATAAAATTAAAAATCTTTTCAAAGGTGATATTTCCGAAATTCATGATGTTTTGTGGCTGATTGTTGAAACACTGGATCATTTTGTCGTTGCTTAATAAAGTTAACTTAATCCTAATTGTTTCCTGAAATAGGCTTTATCTCTATGTCAATCAATGAAATCCATGCTTTTTTACAAAGACGATATCCATTGTATGCAATACATTTGCCAAAATATGGAATCAATCATTTTAGACCGCTAATTTTTAAAAATTTTGTAATAGCAACTAATTGCTAATACAGACTATTATTTTACCGATAATTGTTAAATTTTGTATGTATTTAAAAAATGAATTTTTTATGCGTGATTGCAGAAATACACAATACGAAAGTCTATCTACAATACGTGATCGTTTCAGCGATAACATTTACTTATAATCGTTCAAATTACGTGCTGAAATAAGCCGTTAATTTACTACAAAACAACATAATATTCTTCTGATGAGTTATCGAAATTCATCGTTTTATGTCTTATTAACAAAATTTACCTTTATCATGGCTAATTGCTCAAATAAGCAATTGTTTCTCTTTTTCACTAAGTAAAGATAGGCAATTATTTTCGCTGCTATAATCGATGAAATTCATGCTATTTATGAAAATTGATATTATAAATGTTAAATACATATTATACTTTTAAAAAAGGATTATATTTATAATCTTAACTAGATAAATTTACCTTAAACAATATCCTTTAAAAGTTTTAGCATATATATATTTCGGGCATTATCGCCAAATTAAAATTACGTCATTTCGAAAAATCCACTGAAAATATTATCAACAAATGAAAACTTTGGACCCGTTATGTAGACAACATCTTCGCCATTATTCCAAATTCCATTAATCCCGATAACATCTTAACTGACTTAAATACTCTTGATAATAATATAAAATTCACAATGGAAAATGAAACTAATCATACTTTAAATTTTCTGGACATTAAAATTATAAAAAACCCAAATAACTCTTTTGATGCCACAATCTACCGAAAACCAACTGTTAATTCAGAAATCATAAATAAAAACTGTAACCCCCCCCCCTCTCATATAAATATTCTGCTCTCTGTTCTTACATTAATCGCGCAATCCTTGTATGTTCCAATAAAAAATTACTCAAAGCTGAACTCAACTACATTTTAAAAAATCGCCCTTAACGCTAATTACTCTAAAAATCTTGTTGACAACCTTTATAAGAAACACATTAAGACCTTAACTAGAATTAGCAATGCCCAAAAATCCATATCCAATTTTACTACTTCCATCCCCTTTTGTAACGGTGCTAGCATAAAAATAAAAAATAAAGCCAAAAATCTAAATGTAAATATTCCGATCAAACCAAATAAAAATATTTTTCAGCACATCCGAAATGAAAAAGATATTATCAACTAAAAATCCACCACAGGCATCTATAAAATAAATTTTGTACACACTAACGGTAAAAAAGGATGTTATAGTATGACTAAACACAGAATAAACGATCGCGAAAAAGAACATCACGCCAACTTAAAATATGGTAAATGTTTCACAGCTTTCTCGTTCACCCACAATACTAAGTCTATTAACTTAAACTCCATCAATATTAATAAAATAGCCATGTACAATAATCACCACTATGCACTAAAACGCGAAGCCATAGAAATAATTACTAAAAATCATGCTGTTAACGACCGGGAGCACTGCATTATTCCTGCAGTGTGGCAACAGATCATCAAGAAAAAAGAAGTCAAGTGAAGCGAGACCATGTTTTCCACGACACCACAAAGTAACCACCTCAGAAGAACAGACTTTTCACTTGGCACTGATGTTGGGTATGATGCTAAAAAAAGGGGCAAGGCACATCGGCAGTAAAACAAAAAAGGTCAGGACGCTGCGCCCTTTGAAAAATGCATAACTTGAACCCCAGTGGCAGAAACACTGTGACACAGTGACGTAGTTGTGGACATGGGTACAGAATATGTCCAATCCAGCAATCTAGGATTGGGGGAAATTTTAGCCATCTGAGGAAATTTTGCAGAAAAATATACAAATGATATTGATTTGAAAAATGAATTACAAAAACACTGTTAAAATCATTCCCCCATTTTGGGGAAATTTTTATATGGATTGGGAAAAGTGTTGGGAGTAAAAACATTTTCGGCACCCCTGGTCGCGGACATAGAAAAACAGATTGCGGACAGTTTTTGTCTGCACTGAAAAAAAAATTTGCCCGAAACTTTCGGATAACAATTCACTTATAAAAATTTCTGTATCAAAACTAAAAACTAATAATTTTTATTTATAATTATTTATATTCTGTTGTGTCAAACATTGCTGTAAAATATTTAATTGAATGAGATGAATTGAATGAATACAATCGTTTATACTATATTGTACCCATATCAACTCATCGCCGAAAGGACAACAAAATTATAAATAATTATAACATTTAAAAAAACTTTTTATATACCATGTTTTTTAATTTTCTGTAGAATCTTATAGTTATAGAACTACATTAACACTTTATCAATGTGTAGAAAATTTTAAAGTGATAATGACATCAATTTTTGTGAGATGCATAATTTAATTTTTTACAATTTTTTAATGTTCACGTTTAATTAAATGTATTTATTTTTATGTCAAAAAAATATGTACTTGTAATTATTATTATTATTATTATTTTTTTTTTTTGGCAACTATTAAATTATAACTAATATTTATTTTCATATTTTAATTAATTAAAAGAAAACTTTGCAACGTAATATCTTTAATAACTTGATGTATATAGTGTCCACACAAAAAATGAACAATTTTTAGAGCTCTTTTAAAAAGCATAACATCTATGCAGTATATTTTTTAAAAAATCATCAGTTTTTACTAAAAAAAAATGGCCAACTTTCATCACGAAAGTAGTTAAATCTAGACCAATCAAAAATGGAAGTGGTCCACCCGGATGTGTTCCCAACAAACTCTTTGCTTTCAGTGATGCCATTTTCACACTATGGCTTGTAAATTACACGAAAAATTGGAGGCAGGACGCGAAAAATTTATTGTGGAGGATCCCAGGAGATGTGCAATTTTCGTTCTTAAAAAAATAAATAAACTGGAAGAAAGAAAAAAAAATTTTTTTTTAAATATATTTTTTGTGTAAAACTGATATTTCCCTTATATTTTAAAGCATTCTGCTTTGAAGAATGGGGGGGAAAAAAACCTTTAAAGCTCCATTTTACTGTAATGGAAAAAGATCCTATCCTATATGATAAACACAAACAAGTGGGCGGCGTGAAATCAACTCAAAAACAAAGTTCTGACTCTGAGACGAGAAAACGAAATTTCAATGCGAAAAGATTATTAGTAAAAAATGTATGATATATAGAATCCAAAAACATTTCTATTCAATTCCAATACGATATACAATAAACACATACGAGTGGCCGGCACAAAAACAAACATAAATTTCTGAAACCAAAATGTGTCGATACGTTGAATTGCTGCTGTATTCTAAGTTTGTTGGAACAAAACAAATGAACCGGATGAACGAACGTGATATAAAGACTGTATTAAGACTCAAGAAACTTTATTATTAAGAAAACCTAAGCATTAAAAAAAAGTAATATGTTTTCTGTGTTAACCTGTTAGCGCCCAGTGTCCTTATTTGAGGACAGCTAATAAAATGGCACATATTTTTTGTGGTTTCTTGGAATGATTTATTCTTTTTAGTGACAGTTTATAGCTTCACTCTAAATGATCCCTTAAAGTTTTATGTGCCTACTATTAATTATTATTTCATAATTTGGATAGTCATTTTATGATTTTTCATTCATCGCACATATATTTGCTTTTTGCACAGGTATACTAACTTAAATCAAGTTGAATAATAATACATATTGTAATACTTTCATTTCGAAATCTTTGACATCATATAATAGGAAATGAATCTGTTAACTCAAAGTTTTTCTTTCTCGAAGTTTTCTCGCTAGAACACTAAACGTCAATAAATGAGGATAGGTTTTTAATTTAAAAATATCAGAAGAATTGTTTAAGTTAATATATTTTATTGTCAGTTGTCTATATTAATTTAGAAGTGAAATAATCAGCTAATAATATTTTGCAAAATTAATTCAGGCTTTAACGGGTTAAGCAAAAAATAAAATATTTTTGCTAATATCAGAATATTATTATTATTATAGTAATTTTGTTTACAGATACGTAAGTACACTCCTTTTTTTTTTTCTCTAATACATTATTTGAGTTATCAGCACAGTTTATTGGTAAGTTATTTTCAACTTAAAGGAGGGTGGTAGACTTGAGATTTGAAGTGGAATGTATAAGTAAATTTTGTAATCAATCTGTTTATCTGATAACTCCTGATTTCTCAAAAAAAAAGAAAATGTTTTCAATTGTTTCTTAACAGTAGCCGCCTCCTACATAATATTAGTTTTAAGACCATCTCAAAAAGAGCTGGTTAAAAATTCCTAAAAACTGTTTTTCATCTACAATAAGATAAAATTTTAATTTATATCTGTAATATATATAAATTTGTTTATGTGGGGACCCATTTTTTGAAAAAAGGACCCAGGTTTTTTTAACTCACGGGTCCCAGGGACCCATGATTTTGAAAGTCTAGCGGCATCACTGGCTTTATTTATATAGATGCCCATAGCAACCAGCATAGCATTTATTAATTACAGTAGAAGATCTTTATAACGCAAACCTAAAAACACAAGGTTTTGCGTTATATAGAATTTTGCATTATATAGATCATGTTTCACTCATAATTAGATTTACCTTGTAAACATAGTCATATATGTTGAAAGAGAGATGCAGAGTAGGGCTAGGGTCTTTTTGTTCCATTCCTTGGAACAGTAGTTAGATGTGTAATAGGTTTCACAGTTAAATTTAGTTTATAAAAATAGTCCATATATGCCTGTACCAAATCATTTATTATGACTCACTTAAAATATATATATATATATATGTAATGAAAGAAAGTTTTTTTATTAAAAAGGTCTGAATTAAGGAGATAAAGAAAAATAAATGTATCACATTAAGTTCTCTACAAACTAACAGTTTTTTTTATAAAGTATTTCTTAACTGCAAAATGCATTGTTTATGTCTGAGAAGTTGTGCGTTATATAGAGAATTGCATTATATAGAATTGCGTTATAAAGATCTTCTACTGTATAAAGAAGTAATTATTCTATTCTATTTCAGCTGGTGAAGTACTATTATATAAAATGGTCGTATTTTTATCCTTTATTATTAATTTAATTTATTATTATTTTATTTTGTGTGAGTACAATTGCAAAGGTGATTTTCAATTTTTTTGGCTATGTATTTGTTTCAGAAAAAATGTCAGGAAAATAACAATTTTTTTTTTTTTTTTTTTTTTTTTTTTTTGAAATTGTGAGGGATAGTAAATGGGAGGACAGGATAATTCAAATTGGGGATTAATATTGTTTGTTTATATAAGTTCGGAAGTTGTTTCTATTGTATCTTTTCTATAATTATATATACTATATATGTATAGTAAAAAGAATTTTTTTAGTACCGTATAAAATTTCATGCATCACAAGTTAACTCTATGAAGAAATTTTTTCCATTTGTTTATAAGTTCGTAAAGAATCTTATTTTACCGGTACTAAATGTAGAACATTTAAACTGTATAAATAGACGGGAAGCATATATTTATGCATATTCATAACCTTTGAAGTATCGAAATTTATGAAGATCTTTTATCATGAATGGTGAGGTGACATTAATAATGATGCCATTTTGAAAAACGGGATTTGCTTTTGTTTATGCATGGAATCCATGGCAACCATTTGTAAAAATGGCATTTCGCCATAATCACCAAAGAAAGACCGCCAAGTGCACTTGTGGACCAACACTATACTAGTTCCTAAATCTGTATCGTATAGGATAGGGATAGATGTCCCTTGAAACTTTTAATTGAGATCAGACAAATGATTCATGCACAAGGACATTGCATTTCAAATTGTGTTATGAATTTTTTGCCCTACTAAATAAGTACTACCGTAATTTAGTGCATATAAGCTGCAGCTTAAAATGTTGCGGAAAAAAAACAATGCTCTTAGATAAACCGCACCAGAAGGTAAGCCGTGGCTTATGCAAGCATTGTTACGATGATGTGACAGATAAATAAGGTAAAAAGATATTAGACTTCTGACATCTATGCAAGTTAATAAAAATAATTAATTATTAATTATAAATGAAAATAATAAATTATTTAAAAAATAATTCGGTATAAAGAAGCTAAAAATAATATTTAATATCACTGAAGAGATCCCATACTAAAGCTGTGGTGATAATAGTTACCAATCGAACTATATTTATTTAAACGTTTCAGTTATTCAATTAAAAAGAAATCATTTTAATGTAGTGACTAGCGAAGCGGGCAAAGCCTGCTAGTTATAAATAAAAGTAATAAGTTATTTTAAAAGGCACTGTATAAAAACAAAAATTAAAGCCAGTATACAAATACAATGCAAAAAAATCAAAAACAAGGGAACGAGATGGCGAACTCCAGATGTATATGCAAATTAATCAAAATAAGATATTATTAGTCAGCCGGTTAGTTTTTGCCGGCAAAAATGCATTTTTGCCAGGACAGCGGTAAAAAGTGGAAAAAACCAGGCAAAAAGCGGCAAAAATGATAAAAATTGGCAAAAATGGAAAAAATTAGGAAAAGTGGAAAAATAAAATTAGAACAACACAATCCCTTTCAATTTTCACCCTTTACACTTTGGCACCTCAATGAAAAAAATGTTTGAAGATTTTTTTATTTAAAACGTAATTATAATTAATTAATTAATATTATGTAACCAGTGTCCAACAAATTCCGGGTGCCAGGGTGACTATAAATATTCATTGGTGACCAGTTACGGCAGACTGACAAACAAAATTTCATGCATTTACAATATGTTTTATGTATATTTTTGTTTTTCCACCCACCTTCTTGTCTTGGTATAAAAGATGACATTGCTGATGTATTGAATGAATAGTATGAGTTTAATGTTTTCTGAAAAATTTAACAATTATTTCTGTTTTTGAAAGATAAATTCCCATATTTAATAAATCTTCTTACTACTATACTGATACTTTCCATGTCAACATCTTTATGTTAAACAAGATTCAAGCATCATAAACACTATCTAAAGCAAACTATGTTCGAATTTACAATGAGAAAGTTTAAATAGTATGATATTTATCAAATGGATTCTCTTTAAAGGAATTCTGTCCTGAAAAATTAGTAGACAAATAGTATTTAGAAGCCAAAACTTAAACACTCTCAATATATTTGATGATTATATTAAAGGTAAAAATAATATTTATTTCTGTGGATTTTTTTTTTTTTTTTTTTTTTTTTTTTTTTTGTCCCCAATACTTTGTTTTTATCTTTATAAATAAAAAATAGTCATTTTCTAAAAATTTCCTTAGTTCACATTTTTAACTGAATAGTTCATTTATTCAATGTAAAATAATATGTGAATGACCTGCATTAATTATACAAATATGAAATATTAAGTTTTGCTGTGAGTATTGTCACAGAAATAATTCGCTATTTCTGGCTCCTAAGATATTGAAACTTTGTCAGTCCCTGAACATAACCATAAAAATAAAACTACAAAATTATATTTTTATTTTGTTAAAGTAAAAAAATCTTAAGTAAGACATATTCAGAGAGAGAGAGTTTACTTGCAATTTACATTTCAATTCCAAAAAATGCATGATCAGTGACTGACTGGCAAATTTTAGAACAGCTGAGTCAATAATTGACTCAATATTTGACTTTTCCCCCACTGTATATGGGCGTCGGCACAATGGGGCAAGGGGGGGCACTTGCCCCCTCCTGGAAAATTCCAATAAGCATTTGTTTTTTAATGAAATTCTGATAGCATAGTTTTAAAGTTAAAGAAAAAAAAAATTCAGGTTTGCCCCCCCCCCCCCCTTGAAATTTTTTCTGGCGACGCCACTGCCACTGTAAACAAAAATATGTAATACATTGAAAAACTCAAATATTCTAGTAATTATTGAAGAATATTTTTTTAGACAGGTAATTTAAATATTTTTAAAAATGAAAAAAATTATGTTAATTGTTGATGTTAAAAATTTCATTTTAAAGAAATTTTAGAATGCATTATTTTAATGATTTACATAAGAATCAGTTGATCAAAAGTGTAATTAAATTTCTGGTTTTAATTTATGGTTTAAACATTAAAATCATGTAATTAAAATCCTTAAAACCCTGTTTGAAATACTGGTAATTTTTGCCACTGGCAAAAATTGTGGCAAAAACTATTTTTGCCGGGGCGTTTTTTTCCGCGGTTTTTACCATGGCTTTTTTCACTTCGGCCAAAATTGGCCAACCCTGTTATTAGTTAATAAATAAGAGATTATAAGCGTGAATCAGTGCTCGAGAAACTCGTATACTAAACTTCTGTTTTCGGGGAAGATCGACTGTTCCAAGAAGTATGGACGACGGAATTTGGCATAGATAGCCCGCGACTTATCTTCACTAAAATACGGTATATTATATTGTGCATAAAAGATGTACAGACTATATATACAGAAGTTGCCAAAAATTACGTTTATTCTTTATATATTATGTTTCCAAAAGAATTAATAATTACCATTTTGCTCTTCTTACAGACTGAAAGTTCTGATTTAAAAAATATGCTTGGACCAAAATTGGCAGATACCAGAAATTTTATAAAGAATCTGAAAGAGCTCATCACAGAGACTGAAATGTCTGTTTCTACAAAAGAAGAGTATCTTAAACAATATGGTTATACACCTGGTAAGTTTCTTGGTTAAATTCTTGAATAACTTAGCATTTTTAATGCCTGCCCACATACGTATTTTAAGGTGCTTTATAAATTCCAATGTCTAGTCTAGAAAATAAATAAGTTGTACAATATCTGGAATAGCAATCACTTAGTCACTATCCTCTTCCAAAATAAACAGTCAGTTAGCCAACCACAGCGTAAATGGCATGGATAAATGAAAGCATGGTGATTAGAGTTGCATAAAATATTCAGTTACTATTCCGTGTTTGGCCTATTCAGCAGATGATACCGAATATCCTGGTATGGTGGAGTTAAAATTAAGTTAAAATATTGAAATTGGTATTTAACTTTTTTTTCTTTCATATAAAATTAAAGTTGATATGCATTTTTTTTTAAATTCATCAATGTTATGAGTCTACTAAATACTAGGGGTGGGAATCGATTAAGAGTTTTAACTAGGTTAATCGTAGTTCATTAATCGATGAATCGGATTTTTAATCGGTTTTCATTTCCTTTATATAATTTTATTTCAATGATAAATAAAACTCTCATATTGTGTGTGTATATATATATATATTATTCATAAATTTGACTGAGAATTTTTTTTTTTTTTCAAAAATGTTTGTCTAATCAATTATATCTGTTTCATAGCTGAAATTTAAATCAATTTTCAGAGTAATAATTGGTGACTTTAAATGTTAATTTTATATAAATATTTTCACTTCTTCTTCTTCTTTTTTTTTTTTTTTTTTTTTATAAATTAATGTTTTAATTCATTTTGAAAGAAACATTAAATGAATTTACACATATTTTAGTTTTATATTTGCAGGCCTTGTCCATTTCGCTTGACTATTTTTAAATAAATTCTCAAAATTCCATATCATTATCATAAAAATCTCAAATTCTTATATTTTAGTACTTCTTTGTCACTTCGAACTAGAACACAGAATGTTATTTTCTGCTTCAATAGTTACTATCAGCAATTCTGAAATTTGAACAGACAATAAATGCTTGAAGATATTGTGAAACTCTGTTGACATTCCCCCATCAGAGGGATAGTAAAAATCTCAATTCCTTCTTCTTTTTTTTTTTTTTTTTTTTTTTTTAAGCATTTCTATTTTTTGAAAGCTTCTTGTTTCAAAGAATACTGTTACCCTGGCCAACACTTTCTGTAGAAGGCTACAGACAGGTGGTGTTGCCCCAGCATGCACATGGAACAGCATTTTGTTTAATAACTGTCCTCTCCCTTTTCTCTATCAACAAAAGTGCAACAACTTCTTTTGAGGGTTTTTATTTTTATTTATTTATTTTTTAATTATTTGATGGATATTTGTTAGCAAAATATGCGAAAAAATTTTTTGTAGGCTGAACAGCATTTTTACTTTAATTCGTAGTTGGAAAATTTTAATCGGATTTTGAAAAAAATTAATCGATCCGATTAACTCGATTAAAAAAAATTGATTGGGACTAAGCATTGATTGATTAACCAAACCGATTAATCAACACAGCCCTACTAAATACGTAAAAAATACCAATCTAATAAAGTTTCTATTGCATTAATTTCTAACCTTAATTGAAATGGATTCTGTATTCAAATATAATACATTTTAAAGTAATCATTTATTGTAGTTTATTAAACAAAAAATTATGACAGTATATAAAGTTTATTTTCCTATTCGTTATTCGGCAAAAATCACTATTTGGTGCAACTCTATTAATAATATATAATGAAGGAGCAAGAAGGACATATTTTGGAAGACAAAGAGGGTACATTTTTGTTCTTTAAGGGGTATCTCATAAGTGCCCTTCTCAAAGGCTCTGTGAAGAACACTGCATTCTAAAGATACAATTGCAGAAAAGGTAAGGAAAATATTAGATCTATAACATAAAAGCTTTGGAACTGATTTTTATAATTGGTTTATTTTATATAGATATCATATCATACAGATAAAATCCACTTGGTATTATTACGTTCTTTATTTCATTATTAACTTTTAAAAAAAGATGTTTAAAGAGCAATAGACTTCTTGATATTGAGCTTCTTGATTATAGCCTGGTTAGTGAAGTATTTTATTATTTTGTTTGTTTCTGTGGTCTATAATCCACATCCTTATATATATATATTTACAGTAAAGCACCGTTTATATGTCTTTTTCATTTATATGTCCTTTTAGTGAAGTCCCAATTCAATCCCAATTTAATGCAAAAATTCTTTGTCTATACACCACTAATATCGGTTATACTTTTTTTTCAACTTTACTAAAATTCACAAAATTTCTCGACATGTCAGTATTTTCCATTCTAAGCTAGACGGATTTTTCCTAAGAAAGCATCTTAAATGGAGGAACACATGAAAGATCAAATAATACTGATCAAAGAATCAATTGAATTCACAGTAGAATTTTTAATACTCATAGACAAGCAGCAAATCAGACGAATATTAAAGATTTTTTAATGTTATTAAATAACTATCTGTAAGGACATAAATCATATGATTGTTATTAAAGATACACAATATATATAATTAATATTCAAAATGCATTCATATAGTTCTTAAGAAATGTTATACAATACTCAATATATGATTGATGTAATTAGTATCCAGTCATGCATTAATAGTATAATTTTTCTCACTTTTTATAATAAATATTTTTTTTGTAATTAATTATTGCTTTAAAAAAATATTATATGCATTTACTAACTTAAGAATTTTTATTAATTAGTATTTTCACATAAATTTTGCTTAAGTGTCATTAAATTTGTAGTAATCAAAGTGTTATTATTAGATTTTGATTATACGTCTTTTCATTTATCCGTCCTTTTATGCCAGTCCCTTGAAAGATGTATAAACTGTGCTTTACTGTATATATATATACAGGGTGGTTCTAAATTATATGTCAAAAATGTAAAGGCAGATAGAGGAGACCTAAATAAGCAGATTTCATGTAAGATTATATGTGCAGTAATGCTGCCTTGAGCCGGTAGAGAGTGCTGATGACTGTGGCATATAAAAATGCTTTGCTAACTGGATCCATTTTCTTGTGCAGCCCCATACATGAAATGTATGTTGGCTAGCTCCACATTGGTGAAATGATGAATCCAGCTAGTGAAGCACTTTTTATACACCACAGTCATCAGCGCTCTATACTGGCTGAAGGTGGCATTACCACACAGACATTCCTATACGAAATCTGCTTATTTAGGTTTCCTCTACCTGCCTTTACATTTTTGACATATATTTTAGGACCACCCTGTGTATATATGTATCACGTTATTATATATATAAAAGAAGAAAGTATTGGATTTGTGAAAATTTGGACCTAAAGGAAAGTTTTAAACAATTTCAATGGGATTTTTTATAGTGTTTAATGTTTAAAAAAATTCCTTTAAATAAAGGAACTAGAGAAGCAGACAAAGCCTTCTAATAAGTTTATAATTAGTAAACCTTGACTTAAGTTGGTGTTGATCAGTTTTTGGTGTATGTGTTACTGAATAGGTGACACTATCTTTTTTTTTTATATATATACCTATTACCTATTATACAATGGGGCTGCGGTAGCCCAGTCAGTAGATCGCCGGCCTTGCAATTGGAAGATTGCGGGTTCGATACTCAAGCCAGCCAAAGACTGTCATGTACACTAATGGTGGCTGGTGCACGTAAAATCTGTTGTGGCCGCAATGTCCTCCATGTTCCCATAAAAAATTATACCCCTAGGGGTCACCAAAGCAGGAGAGCCATAACTTCTGTGGGGGATCAAAATTGTGATGGCATGTCTCCGGACCACCTCTAGGGGGGTGTCCCAAACCACCACCAATTGCCCATCTGCGCAGCACTAGTGCAACGTAAAACCCAACCATCCATCCTATTATACAATGAGGATTATTTTTGAATCATAATTAGGGCATAAATATATATATTATATATATACATATTTACAATAGTAATAGTTTCAACTGGATAAAAATTTTTATTTAAGGCAGTGAAATTTTTCAGTATGAGTATTTTTAAAAAGGGCTTATCAACACCTTAAAAATGAATGGTTGAACCATTGATATGTGATAACTGAAACAAGGTTATCAATTTTTATTCATAAAAAAAAAAAATCATTTCCTAATAGATTTTCTGTAGAGCACAAAATTGACTTTCTTTTAATGTTTTTAGTGTTGTCAGGGTTGTCATTAGAAGAAAAAATTTGGTGAGAAACAAAGTGAGATTTCTAAAAACAATGTGAGAACAGAAAACTACTTAAAAAAAAAAAATCTGGATTAATGTAAATTGCTAATGATATCTAATTTTACCGTTCATTGGTATAATTTGTATTTAACTGCATTTAATTGCCTAAATATGTTGTTTGTTTTCACTGCTGATCACTGAAATAGGCAAATTAATGAAACTTTTTTTTTTTAATACCTTCAGTACAAAATTATTTGCCTAATTTGAGTTTTTCTGGTGTTTTATTGTGTCTATTTCATAATGTGTTTTTGCAACTGATCAGCAAAATACATAATTTTCCTATTGAAGTTTTCTGCTAACTTTTTTAAATCATCCAACTTTTGTTAAGGATCTGTTTAAATTGCTGATTTTTCTGAAAGGTAAAAGGTTTTTTATTTGAAGATAATTGATTTTTATGAATGACCTGTATTCAGACCAAAAATTTTAATAAATTGGCTCTAGAAAAGTGCTTGAATTTCTCTCAATGTTAAAAGTTTAGTGTGAGAACATGAAGAAAACATGTGAGATTCTAGCACTTTAGTGTGCTGTGTTATGCTATTATCTGATAAAACCTTATAACACCCTGTGTTATGCTATTTATGACACCCTGTGTTATGCAATTATCTGATAAAAATCATCTCCACTCACTATGGAAAATAATGTATGTATTAAAATTATTTTTTATGAGAAATGCAGGCAGTTTTCATCCCAAAGAAGTACAACATTACTAAATATTGAAAGAAACTCAAATTTTGCCTTTCAAACAACATTTAAAAAAAAGGTTTTTTTTTTCTTAAGAAAATTTTTTTATAATTTTATTAAAATTATCAAATACTTTTGATTTAGTCATTCGTTTTAAAAGTATTTATAAGTTCTTTTGAAAAATAGATAGTAAAAATTTATAACCGCAAATGTGATGTTTTTACATTTATATAAAAAAAATGTGTAGACTATTGCTAATTTATATATATACAGTTGAAGATCTTTAATCCGCACACCTTGGTTCTAGAACTTGTGCAGATTATAGATTTTTGCAAATTATAGATTAATGATGCCATTTCCTCGCTATATGAATTAGTATAAGGCACATAAAACAATAAACTTTATTTAATGAAGATAGAATTAGAATTGTTTGTTTTTATAAAATGTAATGAAGGTAATACTAATAAATATATAAAACAATAAAATTTATTTAATGAAGTAGAAGCAATGTATAATTTAAACCCTTGAATAAGTAATTCATTTAAAAAAAGAAAAATGTACTCGTACTTCTGGACTGTGATTAACAGGATGCAGCCAGATACTTGCAATGTGATTAGTTTGATGCACTTTTTAATGACTGCATTGCAGATCTTATCTTCAAAACAAATGCTGGTATAAATTTTTCCTTAAATAGTTTTGTGTATTTTTGAAATACCACCCTAAAAAGAACATTTACACTAATGGTCCTTAGACATCTGTGAAAATACACAATTCCACCAACGCATATGCCATTTTTTTCAACCAACGAGCAATGCTGTTACTGGCAGGAGTTAAAAAACTGCACTTGCATGTGTTTTATTTGATCAGTAATTGAATATTATTCAGACAATAATCAGATTCGCTGAAATCGATAAGGCAACAAAAGTATAATTTTTTTTCCCTTTTAATTATGTATAATTAAATTAAGTTTTACACTCATTTTTTTTTTTTTTTTTTTTTTTTTTTTCATTTTTGTATGTGAATTAACATCACATTTTCTCATATACATCCAAAATATTGGATTTTCGTTACTCCAAAATCTTTTGTATAGACAATTGCGAATTATGGGTATGCGGATTATAGATCCTCAACTGTATATTGAGAGAGAGAGGGCATTTTATATTCAATAGGACAAAAAGAAAGCATACTTGTGAACGCTATAATTACTTTATTTTAGTAAATAAAATTGACAGTGAAACTATAGTTATCCAAATTAGTTTAGAGGTTCTGTGAGTGCCCTCTCCAGTGACCTGACAAATATCTATGTGGTATTCCAGTTCCTGCCACACTCGTGATAGAATATCCATTGTTAATGATTCAAGCACTTCAATTATCCAATGAATTTGTTGCTGTAAGTCCTGAGGAAATGGTGGATGGAACACTTTGTCTTTAACAAAACTCCAAAAGAAAAAATCCCAAAGGTTTGATTGGGGGATCTCAGTGATCAATAAAACAATGGCATATTGTTTGATCTAACACGACCAATCCAACTGCAGGATATAATTCATTCAGATACTGACATATATTTTTATGCCAGTGTGGTGGAGCACCAACTAATGATCTTTTTTCCTGAGTCTTCACATGCAGATTTTTCCAGTGTGTTTCTATTTCTATGCAATTAGTGGCTGTCATTTTGATTAACAGTGCCTTTTGTGGCAAGATTTGTAAGTGTTCATTTTTTGTTGTTGCCAGATAAAATTTGTATAATTGTAATTTAAAAATAAATTTGCTTTGGCTCAATAAATCAAGTACAGAATTTATAGTATGCTATTCGTTTGGATTCATTTAATATGGAACACCCAGTATTTTTAATTTTAGAATGAGGAGTTAAAATTAATTCTTATTGTGTATATTGATAGGAAAAATGGAATGACAGCACCAATGGTTGGAGGGTATGTCTGAAAATGTAAAGGTCCAACTAAACATAAAGTTTTGTTGAATTCTATTCATTGGTTCAACTTCGGTAACACCACAGACAGACATTTACTGAAAATCATCAAATTATATTTAGGACATCTCAAAATGTGTAAATCCATCACAACTTTGAAGTAAAAAATTTTCACAAATTCAATAATTTCTCTTATGTATATGTAAGAAAGTAAAAAAGAACTGGAAATATTGAGTGTAGTTGTTATCAAGCACTGATGTAAAAACTTGGCATATAGAATTCGGCTTTTTCTGCCTGCCTTGTTGCATCAGTAAACTAGCATTTTTTTTTTTTTTTTTCCAAATCAATCAAGTGAAAAAAAAAAAATTAGTCAAATTTATAGAAATGTTGAGTATAAATTAATGATTTTTTGATAATAATTATAATTTTGATTATTATTTCTCTTTTACAGCAGAATCAACGTCTCAGGCTCCTGAAATTACAGTTGAAAACTGTACACCAGATAAGAAAGCGTATCCTTTCAATGGAGGAAATTTTTGATTATTTATTTATATTATATTTACCTTATTTGAAATTAATTGGAAATTCTAGACATTTTTAAATGTAAGTATTGATAAATAGCACAGGTCTATATAAAATTCTGATTTGATAGTTTTAGCTGGTTTTTTTTTTTTTTTTTTTTTTTTGTGTGTGTGTGTGTGTGTTAAAACCAAAACTGAAGCCAGTTTTTCTCTATAACATGTAGATTTTTTAATTAAAAACAATTAAAATTACCTTACATAAATCCTTTTAAAAAATGAAAAGCTAATATATTTCGGCCCTGACCGGAGCCATCATCAGAGCACGATGACCACAAAATGCTTGGTGGCTCAATCCTTTGTCTCTGCCCGTCAATTCTTCACTTCTTTACTTGAATTTAAAAAACTGTTTCCATTCAGGTGGGATCAGACTGTGTTTGACGTCATTTACTACGTCACTGGTTTTCAGAATCTCAAGTGCTTCTCTTTTAAGTGCGTATTTATGTGAATTGAAAGGAGAAATTTTACGAAAATTAATTGAGTCAATATTATAACCTTTCAATTCACATAAATACACACTTAAAAGAGAAGCACTTGAGATTCTGACCACCAGTGACGCAGTAAATGACGTCGAACACAGTCTGATCCCACCTGAATGGAAAAAGTTTTTTTTAATTCAAGAAAAGAAGTAAAGAATTGACGGGCAGAGACAAAGAGATAAAGGATTGAGCCACCAAGCATTTTGTTGTTGTCGTGCTCTGATGATGGCTCTGGTCGGGGCCGAAATATATTAGCTCTTCATTTTTTAAAAGGATTTATGTAAGGTAATTTTAATTGTTTTTAATGAATTTTAATCCTTTGTAAATAAAATTATGTAGTGTAGATTTTTGTCAATACAGAGTGTCTACAAACACAATTTTTTCCATGATTAATTATAATCAATCATGGAAACATACTAGCAACTACTGAAAAAGAAGAAATTGCATCAGACACAAATAGCCACATCATCAGCATAGCCAAAACGAGGAAAGCCAAGGTTGGCAAGGTGCAGAGTTTTCTCCAGACAGTTTCATGTAGGTGTGTTGCACCCTACCTGATCTATGACTGAAAAAAAAGCACCCTTCTTGCCCTTAATCTAGAAAAGATGTGTCCTTACTGCCTTTTATTGAAAATAATCTTCAAACTTAAGATATGTTATAATATGTAAATAAATGTGCAGGGATGTTTGTGTTCAGGGTTTACCCCTAATTTCAGGGTTTTTACTCTAACCCATCTGTATTTTCATATTTCCTATAAAGTAATTTTTTGCTTTCATTGGTTGTTCATTTGTTATCCAGGTGATATGTGAATGGAATGTAAAAGGATTGAGGGCTTCTGGCCTAAATAGTTAGAATATTATTTGATATTTTGGGTTTTATCTAGTTTGAGGCTCTAATTTTCAGGATGTTTACCTTTGAGTCACAATCACCCCTGATTGTGCATAACAATCAACATTCCTTCATACATCAGTATCAAGCAAAATTAAGGTGTAAAAAAAGTTAAAATTTAAAACTTTTTCTTCTATTTATATCTAAAATCAAAATTATAAAATAAGTGTCTGGATTTTAAATGTTAAATATGCCCTTAGGAATCCAAAACTACCCTCATAAATCCAGAAAATGTCTTTTTTTTTTTTTTTTTTTTTTTTTTTTTTTTCCCTAATTAACAGTGCCCTGCTCTTTTTTAAACCTGAGGAAAACTCTGCAAGGTTGACTTACATAAAAAACGTTAAAAGGTTGACTTACATAAAGTCACAACAGTGCACCACAGAATAGGAGAAAGTATTCTCTCCTGTGGGCAACTAGAGCTGTGGGCAACCCATAATAAAAATCACTTCACAGAAAAAGAAAAAAGTCGATTGGATAAAATTATTTAATAAATTTATTGTTGACAACTTTTGCTGTTTTCCTGAACAGGCCATAATAAATTAAAAAATATTTTTTAATCATCACAATTTACTAGTACCCAGAGAAAAAAAAAAGTTCATTTGATCATATAATATAACCTTAAAAAAAAGATTGGATCGTAAAATATGTGTAATTTTTTGTGCATAAATTAAAAAAGAATATGCGCATATATGATAATAATAAATAACTTTAATTGCCTTAAAAAAATATTTTTAAATTATCAAATTACCTTTCTTTAAAATTAATTTATAGTTTCAAATAGAAATACATTATAAACTGCACATTCTTCTATGAAAATGATTATTTCTTTAAATGATTAAATTTAAATTAGAAATCGATTTTTCTATAATCAGTAAATAGAATTTTTTTTCCGAATTGATATTTTTATATCACAATCACTCAGCCTTATTTAACTTTCATATTTAATGAAAGTTAAATAGATAGTTGAAAATAAACATGACCTGAACAATAACAAAATCATTCATAAGCATTGTTAAATAAAAAAGAACACAATATACAAAATCTAGGTCGAAAACTTTATTGCCAAAAGACAAAATACAACCAACTTTTAATAGAAATTTTATGTAACAGTTTTTTACTAATTATCTACAGTTAAATGTATTAGAAAATACTACTAGAAAATAATGGTGCTTGTTCTTTAATTTTTTAAACTTAAAAATTGGCAACTGTGTAAATAAGATGTTTAATTAGATTTTAGCTTTTCCTTTAGCTAGATTCCTTAATATGCTAGAAAAGAAGATTCGCCAGTAACTCCTAATTTGTTGGATTATGGAATTCCTTCTTATGATTTAGTATCAACACCTAACTTAGAGTAAGTGTTTTAATTTTCTAATTTTCATTTATTTATTAAATGTGTTTTAATTTAATCTGTTAAATTGATTTTATGATTTCAATTTACAGTCAAAAGTTTTGCCTTGAAAATTCACCTCTACCACCTGTCCTAGAATCTTCAAAACCTACAAATTCTAAAAGCAATTCTGGTAAGTTATTTATTTATTTTTTTTTTTCTGCTGATTATTTTTTATATTCTAACTCAGTAGTTCTCAAACCTTTTTCACTCAAAGACCCAGTGGCAGAAACTGTGTGATGTTGCGATGGATGTTGCAAAAATTTCATTACCTTAGCAGGCAAATCCAGGGTCCAGACAAAAATTGAGCTTTTTGAATAATAATAATGATATACTTGAAATAATTAATCCATGAAGCAATTTAATTAATAGAATTTTGAAAAATACAACCTTTTACTATCTTCACGTTCATCTTTGGTAGACTAGTTTCATCTGGGGCGCCCCAGCTTGGTCACTACCTTGTTGGTGTTCGAAACTGTAGTTTTCCTGTCTTCTTGTTCTTTTAAAGACTTTGCGCCATTGACGATTAAGGATAGCTCCATCGTTGCCATTACAACTGTCAGAATTTGCCAAAATTTCTACAGACTCCCTGATCGCTGCGTATCCGTGGTTGTGGTAGTTGGCCAACTTTCTTACTTCATCGAATTTAATATTAATTTCTTCTTTTTTGTTTACTTGGGTTAAGGCTGTGGTTAATTTACCTGTTTTTATATCATGTTTATGTTCTTTGATACGGGTCTTTATTTTTCTTTTTGTTTTTCCTATATAACACTTTTCTTTATCTTGTTCGTTAGTGTATGGTATTTTATATATTCCTGCAGTTTCTAAAGGTTTTGTTTTATCTTTGTCACTTCTTATTAATTGAAAAATGTTAGGGTTAGGCTTTATGGGTACGTTTATATTATGTTATACCCATAAAGCCTAACCCTAACGTTTTTCAATTAATAAGAAGTGACAAAGATAAAACAAAACCTTTAGAAACTGCAGGAATATATAAAATACCATACACTAACGAACAAGATAAAGAAAAGTGTTATATAGGAAAAACAAAAAGAAAAATAAAGACCCGTATCAAAGAACATAAACATGATATAAAAACAGGTAAATTAACCACAGCCTTAACCCAAGTAAACAAAAAAGAAGAAATTAATATTAAATTCGATGAAGTAAGAAAGTTGGCCAACTACCACAACCACGGATACGCAGCGATCAGGGAGTCTGTAGAAATTTTGGCAAATTCTGACAGTTGTAATGGCAACGATGGAGCTATCCTTAATCGTCAATGGCGCAAAGTCTTTAAAAGAACAAGAAGACAGGAAAACTACAGTTTCAAACACCAACAAGGTAGTGACCAAGCTGGGGCGCCCCAGATGAAACTAGTCTACCAAAGATGAACGTGAAGATAGTAAAAGGTTGTATTTTTCAAAATTCTATTAATAATAATGATAATGGAGTAGAATGAAAAGCAAGCTCCAAAATCACCAATCTGTCTATCAGCAGATGATTTTCTTTCTTTTTCTTCCTATTAATAAAGCACTAAAGGGCTGCTCTGAGAGAAGTTTATAGCAGAGGCAATTATTTTGCCTTATCCCCCATTGGGATAGCTGAAAAGTAATCAGTATATATATATTTTTTTTTTCTTGTGGCAGTCATCAACATCTGCCATGTCTTAGCACCCGAAGCGACCATATTGGTTACACAAGCATCCAGCCAGTCTAGAAGCACATCTAAAAATATATTAATTATTTACCCAGTGTGGGTAATTACTGCACATATTTTAAAAATCTTTGCTTCTTAACTTTAATGAACAATAATATTAAATAAAAAGTTATAATTATTTTACCCATGTTCAGAGTTCACTCTAGAAATAAATATTGAGTGGGATTTTCCCACTCTAACAAAAGTGGAATTTTCTTCAAATTTAAGTGAGAAGTTACATGATGTACGTTTTACAGATTTATTTTTCAAGAATTAAAAATATGCAAATCAAACAATTAATAATAAAAAAAAAAAAAAAAAAATGTTAAAAATGGAAGTTTAATATATCAGGGCTCAATGTGTTCCTATATTTCCTATATTCTGCCATTTTAGTTTAAGTTCTTCTTACTTATTTTTTGCTTTCCCTGCTAGGCATCTAATTTAAAATCTCGTATCTTTCCAAAATACCATTTAAATTAAAGGAGGAAAACTCGCCAAATTTGGCACCAAATCCATTACCTGCCTTATTGAAGCTTTTTATGCGTTTTTGAGGGGAAATTAGGCTGTTTTAACTCTAAAACAAACTAGAAAGGCAGAAAATTAACTTTTTATCAATTTACTAAGCCTCTTTGAAAGAATTTACAAAATAAATAAAATAAAAATAGAATTATTTACAAATTTGCAACAATATCTTAGATTAGTTCACTGAGCAACTTTCTCTGCCATTTTGATCCACTTAATTTTTCAACACGATGATTTTTGAGATTCTGAATTAATTCAAACTAAATTTGTGCATAGGCTTATCTCACAAATGCATTTGATATATTTGTTAACTTGGCCTACCATCTTGTTTCCAAGCGCCGGCCACTTGAAAATTTTAAATTCACATAAAAAGGTATTTATGAACCGATTTGCTTAAAACTCCACATGTACGTAGCCTACATCATTATTTCTACCAATTCTATTAATAATTTGTAGCTGACATTTTGAAACAAAATGACGGCTACTTGATAAGGAAAAAGAAATCAACCTTCCCTTCTGAATAAGCCGGAAGGACTTGTTTTTTTGTTGACATTCACTCTGCCAATGTGATTGTAAATCATATGTTGAATAATTTGTCATATGTAAATAATATTGCACACATTATAAGAAAATAATATAAGAAAACTTTAATCATAAATTCATTTTATTTCCAATGTTTGATTTAAAAAAAATACAAAAGTTAAAGCTTTTAAAAGAATCAGATTATTATCATTATTTTAAGTATCAAGATAATATTTGTGGTGTTTAAATTATTTGTTCATAATGTTAAAATATCTGTGTTGTTGAAATTTTTTATTATTTTTATTTATTTATTTAAATCTGTTACTTGTGGTTTAATATGTGTATATATAAATACACATCCACCAACGCTATCAATCATTTTTCTTAAATTTAAAAAATATAGATATTCCTATAAAAAGAATGCATGTAGGCATTCATTGCCAGTATTCAATTCAATATAGTAAGGTAAACACATCAGTAGGGGCACTTTAAGGACATTTTCCGGCTATTTTTTGTGTAATTTTCTAAATTTTAGAGTTTCAAAAAATAATTAATATTTCAGACCTTTACTAACTCTTTCTTAACACGATTGTATTATGAAAATTGCTAATTGTAGCATTTATATATGTAAAAAATCAAAAATCTGAAGAGCTTAAAATGAGCCAGTAGTGGACACACTAAAGACCCAGTAGTGGACCCTTTTTTGTTCCAGTAGTGGACCCCTTTAAATTTTTGCTTTAAAATTCAACTTTAAAATTGCTAGATTACAGAATTGTATCCAATACTGGATCTGGCATTAAAAGTCACATGAGCCAGTAGTGGACAGGGCTGTCCACTATTTCTGATGATGACATTTTTTTGGTACCAGTAGTGGACACCCGTAAAAATACTATGTGTTAATGCAAGATTTAAAAAACAGCACAATAAATGAATTCTGCATACTTATTTTAGTGATATGAAAGCAAAAGGTAGAAGAAATCAGTTTAAAATATTCAGAGAGCGAGCAAATAAAATTTCATTTCCTTATTCAAAGTGATAAGAAGAAAACGGCAAAATCACAAAAAGTGCAAATTTTTTTAGTTAAACTAAGATTATTTTAAAACTAATGGCCAGAATTATTTTTTGTTAAAGGGTTTAACAGTAAAGGACTATAACTGCCTTCCTGAACATTGCTTGAATCTTTAGAATTTTTAGGTAGCTTATTTTCAGAGTTTAAAATTAAAAGTGTCACTACTGGTACAGGGTCCACTACTAGTGTCTTTACCTTACTTTCGTAAAAAGAATCGACTTAACTTCACAGACAGGTCCAGTATGATCCAATGGGCTTGAGACTTCGACTCCATAGCTACAATAATTTATCGATAAAATAAAAACCCTTAACTAGGGTATAGTAGGCATAGAAGAATTTTTTTAAAAAGGATAATTTAACCGATAATATGATGAAAAATAAAGGAATTTTTACCCATAGCTTCAAATGCTTTTTAAAAAAAAGGTAATTTAAAATAAAATTAATATATCCTTATGTAAACACATTGTTACTTAGAGCTTAACAAATATAACAGGTCAATTGAAAAGTCTCCGACCTACCATAGTAAAACACATTTTTTTGGCAAAATTAGTTTTTTTTATTCAACATAATTCCCTTCAAGGGTGATACACGGATTATAGCCAACTTTTCGATACAATTTTTGTAGTAGGATTTGTCCTTGGCTTCAAAATAGGCCTCAGTTTCGGCGATCACCTCTTCATTCGACGAAAATTTCTTGCCAGTGAGCATTCTTTTGAGATCTGAGAACAGGAAATAGTCGTTGGGGGCCAGATCTGGAGAATACGATGGGTGAGGAAGCAATTCGAAGCCCAATTCATGGATTTTTGCCATCGTTTTCACTGACCTGTGACACGGTGCATTGTCTTGGTGAAGCAGCACTTTCTTTTTCTTCAAATGCGGCTGTTTTTCGGCGATTTCGTCCTTCAAACGGTCCAATAACACTATGTAATAGTCACTGTTGATGGTCCTTCCTTTTTCAAGGTAGTCAATGAAAATTATTCCATGCGCATCCCAAAATACAGACGCCATAACCTTGCCAGCCGACTGTTGCGTTTTCCCACGCTTTGGAGCAGGTTCATCATGTGCAGTCCACTCGGATGACTGTCGATTGGACTTTGGAGTGAAATGATGGGGCCATGTTTCATCCATTGTCACATATCGACGCAAAAACTCGGGTTTATTACACTTGATCATCTTCAAACACTGCTCCGAATCATCAACTCGTCGTTGTTTTGGGTCAAAAGTGAGCTCGCGCGGCACCCAATTTGCACAGAGCTTTCTCATACCCAAATATTCATGAATGATATTATGTACACGTTCAGTTGATATCTTTAGAGTGTTTGCTATTTCATTCAATTTCAATTTATGGTCATTCAAAATCATTTTGTGGATTTTTTTAATGTTTTCGTCGGTAACAACCTCTTTTGGGCATCCACTGCGTTCACTGTCTTCGGTGCTCACCACGTCTAAACTTAGCATACCAATCCTTGATGATTGATTTTCCTGGGGCAGTGTCCAGAAACTCGGCATCAAGCCACGTTTTTGCTTCAACTGTATTTTTTCCCTTCAAAAAGCAATATTTTATCAACACGCGAAATTCCTTTTTATCCATTTTTTTCACAATAACAAACGTTGCTTCACTCAAAATGCTATAATTCACAAACTAAAGATCCGACAGCTGTCAAATTTATACACGCATCTTTTGAGGGTTAGGGCTAACTAAAAAACATGTGGATTTAATTCTAGTAGCGCCATCTATGTGACAGGCCGGGGACTTTTCAATTGACCCGTTAATTTGAAATAAATTTTTTACATACAACCATTAAAAAAAAAAAAAAAAAATCATAATTCCATTACCATTTTAATATTTTCACTTATTCTTTTATATTTTTTGTGGAGGGGGGGGGGGAAGCACAATTGATTAAATAGGCATTGACATCGCTCCTCAAAACGTATTCACCCAACTACACCACATGTAGTTAAACTGAAGGGTTAAGATTTTTTTTTTCTCTTTGACTTTGTAAGCATTATGATGTAAAAGGTGTCATTATTTTAAAAATATTATGTGGACTGATGTTAAATGATACAAACTGGTATGAAAGCTAGACAAGCAAGAGATGATAAACTTGGAAATATGTTCTTTTCTAAATAATGTAAAAAGTAAACAGTAATAGATCTGTTTATTTATTTTATCTGTTAAATTCATAGATATAGAAATTTATATAGATCTATCATCCCATTGTTATCATGCAAAGATTTTTGATGCCGAAATTTTTTTTTTTTTTTTGGCATCAGCCATATAGTGGTATAGAAACCATTGAAACTCGGCAATTGAATAGAATAGAATGTTGATGAATTTTCAAAATGTCAAAATATTGCGTCTTTTAATTCTTCTAATCAATTTATGAAAAGAAATGGATAAGTTACCATAAAAGTAAATTATATTTGACTAAATTATGAAAAATATAATTTTTATAATCAGTTGCTTTGTTATTATTATGAAATAAAAACTGGTTTAATTTTTAATGGAATACGTTTTTTAAAGTTTGATATTTTTTAAGATTTTGTATTTGTAAGTAATATAGAATTTTCAGAATGCTTTTAAATATATTTAGCAGCAGCGTAGGTAAAGAATGTTAGTTTTAGTATATAAAAAGAGTTTAACTTTAAATATTAACTAAATTAATAAATATATAAAAGAAAAAAGAAAGAAAAAGAAAAATGAATTTGAAATTGTATCTGCAGTTTTTCATTCACCTTTAGTACATAAATTATTTAAAATTTTTATTTTCTAAATCATCTGTGTGTATTCATTTGGAAAAAGATGGCCACATTGTGGACTTTTCACCAAGTAAAAAAGAATCATTTTTTCCCCCAGTAATCAATCTATGTCTTATTACTATATCTATGGTTAAATTAAATGAGATTAAATTAGGGTGTTTTGTTTACAAAGTCATTTAATCATTCAGAGATTACAAAATAATGTTAGAGTAAGTTCGTTTTTACTGAATCTCTCAATCTTCTCTTGAAACTACGTTCCTATATTTCTGTGAAAAAAATTCCTATATTTTCCTATTTGATTGCTTTGACCCCTGTATATATACGAGGTGACAATTATTGAACTATATGAAATAAAATTGTCACAACTTCCGAACGGTTTGCATTAGGACTTTCAAAGTGCACGGTTGGCCACAGGGCATGATGGGAATTAGTATGCGCTTGCGCACGCACCTTGTTTTTGTCTGCCATTTGCAAGTGAAAATGGTGCCTAAACCGCATGCCTGAGCATATAACGCTTGTGGAGACCTACTATGCGAGCAATAACAGTGATCGAGAAGTCTCTCCACCCTCAATAGGTGACTGTGTGGTGTGCAATGTCTAGTCACGGAATAATCTGTGTGATATTCATTGACAGCTCTGTGAATATTGAATGGTACATGAATGTTTTAGAAAATGATTTCACCCCCATTATCCAAAGTGCACCCCTGATTTCATTAAGATGTGATTCATGCAAGACGGAGTTCAATCCCATCAAAGCAGGAGAGTATTTGCTTTCCTGGAGGAGCACTTTGGAGACATCATTCTGGCTCTGGGATACCCACACTGTAAAAAATATGTCCATTTTGCTGGCAGAAATTCTCTGTAAGTTGAGAAAATACGTTCTAACAACGTAATTTTTGCATAAATTACGTGTATTTTCTCAAATTACAGATAATTTCTGGCAGCAAATAGGACATATTTTTTACAGTGCAGAGGCCACTGGCATGGGCCTCGATTGGCTGCCATATTCTCCGGATCTGAACCCATGCGATTCTTTTTTTGTGGGGCTATATTAAAGACAAGGTGTACAGAAATAACCCCCAAAACCATTGCTGAGCAAAAACAGCTATTCAGGAGGACATCGACAGCATCAATGTTCCTACACTTCAGCGGGTCATGCAAAATTTCCCTATTTATCTGCGCCACATCATCTCCAATGATGACAGGCATATTGAATGTGTCATAACTTAAATCCGAATATTTGTAGTGACGTTTACATGTAATATAAAGTGTGTGCATGCCGCAGTTCACAAGTAATTGTTTTATTTCATATAGTTCAATAATTGTCACACTGTATATGTATTTGAGAAGTTAAAAACAGAGGATAGCAGGCTTCGTAGCAATTAATATATTACCAAATAGAACTAAAACATGGATGAAATACTCACTAAATAATATGAAAATATTGGGAGGAAATCCCCCTCGGGGTATAAATTTGAGTGAGATTTTTTTTTTTTAAATATGGTGAGATTCTCGCAATCCTACTCTCTAATTTGAATCCTGCATGTTGCAAAAGTTTTTTGTGTGTGTGTGTGTGTGTGTGTTAGAGAGAGAGAGAAACCCCTTATGAACTTGCAAATCTTAATAAATAAATAAAATTTTGTTAGAGTTATAAGCCCAATAAGGGTTTTTCAGAAAGAAGTTTTGCAATGTGGGTAAAATAATTAGATCACTAATTTAAATATGCAGCATGTAAAAAAACACCTTATGAAATTGCAACTCTGGAAAATATTTAAAATCTGGCCCTTTTTTTTCCTGATAAGTTTCTTAATTTTTATTCTATTAAAATGAAATTTTGACACAAGTTGCCAACATATCCAGCTTTCGATCTATGCAATAAAAAAGTTTTTACATTTTGCGCATGCACAGTAAAAAAAATATTTACTACAAATACTCATATCTCAGCAAATATTACCCAAGTGAATTTTATGTTTTGGAATAATATTTTTCTAATGTTTTATCAATTTTTCTGTGAGTTCTATAAAAAAAAAAAAAAAAAAAAAAAAAAAAAAAAAATCGGAAATCATTTTTGTTATATATGCAAAAAACTTGCCAATATATATATAGTATATATATCTGTCAAATAATCATGCTATTCCCACAAAAAAAAAAGCGAAGAAATATTGTACCTAATAGGTGCAACAATGTGTTAAAGTTGCAGGTCGTTTGCAGTTTTTTATGATTCAGGGTAGGTCTGAAGTTAAAATTAGTTCATCCAGTATTGTTTTTAGAAAATACAAATGATGTCAAAAAAAAAAAAAAAAAAAAAAAAAATTAATTATTGACCACCCACTGTAAACTGCAAAATTGATAATTTTCTTAAAAACATAAATATACACTTTAATTTTACATGCATATATATGAAGTGTTATTAAGATTTGTATATTTTTAAAAACTTTTTATTTTCAGATTCAACTCCAACATTAGATGTTAAAGAAGTAATTTCAAATTCAAAGCCAAAAGTAAGTTACAGTTTATTTTTATTTACATAAAATAATGTATTTGCATATTAAATTTTCAAGCACTATACATACAGTCGGTAACAAAAGTATCTGAACACTAGCAAAAATTCCTATATAAAAAAGTAGAGTTAATATTGTTTTGTTAAATAAATCCTTGTCAAATCCTGTTCTTAGTCAGTATAAGAACAGGATTCGACAAGGATTTATTTAACAAAACAGTTTTAAGTGTACTTTTTTTATATAGGAATTTTCGCTAGTGTTCGGATACTTTTGTTACCGACTGTACATATTAAATTTGGAATCAAAGCAGTCACATCCCAGTAAAAGTAGAGATGAAACAGCATTATCTCAAAACTAAAACCTTTTGTTTAAGATTCCTCAGAAGGACATAGAACCAGTGTCCTGATTAAACAGTACTTAAGGACTTGACCTGTTAGAAGATTCTAGTAAGCCAGATGTCCAACTGAGAGTTTGTTTAGAAGCTCTTCTTGGTTAAAACTCTGTTTTCTTGACTTGTGCTGGTTTTATTCGTGTCATCCAGGAAAATACCACCAGGGTCTAAACTCTGCCTATTATTTTCTATTAATCAATAAATTTATGATGTTTGCTTTTCATTGAACTCTGTGTTTGTCAGATAGATGCTATAAATGCCTAAATTAGTTAGGATTTCACTCTGTTCTGTATTGGATTTCAATGTATAAAAAGTTAGCTTTCGATTTATTTATTTTTATTTTTCGGGTTTTAATTAACATTACTTATCTTGACAAGCTACTGATTTCTTTAAAAATTTAAATATTTTTTTTACTGTTGTTGATTTTAAAATTCTGTCATATTGTCATATATATTAATTGAAAATATTGAAGAAAATAGTCAGTCTAAAATTCTTAAATGTAATATGTTCAGGGATGCAGAGTCGGTAGGAAAAATGACCGAGTACAACTTTGACTCCTAAAATTTTTAAGTGTCTGACTCCAACTCCTTCATACATGTTACAACTTATTTCTATAAAATGCATTTTAAAAAAATACAGAAAAACAGTTAAAGAATAAAGATTTGGATAATAGATTATTTATATTCCTAACAGGAAAAATCCAATGCTTTTAAAATTAATTTGTATAACTGGTTACTGGTTAACTAAATAATATAAATAATATTTCTTCAAAGTACTGAATAAGGAAAACTATGAACATACATTTTAAACTGGGAAAGGGGGAGGGGTATGAAACTTTAGTTTTACGGTAGCCCCAGTGGCAGAAAGTTTTGTAGCTGTCAGCGACAGGCTTTTAAAATTTCATAATCTGTCTGCAAAATTTGCATGTAATCAGGGGTGAAAAGGGCTTACACTCAAAAAGACTGAAAGCTGATTGGGGGGGGGGGGGGGGGGCTTAACATCAATGGTGATCTCGTGCAACAATACACGAATACAATTTTACTGCAGAACAATGTAGTATAAACAATTGTGTGTATTCATTCAATTAAATATTTTATAGCAATGTTTGACACAACACAATATAAATAATAAGAGTATTAGTTTTAGTTTTGATATAGAAATTTTTTTTAAGTGAATTGTTATTCGAAAGTTGCAGACAAATTTTTCTTTATCAGTGCAGACAAAATTGTCCGCAAGCTGTTTTTCTGTGTCCACGACTATGTCGCCGTGTTGTGCTGTTTCTGCCACTGGGACGGTAGCAATATTGTTATTTGAAAGCTCAGTTTTAAATGAACAATGTCAGCTTATAACAAAATATAGGGTATTGACAGCTTGCAAGGAAAGCAAACCTCACCAATTATTTATTTATTTTTAAATCCTTAGTAAAGGATAGGAAAATATTCAATGTGTTTGTAGTTAGGAACAGAGAAAAAAAAATTAATCCTCTAAATATTTCTTTTTTCTTTTAATTGAGTTTAAACAAGGTTTAAAATTGGGTTTAAACTTTCCACTAATCAGGGAATTTAAGTGAGTCTGAAAAAGTCATGGAATAGTCAAGGCAAATATTGCATCTATCCTTCTTCCCTGTATTTATTTATTATTAACATGCCAATAAACTCTAAAATAATTAGGCATTTATTAATGTGTTGTGTATTGTTGCTATTATTAGTAAATACTTTAGTACATTGGTAGTTTTATACTTGATACAAGGTAAGACTTTGAAGTAGGGATGGACCGGATATGGATTTTACCGGATAACCGGATACGGATATCCGGCATTCCGGATATTTTTTTACTTTGCCGGATCCGGATATCCGGCAGGATATACCATCGGATATCCGGCAGTCCCCTTCCCCAGTTCACATGAAATTTTCAGTTTTTTAAGAGCACACAATAATTAAACTAGTATATTGGGGCCACCAGAATACTTTCTTCTATATTTTCCTATACAAATTTACTAAGGGCAAATAATTTATTAAAACTATTATTCATTAAAATTATCTAACATGAAGAATGCAAATGATTTTTATCTTGGAGAAAACTAAAACCAAATATCCAAATAAGGACAGTTTTGTTGCCTATAAATAAATCTTTAAAAATGCGTATTTATAATGGTTATCTAATATCTCATACAAGTTTAGATATAGTCTTCCCGTTATCGAGGAAATTTTCAGTATAGAAGTGCCATCTATTGGTCTATAAGCATCCAACTTGAATCAGCGTAATGTCTCATAATGTCCTTCTAACATATCAAGTTTTGTTTGATTATACGCCATAGAACCTGAGATATAGTCTTTTCTTAAATTGCAGAAATCTCTGTGTGGCAGCGGCAGCTGTTGAGCGGCTGACATAAAAAATTGATAGAAAATAATTTATGTGAAGATTCAACTACAGATAAATTTTAATGTAATTCTGTGCATTAGTTCCTGAGA
This sequence comes from Salticus scenicus, assembly GCA_963930645.1. NCBI lineage: Eukaryota > Metazoa > Arthropoda > Arachnida > Araneae > Salticidae > Salticus > Salticus scenicus. The sequence goes on from OZ005661.1 coordinate 225,969,012, forward strand.
TATAGCCTTCCCTTAAATTGCGGAAGTCGCTTTTTTAGCAGCGCCACCTGTTGGCCGATAAGCATTATTTATTAAAATTTCCCACCACGATAAATGCAGGCGATTTTTATCTTACAGCAATCTAAAAAACTGCACTATAGCAGCGTAACCTATTGGTAGATATACATCCAAATTGAAGCGGCATAATGTCTCATAATGGTCTTCTCACATATCAAGTTTTGTTTAATTATACCCAATAAAACCTGAGATATAGCCTTTTCTTAAATTGCAGAAATCGCTGCGTGTGCATCACCTGTTGAGCGGTTGACACCAAAAGTTGACAGATACTAATATATGTAAATGTACATCTACATATAAATTTATATTCAAATTTGTACAGTAATTCCTTAGATATAGCGTTCCTTATATTGCAGTATAGCAGCGCCATCTGTTGGACGATAAGCATTTAACTTGAATCAGCATAATGTATCATAATGACCTTCTTACATAAGAAGTTTTGTTTGAACATACGCAATAAAACCTGTGATATAGCCTCCCCTTAAATTGAGGAAATCACTCTATTGCAGCGCCACCTGTTGAGCAGTGACACCAAAAGTTGATAGGCCCTAATTTAGGTCAAAGTGCATCTATATACGAATTTATATACAATTCTGAGTAGTGGTTTCGGAGATAAAGTTGCCACAAAATTTTTGTGTCTCTCTCTCTCACACACACACATTTTCTAAAAATTGTAAATTCATGTTCTTAGACCTCCCAAAACGTATAAATCCTTCGAAAACCGGAAGTCGAAAATTTTTACGAATCCCATACTTTCTTCTATTGCATATAGAAGAAAGTAAAAAAGATATTTGCATTTCGTTTTTATACAACTGTATTCCATTCGCATACATAACTAGTATGACGTGTCCACCACATGAATTTCTTCTATATAATTTTACACAACATTCATTGAACATAATTTTTTTTTATTAAATTATTAAATTATTTTTTATTATAAATGCAGATGATTTTTATCTGAAAGAATTATATCACTACATGCCGAAAGAAAGTAAATTTTTTTGCCAATATCAAAAGAAAAAAGATTTTTTTCTAATTTTTTTTTTCGTTAAAAGATAAAAAAAATCTATAACTTTGTTTTAATTTATCACAGATCTATACTTAAACCATTTATTTTAAAGGTAATGACGAAGTCTTTCGAAACAAAACACCCATATTGAAAATTTACTCCCCCCTGGGGGGGGGAGGGGTGTTAACTCCCCTTCCAGAGGGTGAAGCTATGCTGCAACATGCACAGTTTTTTTTTTCCATGTTAACTATTACTATTATAAATAATTCATATTAATTTTACAATCACACGCTTAAAATAACTCTCATTAAGTACATTTATACAAGATTTTGTCCCATACTATGTCATGTTAAAAATTTAGAAAAAATGCAATCACAGCACCACCTATTGAGCAATTGTTCCACAAATCTAATCAGCACCAGTTTATGTCAGGGTTCAACTAAATACCAAGTTTGGTTAAATTTCGTTTATTGGCTCGTGAGTTACAGCGTCCACAAAATTTGTGATACACTCACACAAACTGACAGACAGACAGACATTTTCTAAAAACAGTCAAATCGTGTTCAGGATATCCCAAAACGTGTAAATCCATCGAAAACTGGAGTTTGAAAATTTTCACGAATCCTATACTTTTTCTATATATACATACAGAATAAAGTAAAATTGTAAATATCATTGGGATAATAAAGCCATAACAGAGTTATTTTATTTTATTACGTTATTCTCTATTCAATAGAAGAAAGTATTGGATTCGTAAAAATTTTTGACTTCCGTTTTCGATGGATTTACACGTTCTGAAAGGCCTAGAATACGATTTGATCATTTTTAGAAAATGTTTGTCCGTCTGTGTGTGTGTGTTTGTGTGTGTGTGTGTGTGTGTGTGAGAGAGAGAGAGAGAGAGAACAAAAATTTTGTGGCAACTGTATCTCCGGAACTACTGCTTAAAATCGCATATAAATTTATATGCAGATGCAACTTGGCCTAATTTAGTGCCAATCAATATTTGGTGTCAACTGCTCAAAAGGTGGCACTGCTATACAACGATTTCCTCAATTTAAGGGGAGGCTATATATCTCAGGATCTATTTCGTATAGGCAAACAAAACTAATATGTAAGAAGGCCATTGTAAGTCATTATGCTGGGGCAATTTGAATGCTTATCAGCTAACAGGTGGCGCTGCTATACAGCGATATCTGCAATTTAAAGGAAGGTTATATCTCAGGAACTACTGCACATAAATGCATATAGTTTCATACGCAGATGCAACTTGACCTAAATTAGTGCCTGCCAACTTTTGTTGTCAACCGCTCAACAGGTGGCGCTGCTATACAGTGATTTCCGCAATTTAAGGGGAAGGCTATATCTCAGGTTCTATTGCGTACAATCAAATAAAATTTAATGTTTAAGAAAGCCATTATGAGACCTAATACCAGTTCAATTTGAATACTTATCGTCCAACAGGTGGTGCTGCTGTACAGCGATTTCCGTAATTTAAGGGAAGGCTGTAGCAAAGGATCTACTGCACAGAATTGCATATAAATTTACATGTAGATGCACCTTGACGAAAATTAGCACATACTTAATTTCCCCCATAGACGCGATGTATTTGAATTCTCTTGGGTGTCCCTGTATACGAATCATTTGTTTGATCTTCATGAAAGATTTAGTGTAGCATACCTATGTCATAAAAATTTATAATACCATGTTTGAACTTTCTGCTATTATTTGTTCTTGAGATATGCTGATGATAGACACATGCACAGACACACAGACCAACCATTAAAAATAGGATTTTTGGATTCAGGGGACCTTAAATCGTGTAAAAAAAAAAAAAAAAAAAAAAAAACTCGACTTAAAAATTTGACCAAAAAACATTACTTCTCTACCATTTGCATGGGTAAGAGAAAGTAAAACTAGTATGTTGTGACCACCACAAAACTTTCTTCTATATTTTCCTATATAAATTCACTCAGTTAAAATAAACTACAAAGACTATTATTTATTAAAATTATCTACCATGATGAATGCAGGCGATTTTTTATCTTGGAGAAAACTAATATTAAATATTCAAAGATGCGCAGTTTAACTAACACCTTAAAAATACGTTTTCATACTGGAAATCTCATGTATGAAGTATCTTATTGTGGAAGTCGCTGCATAGCAGCGCCACCTGTTGATTGGTTTACACCAACTAGTTATCTCATGTATGAAGTTTCGTACTGCTAAATGCCATAGAAGTTGAAGCATGCATTCCCGTTCTCTGGAAAAAATTGCACTTATAGCAGCGCAAAATATTGTAGATATACATCCAGATTAAATCGGTGTAATGTCTCATAAAGGCTTTCTCACATATCAAGTATTGTTTGATTATACACATTAGAACCTGAAATTTAATCTTCCCTTAAGCTGAGGAAATCGCTGTATAGGAGCGCCGCCTATTGAGCAACTAGTTCCAAAAGTTGATCCGCTGTAACTTATGTCAAGGTGCATCCACATGTAAATTTTTATGCAATTTTGCACAGTAGTTCCTGAGATATTGCCTTTTTTCAAATTGTGGAAGTCGCTGCATAGCAGCGCCACCTGTTGATTGGTTGACACCAACTGTTGATAGGCACTAATTTATGTCAACCTGGCAGCGGGAACACAAGAAGAGCTTTTGAGCGATTTCAGTATTTTTTAATTCTTTTTTTAATAAAGCGATATAGAAAAGAGTTTCCTTAAATATATAATGACCAGCGAAGCGGGCAAAGCCTGCTAGTACACAATAAAACTGTCTTTCTTTGAATATTTAATGTCAGTTTTTTCTAAGATGAAAATTATTTGTATTCATCATGTTAGATAATTTTAATAAATAATAATTTTAATAAATTATTTTCCCTTAGTGAATTTATATAGGAAAATATAGAAGAAAGTCTTGTGATTTCCACAACATACTTGTTTTTAATTAAAAGAAATGAATTGCAGGAATCTACATCTATAAAGGAAGATCTCCTGACTGACGTGCTTGCTCGCTCAGCAATGCCGAGTCAAACTAACGGAGACACAAATGTGTAATTTTATGATATTATTGATTTAGTGACGTGATTTAAGAAGCTATTTTTTGAAGTTTCCCCGCAAACGGAGGGAGAGATAAGTTGCTTCTCGCATTTCTCACCATATCTTAATGAAAGAAAACAAGAAAAAAAGCAAATATTAAAAAACCGGATATCCGGCATATTAACCGGATATCCGGTGATTTTGATCCGGATATCCGATGATATTTCGGATATTGAAAAATCAGCCGGATATGCCGGATGCCGGATATTTTCCGGATATCCGGTCCATCCCTACTTTGAAGAAAAAAACAATAAACTCTTCACTTACCTTGTATACAGTAGTGCAGTATAGCAGCTTCATCTCTTGGCATCAAACTATATCCCAATTGGTCTTCTTAAGGCTGATGAATTTTCCAGCATTTTCATTTGTTAACTATTCTCTAATAAGCTTATGTTTTTAACTAATAATGCAAAAAATAATTATTTAAATTAGTTTAAATGATTCTGCAAATAATTCGATGTTTTAATTAGCTTTATTAGGATATATTTTAAGGACTGCATTTTTATGCATCCTTTCTGGTTGAAAACTTATTACAGACTGCAAAAAAAATTAATCATTATAAAATCATTAAATTATATTGTTGAATGAAATAAAACAGTTTTGTAAATGTTTATTTAGAGAAAAAAGTCATTATCAGTCTATAATTATTTTCGCCCATGCGCTTTTCATAATACTTCAATGTTCAAGGTTACATTTAATTATAGAAGAAATTAGTTTGTTTATATTTCCGGAATAGATGACAATAAAAGAATGAAAAAGTTTATGGAGATGATGAAATATTTATCATGTATCATAAAAATAAATAAGTTTCATATATTTAAAATAAAATGTAATTTATTTTATTTCATTTTAAACTGTCTAACAGAAAGACACGGTGTCTTTTTAGTGACTCAGACTCTGAAGCCTTGTATATAACTTGAATGTATCATGATATAAATAATTAATTTCTGTCGCAAGTTTCTTAACACTCTTCAGACTTGAATCTATAATAAACATGAATGGCTATCCTTTTATGGCTTTTACACACATATATAGTAACATTATAAATTATCAAAATAGGCAGTTTTTCTGAAGTTGATATTTTAGGGGGCTGGTCATTTGAGATTCATATATGTGAACCTTAAATTACTAAATCACCAAACTCTTCCTAAGTATTGCATAAATAAAAATTGTATAGGTTTAAAACAAGTTAATAATCTACAAACAATGTTGCACATTTTATCAATTTAGTCTGGTTGCCAGTGTTTTCACATGAAAGTGTTGGCTAGTATTTGTATATCATTCATGTTACAATTAGGAAATGGATGATTAATTTTTTTTTAATATTTTCTTTACAGGAAACACCACCTTTCCCTGAACAAGTACTGTACACTCCTGCAAAAGAAACGCCTCCAATGCCTGGTCCTATTGTTTGTAGTTCTTCTGAATTTCCAAGTACACCCAAACTAATAATTTAAAAGTCAATCCATGAAGTTATTTGTAACTTTCCATTGTTATGAATGCCATTTTTACAAATGGTCATGATTGTCTGTGATGTATTTTTATGTTTGTTATTAATACATAAATTGTTAACTGGGATTGTGGATTAATAGATTAATATTGTAAAAAATACTGAATAATTTAAAAATTTATTTATTTATAAGGCAATGTTAAATACTGTAAAAGCACTTATTTTCACGAGGTTTTAATTTTTACGAGCCCATCGTAATCACGAAAATTTAAACCTCGCGAAATACTTTTTTTTTTTTTTGCCTCAAATAATAATAAAAAATCAGGAAATTTTCACTTGCCAAAGTTCACAGGCATGGAGAAAAGCGAAAGGGGTGGGGTGATTACATTTTCGGGGCAAAACGGGGGTTCAGAAGTCCCTAGTTTGATAAACAGCGAGGGAAAAAAGAGATTGAGAAAAGAAACTTGTTTGAGTTAGAATTTGCGCCTTGAGCCAAGGCCAAATTTTGATGTAGCCCGTTGTAAGAATGAATTGTTTTCAGCATAGACCGATGGGGAGGAGAAGACGAACTTTTCGGACAAAAGAAAGTTTCTTAAAATGCCTTATGCAAAACGTGTTCTATATTTAGGTACTTTTTAACTTTAGGATTTTTCAACTTTCGGTTTTATTCATATAAAATTCGCAAAATCACAGATATCTTCATTTTCGCAAAAATAAGTGGTTTTACAGTATATCCTTTGATATCTTTAAATATTTTTTTAGGCTTTGTGTTAATAATATAACATATAAACATATCCTTAAATTACTTTTATGTTTTGTGTTAACGAATAATATAAATGTATCACAGTTTAAAACTATCTAAATTTCAATATACTTTGTCATAAATTTATAAACCGCTGCGTATGGCCATCAACATTCATTTTAACATTACTAATAAAGCAAAAGTTAAGAAAGTTAAAAAATATTTACTGTATGTATACTTGTCATTGAATCTTTAAAAGAGTAACCTATTTTATATGTTAAAGGTATCTTTGTGAATCTAAAATTGTTCTCAAAGGTTTAATATAATTTTTGTCAGGGGTGCCACTTTTTTGCTGAACAGCAGATTTCCTATTTTCTATTCCCCTCCCCTTAAATTAACGATCGGTGATCAAACAGGCCGTTGAAGTCATGCAGTTTCCAATCTTTCTCCATTAACAAAAAAAAAAAAAAAAAAAAAATATGCATATTAAACTTACTTTATTGTATTCTAGAACCCTTAAAAAGATAGGATTGCTCAATATTTCTCATATACTTACCGTAAAATTCCGATAGTAACCCCCCTTTTTTCAAGGGGAAATTTGTCAAAACTAAGGGAGGGGTTATAATCGGAAGTTTCTGGAAAAGTACGACGACTTCGGAAGGGGGGGGGTTAAAATCGGGGGCCGGGGGGGGGGGGAATCGGAAATTTCACAATATTTTTCTGAAAGTATATATTTTATTAATATTATAATACATATTAATGGTTACTAAACTGTATTAACAATATAATAATACTGATTATTGTTTATTAAATTTTATTAATGATAAACAATTTTTATTAATCAGTTTAAATTTTTATTTTAACAATAATCTTTTTAAAAAACTTACAAAAATTAATCATCACATTTAAATAATGAAATAAAAATAATTTAAATAATGAAAAAAAAGAGCAATAACACAATTCTCACAAAAAGAAAACTTATTTTGAATAACAAGCATGAACATGTGATAAAGAAATCGCGAATCGAAGCCGTGTAGAAGATTCGCTAGCAGTTAAAAAAAAAAATAGTTAATTGCACTGCTATTAACTAATATGCAAGAACAAAACAGGGTGAATGATAACTATTAAAGTTACGTATGCTAGTACTATTACGGATTTATTACACTATTTAATGATTTAAAATTAAAAAGAGAATTTAAAATTTGGAAAAGAGTTGTGATCATAAAAACAGAGTTGCATAAGCAAGATTGCGAAAGCCACGGCCACTTGCGAATAGCAGTTAACGTTTTGGAGCTTAAAGAACGTAAGCAACACTGCATTTTTATATTTGGAGTTATTTTACTTTAAAAAAGTGAGTAAAAATAACACTTGGATATACGTTTACATGCAAATTAAAGTTTCTAAATAAACATACAAGACTTCAGCATTTAAAAAAATATACGTTTGCTTCACTCATGAGAAAAAAGAAAGAATGGCGAACTTAGCCGCCAAAGGTAAAGGAGGAGGGGTTATAAACGGAAGTTTCCGAAAAATTAAAGTACATCAAATTTCAGGGAAGGGGTTATAATCGGGAGGGGGGTTACTATCGGAATTTTACGGTAGTTATATTGCCCCCCCCCCCCCCCCCATCCATCCCCTTAAAACTAGCGATCAGCCATTAAACAATCTGTCTGACAAAGCTCTGTAATTCTCAATCTTTCTCCATCTATAAATGTCAGTGTTCATGATAAACTTTATTAGATCTAGAACTTATAAAGAGGTAGAAGCATTTCCTTATATGTGTAATTATTTTGTTTTAAAATATGATAATTTAATATGATTACTTGCAGGCTATGCCCGCTTCGCTGGCTTAAATGAATTTTCAAAGGAATTGGATCAGTATTTATTTTTTTACATCACATCACATTATAAATAAAAACTAAAAAAAAAATTGCATTGAAATCGCTCTAAACTTCGCTTTTGGTATCCGCTGCCTATGGTAGCTATTTTTCTGCCCACACTGCATCAGGTTCAAATTTCCACTGTCTGCAGAAAGCTCTTTCCTGTGTATTTCAATATGGATATTTATTGACGACAGGTGGATCTGCTATTATTTACGAACTACGATTTAAAATATGAACTGTATTTCAGCATCTATTAAATATTTTAGTTTTTGAACCATGTATTTTATAGTCCCCGCTATTTACACTATATTTCAATTTGATTTCAACCAATATAACGAAAAGATAAAAAGTAGATTTTCTTTTAAAAGGAATTAAATAGATGAAAAACAAATAAATTTTAATCAGTTTAATCCTATCTACTATATACTACCATTGTTTTCTGATAACTGCTATAAATTAAAAAAAAAAAATCTTTTAGGTATTAATTAAAAATAAAAAGTTGTTATACTATAAAAATTATACATAAACATAACTATTATAAATACATTTTTAAATTTAATATTTTTAATTTTTTCTGCTGCATTACCATTTTATTTTCAGGGGTAGTAGTTGTCCTGATATTCCTGAAATTCCTGAAGAAATTTTTTTTGTCCTGAAATGTCCTGAATTTTCACTTAATGTCCTGAATTTCCTGAAATTTCAGTGCATTTCAAAACTTTTCATGTTTCCTTCACTTTTCAACGAGAAAGGTAATCTCAGTATGGTAATTTCAAAGTTTACCATTTAGTCAAGTTTATTAAAATTTGTTTGACTGTATCTCACAGTAATACAGTGCCTGAAAGGATTTTCTATAAGTAATATTGTCACAAAAGAGAGTAACAGCATATCAGAAATTGTAATTTATTTTTTATGCTTTTGCAGTTGTTATTTGAGAAAGCAGACCTCAATTACTCCTGTTTGTATCAAAAGAGATGATTTGATATATAGATCAGTCACATGCTGAATTTAAAGCAAATAAAGACAAGCTCAAAAATGGAAGCATGATAAAGAGGCTGCTGCTTTCAAAGAAAAAAAAAGAAAGGAACGGAAGAATTACAAGATAAATTTAAACAATTAATTTTAGAAGAAGCTGATTTAAAGTGTGAAGGAAAAACTGCTCATGCTTTGTCTAATGAAGTATCATAAAAGTACAGTATGGCATAAAAAACATTTATATTCAAAATGTTAAAGTTGGATAGATGATGCTAAAAATTGCTAATGCCACAGTTAAGACTACAGGGGAAAACTATTTGTTTTTTTAAGCAAAAAAAAAAAAAAAAAAAAAGGATAAAAATTAAGGGATAATTTTATCGGAAGTTTTTAAAAATGTTTGTGCACATAGCTTTTGAATCCCCGCCTTTTTTGCTTAAGTATTTTTATTTATTCGTTGAGCACCACATCATCCATTCTAGATTCTAGACATTTTGTCATATATCTCTAAGTACTGAAGGAATCATCTTGAAACTTTAGGAGTGTGCAGAACATGTTATACCTACTTCAAACATTTCAGTGAAAGTTTTACCCCAAAAGTAAAAGCAGTACTCCTGAGAAATTTCAATATTTATAACTGGTATGTTGTGGTCATCACAAGACTTTCTTCCCTATTATCTTAGACACATTCACCCAGTAAAAAAATTGTTTATAAAAGTTATTTTTTAAGCTGAATGCAGATGATTTTTATCTCTGAGAAATATAACTCCAAATGCTGACTCCAAACGAAACTAAATTTTGTGACGACATCAGAAGAAATGCGGCCTTTTTTTTTTTTCCCCCCCCAATAAAAATTAAAAAATCAATGACTTTGTTTTAAATTATCACAGGTCTATGGTTCAACTATTCATTTTAAAGGTATTGCCGAGTTCTTTTGAAATATACCCATATTAAAAATTTTCACCCCCTGGAGAGGATACTTCCCGCCCAGGGGAGAATGATGATGCTCGTACATCACGCAACTTTTTTCCTAATTTACTACTACTATTATCAATAATTTATATTAATTTTACAATCATTTGCTATAAATATTTCTCATTTTGTACATTTATACGAAAATTTGACCTATTATGCCGTATTAAAAATTATGAAAAGGTGGGATGACAGCACAACCTGTTGAGCAATTGGTCATCAAATGTAATCAGCACCAGTTTAGGCCATCATCAACAAAATACCAAGTTTTGTTGAATTTCGTTCATTTTTTTTTTTTTTTTTGTGAGATACTGTGTTCACAAAATTTTTGATACACACATAGATAGAGATTTTTAAAAAATAGTCAGATAGTGTTCAGAACATCTCAAAACATGTAAGTACGTCAAAGACAGGAATTGAAAAATTTTCACAAATCCAATACTTTCTCCTTATATATTTAGAATAAAGTAATGAAAGCAGTTCAAAATTCACACCAGACATGGAAATTAAAACTTCTGTAATGAATTGATTTATAAGTTATTCTAATTTGATATATATATTTTAAGCAAGTATTTAGTGTGATTGTATTTTTTGTAATTTATCAATTAACTTATTAAGTTAGTATTTTTTCCATATTATGTAATTTATATAATTAAATTTCAGTAAAATTATAGCTGAGATATTCTGAAAATGGGTAATTTTTAGTGCGAGTGTCCTGAAATTGTCCTGAAATTTTATAAAAATTGTGTCCTGAAATTTTTTTGAAGCCACTACTACCCCTGTATTTTCAATATAATAAATTAAAAAAAGAAAAAAAAAAAAAAACTTTGTCTTCACATGAATGTATTAAATAAAAAATAAATAGCATAATAGTCGTTGCTAAGATACGCGGACGATTACAGTAAAAGAATAAATCTATGAAAAATGAAACAAAGAAGCCAATATTTAAAATTGAAAAAACATTAATTTAAAAAATTCAAATTTGAAAAAATCTCGATAAGGTGCACAACTGCAGGGTCCCAGGTACCTGTCTGCCAAATTTTGTAGTTCTGAGATTAGTAGTGTGAACACCAGAGTGCAGACACACACACACAGAGAGAGAGAGAGAGAGAGACACTTCTCTTCATTTATATAGATCATATGGACAGACTTTGGATAGTCAAATATGTACTGACTATGGTTTATTTAGAAACTTTTTAAATATATTGTTATATATTCAAGTTATATTTTATATGTTATTATAATTTATATATCAATTATTTAAATTTTTATTAATTTACAGAATTGGCATTTATTGTATATTAACAGAATTTGCATATAGAAATATTAAATAAATATATATATATATATATATATATATATATACAGTGAAAAACGTTTAACACGAAACTAAGGGGACCAAAATATTTTTTCATGTTAAAAGAATTTTGTGTAAAAAGATTCGTAGAAAAAGTACAAAATTCGCCAATGTTTTCCATGTTGTCAATTTTTATTTTCATTTCCTGTAAAACTACTACTAACTTGCATCCATTAAGATAAAAGTTAAGTATAAATATTATTATTATTATTATTATTATTTTTTTTTTTTTTTTTTTGGAAAAAAATTCAAATATCTTTTACTGTAATGTCTTTTTCAGCACCATATTGTTCAAAAATTGATTCATTGAGATCATCCATTCTTTTATTCATCTCTCAATTCAAATTATCTAAATAACTGCAGATACTCATTACTTTCTTCATTTCTGAAGCAGAGAGGACAGGAACTGCACCATCGATTCAGTTGTCAGATTCGTCATCAAAATTTACATAAGCGGAATCATTTTAATTATGAACGATGTCAAAAATCTCATTATCGGTGCTGTACACACATGATCATCGATGGCAACATATCGTAGCATAGTTGCCAACATTATAATTTATTCTGGAGCATTTTTGTCCCCGCCTTTAATCCTCACCACTTTATTTACAGACTATTTTCCTTCAATATATAACTACGATAAAATAAGGAAATATTACTCTTAAGAAAAATGTGGTATGGAAATAAAGGCGGAGTTAAAAATGCTCTGGAATAAATTAAAATGTTGGCCTCTCTGTTATAGCAAACATGTCACTGAAGATCAAAAGCGAGTTTTTTTCGTGTTAAATGACTTTTGTTTTGTGTTAAAAGAAACAAAAATGTATTAAATAGCATAGTACACTGCCTGGATCGCTATATCATTTTGTGTTAACTGATTTTTCATGTTAAGCGTTTTTGTGTTAAACGTATTTCACTGTATATCAAAAATTTTATTTCATGCATGATTTCCTCTTTTGAGTGGCATCCCTGTTAAAAATAATATAGAAGTTATTTTAAAATAGTTATTCCATGTTAGATATTTTTACTGAGAATTTTGTATAAACTTTTGTAATAAAGTTATATTTAATAAAATTGTATAGATTTTTCTCTGTATTTTATTTCAGTAACAAATTCATTGAAAGCATTAAAAAAAAGTTAAGTCTAAACTGATAGTACAGTTTAATTATAAATTAACCGAACATTAATTTTTAATTGATAATCATGTTAAATGCTGCTAATTTGAAAAATATTTGATATTTTTAGAAAAAAATTGTTTAAAATCTGATATTATTGTTGCATTCTTTCATCTTTGTAGATAATAAAGAGTGAACTACTGTGTGCTAGGCTGTAAATGAAAAAAAATTTTCCTTAAATTTTTGTTCATAGTCAACAAAACTTTTTAAAAAATTTCAAAGTTTCAAATCTTCCCAAATCAGCTTAGATCAGTGGTGGTGAACCTATGACATGTGAGTCAGACACTGACCTACAAAAGTATTACTACCTAGTAATATCAAATTTTATTTTCTCTCTTCCTATAATTAGAAAACAATTCAATTGGATGCTAACTAACCACGTAGCACTCATGTATATGATCCAGCAAGTCACAGGCTAGGTCATATATTTATTACAAGATTATATGAGTTTGTACAAGCTAATTGGAAACTTTGTATGTGTGTGTAGAAGTACCAAATATTTCATGATCTAGGGCTTATGAATTCATAAAAAAATACTGAATTGTTAAGAGTGAAAAAGTTTTTGTATAGGTAGAGAATTTATATTTATTGAAGGGAGGTCTATTCTTCTCAATATGAAAAATGTTAATTTCAATTTTAAGTTTAACAGTCATGTAAAATTGATACTTCAATTTATTTTTATTTATTTATTTTTAAATGAATTTAACTAGTAGAAAAACTTAACTCCATTTATTAAAATTGTACCTAGGAAATCAAGCAGTTTGAAAATCATAAATTCTTATGTGTCAAGACTGTTAATTATCATGGTAGACTTAGCTAATTGTATATTCGAAGAAATAAGAAAAGTCTATCCAAATGTTACATGACTGTTTCTAGTGTTTGCCGCTAGAGAGAAAGCCAGCTTTAACCCTTTCAGATACAGAATTCATAATTTGGAAAATTGCAGTGGTTATTGGTTAAATTAAGTAGAATACACAGGATCCCCACCAAATTACTTTTTTCACTTAAAGTCACTCTTTTTAGTAAAAATGCCTATTTTGCCACTTACTGGTCACTTTTTAAAAAATGTCTAATAATCTGATAAAGTGTCTAGCAAACTTTTCTTCTGAACATCAATAAACCTAGCCTTATTACATGTGTATTACTCACACACTTATAACCAAAGTATTTGAAATCAAATCTAGAAGCAGTGCAAGAAAATTGGAGTGATTTAGTTGTGACTGAAGGAGGGGGATTGGGGGGGGGGGGGGGGTGAAGATGTTCACATATAGATGGTTAAATTTTAATTGAATTTTTAAATAAAAAAAAATTTAATGATAAATTAATGCATTATTGCAATAAAAAAATAATTAAATTTCAAGTGAGATATTGTATTCACATAATTTGTTCTCAGGCATTTGAAGAAAGAATTGTTTTTGAATGTCATCAAAAATTACACAATTTTAATGATACATACGACCTACACTATATATTAACATAAAACGATAACAGACATCATTCAGAGATCTAAATTTTATATGTTTTATATCTATATCGTAAATAAAATGTGTATATTTTTTTAAATAGAAATGTACTTTATTTTATAGGATAAAAAGAAAATAAAAATAATATCTAACAGAAATTCTGACATTAAGCATAATTATAAAAAAAAAGTGTTCTCAAATATTCCTAAACAAGAAAACTCATTGTCAGAATTAATGTATTTCAACACCGGATGTAATAATTTATTTGAAATTACGCAATATTAATGATTTCAGTTTCATAACGGTCATTCTCTAGTCAACCTGACGCTTGGCATAAAACCAGCGAACTACAGGGCTAATACATTTTAAAAACCATTGTTGATAATTCAAAAATTAACATTGGTTTATTCTTAGAAACAAAGAATTGAAATTGGCATGCATTTTGCGAAAAACAATGATAACGGAAGCAGATGGCTTCCCTTCTTGGCTGATCTCTCCGTGTAACCATATTGCGGTTCCCCATTTCCCTCTTTTGCCCGTGCAGTAAAGGTGTAATAGTTATCCGTCCTCTCTCTCTCTCTCTCTCAAGCTCCTCGAGTTAAATTTGAAATTATTCAAATATTTTATGTTTATATACGAACCTGATAGAAAATTTAAATGATGTGACTTTTTGAAATAAATAAAAAACTGTTTGTATTTTCAAGACTTTTGATTCTCTTTATAGTACAATGCAATGGACATGTATCATGGCTAAACGATAAAATATCATCCATTGGATAACAACGTAACAGGGGGGAGCCATTTTTCGCCTTCGACCTTGTACTAGGTGACCGCTTATCACTGGTGTTACGTGTGCTTTTGAGAAGATATAAAGTATTATTCTAAGATTCACGGATTATGGCAACATTTATACTAGTTCTTGCTTAATAATTAAAATTATACAATGTGCATTTTTTTTTTTTTTTTTTTTTTAATCTTTTTATATGTGGAAAATATATTTCAAAAATTAAAATTATATTAAGAGTATCATTTTAAAAAAAAGTTTGTAAAAAAAAATGAGGCTCTTATCAAAAGTAGCTACAGGCTATAAAAGCAAAAGTACAAGCAGTTAAAATGCATGCATTTGTAAATAAATGTCAACAAAAGAAAAAAGTTTCGCATTCATAAAAAAAAAAAAAAGCAGAACTATAAATGTATGTTGCAAGCTCATTTTTGTTTATATTGACATTTTCAAATATAAATCTTTGCTTTAATTACTCTCAATAATTTATTAGAGAATTTTTTCTATTCTCAAACTCTAATATTAAATAAAAGAAATTAGCAAACCCTGCTGTTGCAACATCACTGCTTTCCCCCCACTTTTCCTCTGTCTAATTCGTGCATCTGGCGTGAAAGCGGAAAGGGTTTTCTTTATTTTTTTAATTATTTGGATTTATTAGAATAAGAATTACTTTTGAATGTTCAGTGTAGAAAAGATGTAGAATCGATATAAGAAAGGCATGTTTTTCTATGTCTTAAAATTTATTATTACGATTGATTTTGTTAAAGAAGAAGGAAACTAGAATATTTGAATATTCAGAAGATTATGGATTATTTGAATAAGAATGAATCTGAAATAATTTTGAAATTAATACTTTTTGTAAATAGTTAACAGCAGCTCATAATCATCAAATTAAAATTATGAAAAAGTCAAGTTACAGAACCTTTATTTCGTGTCATCGAATTCATGTTCTAACTCATCTTTAGCCAAGTCGGCTGTAATAGACGAAAGGGTGAGTACCTTTTCGATAATTAGTTGGTAAATAGTAATGAATATGTTTTTTAATTTGAAGATATTTATTCCTAATTATAATTTATTTAAAAAGAACCTCATGATAGTAGATTATACTATATTTTTGGCACCCGAGAACAGGGACGACCGACTTAGATTATCTTCTCCAACATTGAAATAAATAAATAATAAATGTTATTTGAATTGAATATTTAAAATTTTGTTCTCTTTGATGACAGATATTATAAAGAAAAAATTTTGGTTTCGTTTAAGACATTTGAAATAAATAACAAATGATATTTATAGCGATGTTCTGTAAATTTGTTCTCTTTTCATAATAATTTTAAAGATGACACATAGAAAAGATAAAATATTTTAGTTTTGCTTTGTGTCTGAGTTTGTGTTTTGAATTACTGCATTGTATTTTAATATGATGAGTGCATAATTTTCAAATAGTTTCTTTTTATTAATAAACTTGCCAAATAATATTTTAACCAAAATATTAAAATTGTTGAAGACGGCAGATATGAAGTAAACTTTCCTCTTTTGGAGAAAATTCGAAAAACGGAAATAGGACCATAATCCATATCTCAAAAGCAGTTCTAATGTCTTTCTACAAAGTTGCTATATAAATACCCTGTTAGAAGCCCTTTCATACACATGAAAGGGCTTCTAACAGGCTTCTAGTTGGTTAGTTCATGAAAAATTGTAGGTATCCTGTGTAAGTAGGCCAATTTGAGGTCTTGCAAGTGCGGTTCGTTTCAAAATGGCACTATGGAATTTTTTCAAGCTCGACATATTAACTTTCCTTTTATAGTCTGTTCAAGATAAAGTGATACCAGAAGTAAACAAACGGGTTACCAAGGTATTCTATTTTTGTGTCTTTCCTGCGGAAATGGCGACTTTGTTATTCATGAAAAAAAAAAGTGTTAAGATTAATCCCTTAACAAACCCCCCTCTAAACAATAAAGAACTTGTTAAAACATAAAACTATCTCACCACCCCTTCTTTTATGTTTTGGCGTTTATGACAAACACTTGTACCTTACAAAAAATACAACAATAAAATACCCATTAAAGTAAGAGAAAATAGTTAAGGTAACAAAAGAAAAGGTGGGAAAATGCTAACAAAAGAAGGGGAGAAATGAGCAACCTTAGCTGGCGCTAACAGTAACATTATCCATGTCGCCAAACAACATGTGGTTTTGTTTACTTTCTGTATCAGTTTAAGTTGAACAGACTATAGATATCCTTTCATATATAATTGTTGTTTTCTGGTCAGTAACTGAGTTTGCCTAGTTTTCGTGAATGTCAGTATCTCAAAAACGACTCTAAAGATTTTCTTGAAAATTGCTATCAAAACCCCGATTCAGATAGATATCTTAAATGGGTGTTTCAAAAAACGGCTCTAACATTTTTTTTTTTCTTTTTTTTTTAACTTCTTTTTTTAACAATGCCACAACATCTTTGTGGCATTGTTTTATGTCTTTACACATGTATCAGTTTTCTCTTAAAGGAAAATTGTTAAGTGTCTAATTTTTTAGGTCAATTTTATCTTCCGGCCCCATTATCTTCAAAAAGTGCATATATAATGCATGTAATAATGGGTAATGGCCAAGTTATGTGGTTGTTACACACCAGATTTTTTATATTCGTCTTTTTAAGTTTACTATTTGTTAACCTTTTAAGCATTAGTATTTTTTCAACATATCTTCTTCATAATTCATAAAATTAATACAAGTATGAAAATTTGATATTGTATACTACAGATGTTTAATACATTTTATTCTCCAGGAAAAAAACAATATACAGTAGACTCCCGATTATAGGCGGTCGGATTATCCGCGGTCCTCAAGGGCCTTAATTTAAAAGGTAATTTAAAAATACAGAACAAACTTATTACAAAAAAAGATCGAAGAGAGTAATGACTTTCAAGGCTTTTGGAGATATTACACGATTCTTGACAGCATTTATGGCATACACACTGCTTGGGAAGCAGTTAAGCAGGCTACATTGGTAAGGTCTTGGAAAAAAATTTTACCAAATGTGGAAAATACTTTTGTAGAGTTTATAGAGGAGGAAGAAATTTCTGCTTATGATTTGGCAAATTTAGCTAAATCTGTTACTGGAGGAGAAAAAGTCAATGAAGGAAACATTGAAGAGTAGAGTAATTGTGACGTCAATGATCCAGGTATTGAACACCTTACAGAGTAACAAATTGTGGGCCAAGCATTAGACCCAGTTTCTTAAGATAGTGAAAAAGGAGATAAAACTCAGCAGAGGATGAGCCACGACGCAGCCCTAGCACATGGACTTATAAAATATCTCGAACGGAATGATGTATCACTTTGTGACAAAATGCTGATAAAGAAACTGCAATCGCAGATTTAAAAAAAGTGTTTTAGTACAAAAAAACAAAAATGCCTGACCGATTTTTTTGTTAAAAAATAGAGCAAAATGTAAGTAGAAATTTTTATTAGTTTGTTAAATTGTAAATGTAGGCCATGCTTAACTGTTAATTAAATAGTATTGCTCAAAAGGCTTTATGTGTTGATTTATATCCCCTTTTTGACCATTTTGCGGATTATCCGCGGTTGTCTATTCCCCGTGGATAATCGGGAGTTTACTGTATATCAAAATTTTATCACGCCAGTTATTTACTTTAGTTTAACCAAAATGAAAAAATATGGTTAAAGTGTTTAATGATTTAAAACAAATTTTCAGTCTAGTAATATAAGCTTTTATTTATTTATTTATTTTTTATGTGTTATGTTTTACGGTAATAGACAATTACAGAAAAAATTTCAATATTAAGAGAACTTCCATTTGAGGAGTCCTATTGTACTAAACAAAATTTTATTTTCATGCCTAAATCAATTCATCAATAAATTTTTCTGTACATAAACTGCATTTTAAATGTTAAAATTTTCTCAAATATTTTCTTACTAGAGCTTATATTCACTTAAATATTTTTAAAATACTCATTGTGTAAAAATGTAAAGAAAAAATGTACAGTGAACTCTCGTTAAGACAGCCCCGTTTAAGATGGATTTTTTGTTATTACGTATAAAAACAGAATCTCCGGCTATGGCCTATAGAAATTGCATGTAATAAACGTCGCTTTATACATTCAATTCATTCGTTAAGATGGACATTTTTTTCCCTCAAAGCTTACTTTCTTCGAAAAAGTCATTTCCCAAAATCTTTTCAAATTCAAGTTTTTTTTTTTTTTTTTTTTTTTTTTTTTTTAACATGAAAAAGTGCAATAATAAAAGGGTAATTTTTTTTACTCTGTGCTATTACACCGTGGGAGGTAAACAGTATTGATTGACACTGACAGTTGAGGTCAATAATTTGCACCTCGATAAACTTGAGGCATTGCTAAGTAATGCAGCAACTCTAGGATGTGATATTCCAAAAGAAGTAGATGCTAATGGCTTTGTAAGTTTTGATTACGATGTTAGAATTGTTGAGAAACTGACCGACCAAACACTAATTGATGAAGTAATGGAAAATCCGGGAACATCAAGGAGATAGTGAAAAAGAGGAGGAAATCTCTCCACCAATTGACTAGAAGTCCGTCATATGCTGATGGCAATTAGGACATTTTATTAATCGACTGAAAATGTTCCAGATAATATTTTTAAACAATTGGCTAAAATTGAAAATGACATTGAAAGAAGATCGGTTACACAAAAAAACAAACCAAGATAACTTCTTTTTTTAAGATAGACTAACTATTATGTACTGTCATCCTTTTTTCTTATGTACTACATCAAGTTGTACTATATTTTACAATATGAAGAAAAGAAGTTTTGTAACTAAGTATCGTTTTTCCTGCATTTATATTTTTAGTGAATAAAAGTGTTTGGGGAAACAAATTTTCATTCATATTATACTGTGTATGTGTATATAATAGTAATTTTAGAGTTCATACAGAACTTCCGTTTATGAATTCTTGTTATAATGGACTCTCGTTAATATGGACAAAAACTGTCAACCCTTGATTGTCCGTTTTAATGAAAGTTCACTGTATTTAAATAAATAC
Organism: Salticus scenicus; assembly: GCA_963930645.1. Lineage (NCBI taxonomy): Eukaryota > Metazoa > Arthropoda > Arachnida > Araneae > Salticidae > Salticus > Salticus scenicus. The sequence continues at coordinate 225,989,000 of OZ005661.1, forward strand.
AAAGAGGGATGTAAAAAAGTTATTTTATTCAGCTGATTTATATAGCATATAAATAATTTAACATGTCTTTTTACATTTTTTGCAGACAGCAGATTTGTTTCATATGCTACACTGATGCAGAAATCATAACTTTATTTAATTATTTAACAAAATATAAATTTCACAAAACATTTTAATGTTAGTTATATAAACAGTAAATAATTTTATTAAAAATAAAATTCTGTATGAAAATATTACATTGAATTATGCAACGTTTGCCCAAAACTTAGTTCTTTTTTCACCCTCTGATTAATCTTCCCAGTCATCGTCATCATCATTCTCTGCATCTGATGCATTTTGTTTAGTTTTATCAATTGGTGGAGGAGGTATCATTGCAGATATTTTTTCCATTGCAGTGGCAGCAGACATAGGAGCAGATTGTGGATTGTTCTCTGATACATTACCAGTACGATTAGCACCTAAATATGAGAAGAAGATTCATAATGTAAAAATTATGCAAATTTATCTTTTATTAAAGTGAAAAGAGTTTAAAGACATTCTATATACCGTAGTTTCACGTATATAACCCGCGGCAGAAGGTAACCCACAGCATAAAAAATTTATTTTAAAAGAAACCAAAAGATACTCCGCACTTCTAAAATCACATGGTCGGCAATTGCCGTTTATAATTTCAATACTAATGCCATTGTTTTAATAATAAGTAGAAAAATATACAAATAATAAACAAATTTACGACTAAATATAAATAATAAACAAATAAATTTACTTACCTATAATAAAAAAGCATATAATCATAACATAGTATTAATCTTTCTCTCTATATAAATTAATATATTAAATTGGGGTAACTTCTAATGATTAACACCTTTATTCAATTTATAAGAAAATTATAGATTAAAAATAAATTTATTTACAAAATTCATTTAAATCGATCGAAATCGGATTCTTCCATATCAGAATTAAAATGCCGCAATGTTGTTTGGGACAGTTTGCCTTTATCATCCATATTATCCTCCTCATGAAGTTCCTTTTGACTGTCCTCAATTTCATCGTCATTATACATTAATAATTGAGACTTCTGAAACAAAAATTAAATTGGTGTTGATTTTCTCGTTGTTCGCGGTAGATACCTCGCACCAGATGATAGCCCGTAGGACATACAAAGTCAGGATTTTTTTGTAGATTACCTGCGGGTTATATACACAAAATTACGGTATTCATGTTAAAATCTTTGCAATGCCACAAATATAATAATTTGATAATTTCATGTTGCTTTGTTTAAAGAAATTCATTGTCAAGGGCAGTCAAAATCCATGTTAATATATGGAGAAAATAATCCTTATAATTATTCATTACACAATACATATATTTAAATTCTGTTTTCACATTAAGAAAATTTCTTACTACTTGTTTATTAAAAATTGATTTTTTACATTTTAAATATTTAAAAAATATATATATATATATATGCTCTTATGAAATGCGACTCTTAAGAAAGGTATGCAATTGTACGTGGACCTACAATAGATATAAATTAGTATTACCGTAATTTCACGTATATAACTCGCAACGAAAGGTAATCCGCAGTGTAAAAAATTTATTTAAAAATAATTATAACCGAAAGATACCCCGCATTTCTAGAATCACCTGGTCGGCAATAGATGTTTATAATTTTAATATTAATTGCTATTATTTTAATAATAAGTAGGAAAAGATACAAATAATAAATAAATATACAATTAGATATAAATAATAAACAAATAAATTTACTTACCTATAACGAAAGCAAATTATCATAACTTAGTATTAATCTTTCTTTATATATAAATTACTGTAAACTGGAGTAACTTCTAACAATTAACACATTTATTCGATTTATAAGAAAAATTATAGATTAATAAAAAATTTATTTACAAAATTCCTTCAAATCCATCGAAATCGGATTCTTCCGTATCAGAATTAAAATGTTTGGGACAGTCGTCATCCTTATTATACTCCTCATCAAGTTCCTTTTCACTGTCCTCGATTTTATCATCATTATACGTTAATAATCCAGACTTCTGAAACAAAAATGAGACTGGTGTTGATTTTCTCCTTTTTTGCGATAGATACCCCACACCGGATGATAGCCCGCAGGACATACAAACTCAGGTTTTATTTATAGATTACCCGTGGGTTACATACACGAAATTATGGCAAATTCTATGTGAAAAATTTGGGAATGATAAAAACTATCCCTAAAAGATATAGCCCTTCAAAAGAGGTGGATTTTACAGAGGTTTCACTATACTATTAATTTAAAATTTAATTTCTAAAGAACGTATAAATCAATGAAAGAAAATTCAAAATATGAGATAAGAGTGTCATTTGAAATTTTAATCCTTTCAAAAGAGAAAATGAATTACCTGATATGCCTTTTCTCCTCATTTGCAATTTATTGAATAGATCACTCATTAAGTCACCACCACCAGTTATAGTTTTCTCTTCCTAAAATTAATATATATATATATATATTTTTTTTTTTAAAGAAAAGTTCATTTTAAATACATACATAACATAATTAAAAGTAAATACAGTATAGAAATCTTCATACGTCATATACTATTTTTTTTTTTTTTTAAACACATGTTTTATTGTGTTGATGGGCATTATTCTTTTAGTTTAATTTGTCACTTTTAAAATATTTTGTATAGTTTTTTCCTGTGAGCATTCTTTTTCATTTGAAATAAATTTTATGGACGTACATTTGTATAGATTTCCCCGCGCACATTATTTTTCCTTTAAAATTAATTTTATGAAAACGCGTGTTTCCTGTTTTTTTAATTTTCTGCACTCTCATGCCTGTTAACTAAAAAAAGACCCTTCAGTCACATTTCTTCATTATAGGCAGTGTTCGCGCTAGAGCGCAGGATCGCGCAATATTAAAAAAAATCCCACTTAAAGATTTTTCATATGTGCGCTTTTCCCGCACTTATTTTCCACGATATTTTATTTTTTTTTATCTAATTCATTGAACTCCGCGAATTTATGTTTTCCCTTTTTAAAAAAATCGCGGATATCGAGCGTAAAAAAATAAAAAAGGAACAATGATCAATCAAATGTTCTACAAAAGCTTCTGATTCCTAATCTTTCTCCATCCACAACATAAATGTTAATATCCATTTCAAACTTGCTTTATGAGATTCTAGAACCTGTAAAGAAATACAATTGTTAAATATCTCTTGTAATTATTCCTCCCCCCCCTCCCCTTTATTTATCTCCATCTAGTGATCAGCAATCAATGTTCTGCAGAAGTCTTGTTTCCCAATATTTACCCATCTTCAACATAAATTATATTTATAATAATCATTTTAAACTTACTTTATTAGATTCTAGAAGTAGAATTGAAAAGAGTTTAATATTTCTTACTCTGTAATTATTTTTTTACCCCCCTCCCCCCTCTTTCCCTATCTCCGAAATCCGGAATGTGATCGATGATCAATTCTAGAAACAATAAAGCAATAGAAGTGCTCAATATTTCTGACGCGTGTAAATATTTTTAGTCCTTTAGTGCTGAACTTAATGAATCTATTTATTTTTTCTCAAATTAAATCTTTATGGGGTGTCATATCTGACAGAAAACTACAAACTCGAAAAGACTTATTTATTCCAAAAATGTGTTCCGTGAAGAAAAACGAACATTATAATTAGAACAAAAGTGTATATGTTTCCACCCTCCCAATTTTCCATTCCCTTTCTTTCAAGGGGTGAAGATCTATTATTAGAACTATACCACGTGATTCCACACCTGTACGTTTTTCATCAGAATAGATTCCAGTTCTGTTAGTGTTTATGCTTTGTAATGTAGAGTGAGATTAATTCTCGCTCCTTTTTTTTATTTTACTTTCTTTTTCCATTAAATGTACGTTTTAAACCCAAAGAACATGTCAAGATTAATTTCTTCGTTATATTAATAATACAATTACTTTACAGAGAAGAAATTAATAATGGTAATATAGAATAAAATATTCAGCTAAATGGACAGCCGACTCCTCAGAACAGAAATGGTGAGCTCATCATTTTCATTACTTCTGTTTTGAATAAATGATTAATTGCTATTCATTCTGTTTAATAAAGCGCTAAGAATGCGCCACCGAGTGCAGAAATAAATATTAATATTAGATTATGTGACAGAAGGATTATTAAATAGATGAAAAAAAAAACTAAACAATTTATTATTGTTACTATTGTTCTTAAATGAACATATTAAAGCTTACCTTAATTATAAATTGTCTGGCTATCCCGAAGATAAAGGGAAAAATATATAAAAGTAAATTAATATGAAAATAAAACACGTATATTAAATTATATTACTATTTAACAAAATAAGTATTCAGTGTTTGAAATCATATTAAGAATATGAAATAAATGCATTCGTACATTTTTTTTTGAATTAAGAAAATTAAGAAACCCTGTTTTCTGAAAAATTGAAGAATTAATAATATCATAAAAACAAAACAAAATAAATTCTTCTCAAAGATATAGTATTCACTATAAATAAAAAGAAATCAGAAAATGGCATCCTTTAAGGAAAGTCCAACAATTGAGAAACTAAATTCTGAAAATTATTCAGTTTGGAAGTTTAAAATGCAAATGTATCTCATGAAGGATGAATTATATGAGGTTATTACAGATGACCCGCCAAATCCTATAACAGATGTATGGCGAAAAAAAGACAATAAAGTGTGAGCAATCATAAATTTGTTCATTGATGACGCTCAAATCATCCACATCAAACAATGCCAAACAGCTATAGAAACATGGAATAAGTTGTGTGATATCCACGAAAGAACAAACTTAAGTAGTAAATTATACTTATTGAGAAAATTATATAGCACGAAGCTAGAAGAAGGTGGCGATATGCAAATCCACATAAATAAAATGTTCGAAATCATAGATAAATTGAAATCAATCGGGGAAGAAATTAAATTCGCGCACATTTCTGCACTGTTACTATGCTCCGTACCCAAAAGTTATGAAACCTTGATTATAGCCCTTGAAGCTCGCCCTGAAAATGAACTCACACCTAACTATGTTAGCAGCAAATTGCTAGATGAATTCAATCGTCGAAAAGACGTCTCCGAAAACAATACAAATTCTTCTAAAGCTTTTCATATAAATAAAAAACAACAGTATAATAGTAATTTCACAAAGGAAAATAAATACTGCACGTACTGCAGGAAAACAAACCACAATAAATCGGAGTGCTGGCATCTGAAAAACAAAAATGCTGATAACACTAAAAACAAACAATTTAGAAATAAATTCAGAACAACCAATTCCTCACAGTTAGTGACACACAATGATGAGTTGCCACACACACATACACAACAACAAAGCCATTCAAAACAAATGAAGCAAATAACATCACAAACAAAACAAATGGCTTTCACGACTCAAAACACAATGACGAACAACTTTATAATTGACAGTGGTTCCTCATCGCACATAAGCAACAATATAGACCTTTTCGTTAATTTAGATGAGTTACAAAAATCGCAAGTATGTGTAGCAAACGGTAACACCCTCACTTCACTTGGTTCAGGAGAAATAAAAATTGAATACCTAGACCCAAATAAACAAAAAAGGGAACTAACACTAAAGGATGTTTTATATGTTCCAGAATTAAAGGCAAACTTAATATCTGTACACAAAGCCACCCAAAATGGCTGTAAAGTCACATTCACTAAACAAAAGTGTTACATCCCTATGAAAAATGAAACAATTTTAGAGGGTACAAAAAATAACAACTTATATGAGTTAAATTTGCCCATGCCAATAAACAAATATAACACATACCTGACTGAAGAATGCCAAAATCCTAACTGTATTACTCTATGGCATAAACGCATGGGACATAAAAATTTCAACTCCATTAAAGAACTAAACAAAAATCAGTTAGTTCTGGGAATAAAAATCAATAACTGCAAACACGAGATAACATGCGAAACTTGCATCAAAACAAAACTGACTGACACCCCGTATCCAAAAATTGCAGAAAATAGGGGAAAACAAATACTAGAATTAGTACATAGCGATGTTTGCGGACCTATTCAGGTACCAACAATAGGTGGTAAATCATATTTCTTGACTTTTGTTGACGATTATTCTAGGTATACAATGATTTATTTTCTAAGTAAAAAGAGCGAAGTAATCGAGAAATTAAAAGAATACGTCAACTTTACCACAAACAAATTTGGAAAGAAACCAGAAACAATAAGGTCAGATAATGGTGGTGAGTACATGAGCAAAAATGTAGAAGAGTTTCTTAAAGAAAATGGTATTCACCATCAGCTCACCGTACCACATTGTCCAGCCCAAAATGGGGTTGCGGAAAGAAAGAATCGTACACTAATCGAAATGACACGTACACTTTTATCAGAAGCTAACTTAGACAAAAAATTGTGGGGAGAAGCTTTAAACACTGCCAATTACCTCCAAAACAGACTACCTACAAAAGCCACTACAAAAACTCCTTACGAATTATGGCATGGTAGCAAACCAAATTTAAACCACTTAAAAACTTTCGGCTGTAAAGCCTATGCTTACATTCATAAAAGTAAACGGGGTAAATTAGATGACAAAGCCCAAGAAGGCATTTTTGTCGGCTATGATAACAGCGCTAAAGCGTATAGAATCTACTTGAAAAATGACCCCGTAATACTTGCAAGAACAGTTAAATTCATTGAAAATACTATAAACAATTCAGGAGAAAACAATGAAATAAAATTACTCTCAGAAAATTATACAAATGAACACTCCGACACAGAATCGCATATAGGGCGCGAAATTGTCAAAATTGACATAAGTTCACCAGATCAAAATATCACTAGTGAACACAACACAAATGACACCTTGAGAAGGTCAAATAGACACAATAAAGGTGTACCTCCCGAAAGGCTTATTTACTTAACAGAAAATTTTGAGGCAAATGAACCTAAAGATTATAATGATTTTCTCAACATAACAAACCCACAAGAAAAACAGAACTGGTTAAACGCAATGCAGGAAGAAATGAATTCCTTAATCCAAAACAAAACATTCACTTTGGTAGAACCTCCACCAGGAAGAAAAGTAATTGGGTCCAAATGGACTTATAAGGTCAAATATGACTCCTCAGGCAAAATAGCCAAATATAAAGCAAGATTGGTAGCGAAGGGCTTCAGCCAAAAATATGGCGAAGACTTTCACGAAACTTTTGCCCCGGTGGTATCCCATAGCACAATTAGAGCTTTTTTAGCCAGTGCTGCTCACAGAAACAGACAGGTTCACCATATTGATATTAAAACTGCCTTCCTGCATGGAGACTTAGATGAAATAGTATACATGGAACAGCCTAAAGGCTATATTTCACCGGGAAACGAAAATAAAGTATGGAAATTAGAAAAAGCCCTTTATGGTCTTAAGCAAGCCGCCAGATCATGGCATTTGAAAATTGGTGAAACTCTAAAAGAATTGGGTTTTGCACAAAGCACAGCAGATGCCTGCCTGTTTAGGAAAGATGAAACAAACCCCACACATATAATTATTTACGTGGACGACCTTTTAATATCAGGGTCGGACCAACAAATAGAAGAAACTATTGAGAAACTTAGTGCAAAATATGAGCTCAAAAATCTCGGGGAAATAAGTTACTACCTCGGCATTAACATACAAAAATCTAAACAAGGAGAATACTTTATAAACCAAAGATCTAAAATTAAAGAACTCTTAGAAAAATTCAATCTTCAAAATGCTAAGCCCACAAATATACCTATGAATCCTGGCTATCTGGATAATACCTCAGATGATAATCTACTAAACAACAATACAAAATACAGACAAGCCATCGGATTCCTATTATATATAGCTACTATCTCTAGACCTGACATTGCAGCAGCTGTCAATATTCTGAGTAGACGCAACGAGAAGCCCAGGCAGCAAGACTGGGATGCTGCGAAAAAGATCATATGTTATTTAAAAACCACTGAAAAATTGAATTTGGTTATAAGCGGAAAGGAAAAACCTATACTAACCTGTTACGCCGATGCCGATTGGGCCGGTGATAAATCTGATCGCAAATCGATGACAGGAAATCTATTCTTAGTAGGAAAAACACCAATCCAGTGGACATCGAAAAAGCAAACGTGTGTAGCTCTATCTTCTGCAGAAGCAGAATTCATATCAGCTGCAAACGCTGGACAAGAGATATTATGGCTCACCAGGGTACTAGAGGACCTCGACTTACCACAAGAATTACCCATAAGATTATTCGACGACAATCAGTCTACAATCAAAATGATCGAATCGCCCAAACACACAGCACATTCCAAGCACATTGACATTCGATACCACAGCGTGAAAAACCTGTGTGAGAAAGGGATTATTTCTCTACAATATCTGCAGAGTAAATTAATGACTGCAGATGTGTTGACAAAACCTACTCCTAAGCCAATCTTTCTGAAACACCGCGACAATTTGAAACTAAGACACTATTCCTTGTTTGAGGAGGGGTGACAGAAAACTACAAACTCGAAAAGACTTATTTATTCCAAAAATGTGTTCCGTGAAGAAAAACGAACATTATAATAAGAACAAAAGTGTATCTGTTTCCACCCTCCCAATTTTCCATTCCCTTTCTTTCAAGGGGTGAAGATCTATTATTAGAACTGTACCACGTGATTCCACACCTGTACGTTTTTCATCAGAATAGATTCCAGTTCTGTTAGTGTTTATGCTTTGTAATGTAGAGTGAGATTAATTCTCGCTCCTTTTTTTTATTTTACTTTCTTTTTCCATTAAATGTACGTTTTAAACCCAAAGAACATGTCAAGATTAATTTCTTCGTTATATTAATAATACAATTACTTTACAGAGAAGAAATTAATAATGGTAATATAGAATAAAATATTCAGCTAAATGGACAGCAGACTCCTCAGAACAGAAATGGTAAGCTCATCATTTTCATTACTTCTGTTTTGAATAAATGATTAATTGCTATTCATTCTGTTTAATAAAGCGCTAAGAATGCGCCACCGAGTGCAGAAATAAATATTAATATTAATATCTATACCAAATTTGTAAACATGGGGGAAATGAAGAATAGATATTTCAGGTAAGAAATTTTTTTTTTTTCCAAATCAATTTAAGAAAATTAATACTCAGTTGGTTTTATGCACATTTGAAACTAATAATTAGCTACTGCTACTTTTATAAAAATGACTAGCAGGCAAAGCCCGCTTCGCTGGTCCCTATTTTTAAATGAATCACTATAATGAATTCTCAAAATTGCATTAATTTTTATCACATGAAAAAAAAAGAGAAACAAAATCTGAGTAGGAAAAATGTCGCACCGGGTTCTCACTGCCTTCGGAAAAAATTCCCAAAATGCTCTAACTCTTATTTCTATTATTTTCCCACTTCGCCCCCCCCCTCCTGTCTATCCTAATAACTTTACAAATTTGAAATATCCGCAATCGATTTGTAAGTATCAAAAACATCTATGCACCAGTTTTGAACGATATATCTCTATTTTTATTTTTTTACCGCTCTACTCCCCCCCCCTTCCCGCCCTCCCAATAATTTTAAAAATTCGAAAATATCCGCAATCGAATTGTAGGTATTGGAAACCTCTATGTACCAATTTTGAATGATCTAACTCTATTTTCTTTTTTTTTTTTGCCCCTCTGCCCCCCCCCTTCCCGGCCCTCCTAATAACTTTATACTTTCAAAAAAATCCCCATTCGACTTGCAGGCCTCTAAAACCTATCTGTACCGATTTTGAACGGCCTAACTGTATTTCTATTTGTTTTTTACCATAGCCCCCCCACCTTACCGCCCCCCCTTCCCGCCCCACCTAATAATTTTAAAAATTCGAAAGTATCCGCAATCGATTTGTAAGTATCGAAAACATCTATATACCAATTTTGAGCGATCTAACTCTATTTTTATTTTTTTGCCCCCCTCCTCCCCCTCCCCTCCCCCTTTCCCGGCCCTCCTAATAACTTTACACTTTCGAAAATATCCCCATTCGACTTGCAGGCATCTAAAACCTAACTGTACCAATTTTGAACGGCCTAACTGTATTTCTATTTGTTTTTTACCATAGCCCCCCCCCCTTACCGCCCCCCCCCTTCCTGCCCCACCTAATAATTTTAAAAATTCGAAAGTATCCGCAATCGATTTGTAAGTATCGAAAACATCTATATACCAGTTTTGAACGATCTAACTCTATTTTTATTTTTTTGCCCCCCTCCCCCCCCCCTCTCCCCTCCCCCTTTCCCGGCCCTCCTAATAACTTTACACTTTCGAAAATATCCCCATTCGACTTGCAGGCATCTAAAACCTAACTGTACCAATTTTGAACGGCCTAACTGTATTTCTATTTGTTTTTGCCCCATAGCCCCCCCTTCCCGCACCTCCTAATAATTTTATAAATTCGAAAATATCCGAAATCGATTTGCAGGTATCGAAAACCTCTATATACCAATTTTGAACGATCTAACTCTCTTTTTATTTTTTGCCCCCCCCCCCTCTCCCCCCCCCATGCTGCCCCACCTCGGGGCTGAATTTCTAAAATTCCAGAAATTGGTTTTTAGATATTTGCATTAGCTATATTTTAGAGCAAAAATTTCACGCATATCTATTTTTTTGTTTGAGATATATAGGATTATGCGAAATCACGTTTTTACGCATGTGAAATCACGTTTTGCCCCCCCGCCCCCCTTGGGGACCGAATTTTGAAAATTCCAGAAATTGGTTTTTAGACATTTGTGTTAGCTATATTTTAAAGCAAAAATTTTACGGATATCTGTTTTTTTTGTTTGAGATATGAAGGATTTTGTGAAATCACGTTTTTCCCCCCCTCCCCCCCTTGGGGGGCGAATTTTGTAAAATCGCTTCTTAGTGGATGCCTACGTCATGGAAAGAACATTGTCACAAAATTTCATGCTTCTAGGTCCAGGGGTTTGGTCTGGGCGTTGATAGATCACCCCCTCACTCAGGAAGTCTTCTTTTATATATATAGATTAATGTACAAACATAAAAATCATATTCTATATTTGTTTGAAAAATTTCTTTTTCTCTTGGTGTGAAATTTTAATAATATTTTATGTGGATACTAGCAGGCAACGCCCGCTTCGCTGGTCCCTATTTTTAAATGAATCACTATAATGAATTCTCAAAATTGCATTAATTTATATCACATGAAAAAAAAAGAGAAACAAAATCTGAGTAGGAAAAATGTCGCACCGGGTTCTCACTGCCTTCGGAAAAAATTCCCAAAATGCTCTAACTTTATTTCTATTATTTTCCCACTTCGCCCCCCCCCCCTCCTGTCTATCCTAATAATTTTACAAATTTGAAAATATCCGCAATCGATTTGTAAGTATCAAAAACCTCTATGCACCAGTTTTAAACGATATATCTCTATTTTTATTTTTTTACCGCTCTACTCCCCCCCCCTCCCAATAATTTTAAAAATTCGAAAATATCCGCAATCGATTTGTAGGTATTGGAAACCTCTATGTACCAATTTTGAATGATCTAACTCTATTTTCTTTTTTTTTTTGCCCCTTCCCGGCCCTCCTAATAACTTTACACTTTCGAAAAAATCCCCATTCGACTTGCAGGCCTCTAAAATCTATCTGTACCGATTTTGAACAGCCTAACTGTATTTCTATTTGTTTTTGACCATAGCCCCCCCCTTCCCGCCCCACCTAATAATTTTAAAAATTCGAAAGTATCCGCAATCGATTTGTAAGTATCGAAAACATCTATATACCAATTTTGAACGATATAACTCTATTTTTATTTTTTTGCCCCCCCCCCCCCTTTCCCAGCCCTCCTAATAACTTTACACTTCCGAAAATATCCCCATTCGACTTGCAGGCCTCTAAAACCTAACTGTACCAATTTTGAACGGCCTAACTGTATTTCTATTTGTTTTTGCCCCATAGCCCCCCCCTTGCCGCCCCTCCTAATAATTTTACAAATTCGAAAATATCCGAAATCGATTTGTAGGTATTGAAAACCTCTATATACCAATTTTGAACGATCTAACTCTCTTTTTATTTTTTGCCCCCCCCTCTCCCCCCCCCCTGCTGCCCCACCTGGGGGCTGAATTTCTAAAATTCCAGAAATTGGTTTTTAGATATTTGCATCAGCTATATTTTAGAGCAAAAACTTCACGCATATCTATTTTTTTGTTTGAGATATATAGGATTATGCGAAATCACGTTTTTACGCATGTGAAATCACGTTTTGCCCCCCCGCCCCCCTTGGGGACCGGATTTTTAAAATTACAGAAATTGGTTTTTTGACATTTGTATTAGCTATATTTTAAAGCAAAAATTTTACGGATATCTGTTTTTTTTTGTTTGAGATATGAAGGATTTTGTGAAATCACGTTTTGCCCCCCCTCCCCCCCTTGGGGGGCGAATTTTGTAAAATCGCTTCTTAGTGGATGCCTACGTCATAGAAAGAACATTGTCACAAAATTTCATGCTTCTAGGTCCAGGGGTTTGGTCTGGGCGTTGATAGATCACCCCCTCACTCACTAACTCACTCAGGAAGTGTTCTTTTATATATATAGATAAAAGTTATTGCAGGTATATTAAATAATTTTTTTTTTTACGCTACTGAAAAAATCCTGAAAATGCTTAATGTAGATAAAAACTATATATAATTGTCATCAGTTTATTGAAACTGACGTTATCAATATTCAACTAATCATTCAACCAATCACATTAGCGAAAAATTTTCAGCTAATTTCTAATTTGAGCAATCACATGTCTGTAATTTGCATATTTCTTGAAAATACTTTTTTTCTGTAAAATGTAATTACTGACTTAAATTTAAAAAAAATCTCACTTAACCCTTTAACGCGCGGTGGTATACACGTGAAACCACCATTTTCTAAAAATTATCTCTAAATGTACAGTGGTTATTGAATAAAAGCAATAGCTCAGAAGGAATATTTTATCTTTCAATAATACCACTAGATTTCAGCACTACACTGAATATCCGTGTTACTGGGAGAAAAATGCATAATTTTCGATGCCGTTTTTTAAAGTCTTTCAAAAAAACCTTTTTTAGCAAATAAAAATATATAAAATATTCCAAATAAGTCATATACATTTTTGCAGCATATGTTGTTCATAAAATAACAGTTTTTTAATAAGATAAATTATAAAAAATACTGCTTCATATTTACATTTCTTTTGGGTGGTTTCAGTTTGGAACCACCGTGCACTTAGGCCATTCTTTTTCTGCTTTTTGCAGCCGCGTGAAAGAAAGAGATATCCTCCTCTCTTTTTCCTTTCGTCTGTCTCAGCTGTGGACAAATGTGTTTGCAACAAATGACGCACAATTATAACAAAAGAAATACTTAAAAATTAAGCAAAAATACCTCTTTTTTCTTCTTGACTTCTAATTTTCGATCAGTAATTTTTTTTAATTTTGCTTTGCCACTACCACCAACTTGTCGTATTGCTTCCAATAAATTAGCTCTTGCATCACCAGGATTAACGACAGCTTCTGGGGCTCCAGTGATTGGACTTGGCTTTTTCTGCGCTTGAATAGATGTGCTTTCATCTGCTGGTGTTTCAGCAGGTGATACAGGAGGAGGTGGGGGTGGAGGTGGAGGAGGTGGTGGTGGAGGAGGAGGTACAGCAGCTGGTACAGTAGGAGAAGTATCAGCAGGCACTGAAGGTAAGTTGAGAGTAACTGTAGCTGCTGGTATTGAAGCAATTGGGGGATCTTGAGGGCTCTCAGGCACTACAGTTGGTAACTCAGGTAACACAGTATTAGATATGACAGGCATTGATGATGGTGCTATAGATTGTTCTAAATCACCACTGAACATAAGATCATCGGCAATTCCTAAATTAAAGTTATCAAGAAATCTCTTTAGATACGAAAAAATTTTCACATCATGTAAGTTATAAAATTTCAAATATTCATAAAATTAACTGACATATGTACATAAAATTCATTCTGAATAACATATTAATTGATCATTAATGTTGTAAAGTACAATGGAACACCATTCATATGTTTTTCAAGTTTAAATACAAGTTTATTTACCATTTAAAAAAAAAAAAAAAAAAAAAAAAAAATGCATAACTGAAAAAACATATAGCTGAAAATTTATTTTAACACGTTAATATATAATAAGGGATGGTGTAATAATGAAAATTTACCACCACACTTTAGATGTGAGAAAATATGGAATTTTTATTTTAACATACTAATATATAATAAGGGGTCACTTTGTTGGAACGTTAAAAACATAAAGGCTAAAATTTGAATCGGATATCATCATCAATTTCAAAATTAGATGACGTATTACAAATTTTATCAAAATCACACAGTCAACTGTGGAAGAAAATCATTTATTGAAATTTTATTTTTGTTTTTCTTCCACAGTTGATTGTATGATTTTAATAAAATTTGTATTTCTTTCTTCCATTGTTTAATGATGTTTTCCATTTCCTGTGTCTTATTTCTGTTGAGCTATCTACATGATAGACCAGAGATGTTTCTGCCTAAAGGTTGTCTGAGTGAGTAATGCTGACCGGTTGTCGGCCTAGATAGCTCAATTGGTAGAGCCTTGACCTTGTAAGTCAAAGATCCGGGCTTCGACTCCCGGTCTAGGCATTATTTTCACTCAGTCGGAAAAATAAAATTTCAATAGATGACATATTGCTCAAAAAGTAAAACCTCATAATATTCTTACTACTTTTTGTCAAATTGGTCAAATAAAAAAATATACTTTTAAATTCAAAACCTAAAATTTACTTTCTTGTTCTCATTGGTGTAGTATATCTTATTCCCTGTAAAAACTGAATAGTATAACCATGTTTCTCGCAGCTAGCATCAAAGACGATTCCAAAGGCTTGGAAGAGTGCCAAATTGACTGACAGGTTTGGATTTGGTAAATATTCAGTCATTTAGAGTTCCCTTATGACTATTTACTCCAAAACCACAGGGATTATCAATTCTACTTTACAACTAAAATTGTCGAGTCAGCACTTACGCGAAGGCTTGCACAGTCATAAGAAATGTTGTTGAAAAATAAATGCGTTTGTATTGGTGAAACTGGCACGGCAGTACAGCTAGAGTTAAATTACAAGGTACAGACACTTGTTTGATAATTATGACCAACGTTCTCAAAATGTAACTCATTCTATTGAAACTGTTCCGGATTTTAAAAATATTAAAATTCTTCACTCTAAATGCACTAACTATAGCTCCTATACTTTCTCGCTAGCCAACCATACACAGTTGAAGAAGAATGTGATTACCACCACAAAGTTCTGTTTTACTATAACAGTTTCTTTAGGTGTGTATGTACATTTATAAAATGTTGTTTTTCTACTGATGAAGAAATTTGAATATATTTTGAAATGTTTATTCTAACTTATTTTTATAAGTGTATTTTTTTAATTGAATGTCTCATAGTAAAATATATTTTATTTTATTTTATAATTAGTGAAATATTAATGAAACGCTATGATATCTGTGAACATTAAATTTTAAAATTAAATGCACAAAAGAATTGATACCAGGTAAATCTGGCAATGCTAAAGGTACATCCATCTCAGGCACTTCTCCCATTCCAGGATAATAAAAGTAGCTTAGTTTTTCCACTGACTCAATCTGGTCCCTTTGAGTAATTGACAGTGGTGCAGCTGCAATCTCTTCAGCTTCAGTTTCTTCTTCCAGACTCTTTCTGGTTTTTGTAACAGCTCCCAAAGGATCCAAAACAACATACTTCTTATAACTGAAACAAATAAAACCTTTCAATGTATTTATGATAAAATAAGTAAATAAAGATACAGAAACAAAGTAAATTGGGAAAATATTTAATAAGGTTTACTAGGCACTACTGAAGTAGGTTTCATGTAATAGTTTATATTTGCATTTAATATTTATAAACTGAACTACTTTAGGTTTCTTTAATAAAATGTGTGAAATACGTTTAATATGAAAAATCGGTTAACACAAAATGATATAATAGCGATCCATACAGTGTACTATGCTATTTAATACATTTTTGTTTCTTTAAAAAAAAAAAAAAAAAAAAAAAAAAAAAAAATCGCTTAACATGAAAAAAAACTCGCTTTCGATCTTCAGTGACATGTTTGCTACAACAATTTATTCCGGAGCATTTTTAACCCCGCCTTTATATCCATACCACTTTTTTTCTTAAGAGAAATATTTCCTGTTTTTATCATAGTTATATATTGAAGGAAAATAGTCAGTAAATAAAGTGGTGCGGATTAAAGGTGAGGATAAAGATGCCCCGGAATAAATTAAAATGTTGGCAACTATGCTACGATATGTTGCCGTCGATGATCATGTGTGTACAGCACCAATAATGAGATTTTTCACATCGTTCATAATTAAAATGATTCCACTTGTGTAAATTTTGATGACGAATCTCACAACTGAATCAACGATGCAATTCCTGTCCTCTCTGCTTCAGAAATGAAGAAAGTAATGAGTATTTGCAGTTATTTAGATGTGCATTCGAATTGAGAGATGAATAAAACAATGGAGATCTCAATCAATTTTTTAACAATATGGTGCTGAAAAAGAATACACTTCAGTAAAAGATATCTGAATTTTCTTCCCCAAAAACAATCATATTTGTACTTGATTTTTATCCTAATGGATGCAAGTTAGTAGTAGTTTTACAGGAAATGGAAATAAAAATTGATGACATGGAAAACATTCGTGAATTTTGTACTTTTTCTACGAATCTTTTCACACGAAATTCTTTTAACACGAAAAAATATTTTGATCCCCTTAGTTTATTGGTTAAACGTTTTTCACTGTATATATTTAGGCAACAATTCTTATGGTTTTTGATAGATTTTTTACAGATTTGAAGTCTTTAAATTGTGTTTCCCCAGTTTGCATTTTTACGTGAATTCATTATCTTCAAAATGCTGAAATTTCTAGCGGTATTTAAGAATATACTTTTTTTTTTATGTTTAATAGAACCTACTTTAAAAAAAACTAAAGATGGCCCAAAAAGAAGAAACTCTCCAATCCACAATTAATTCCATTATATCCTTCCTTCTTTTTGCTGAAATCCCAATAACACTAGAATGTTGCGGCCACCACATGACTTTCTTCTATATTTTCCTATGCAAATTCACTCAGTAAAAATAATTTATTAAAATTATTATTATTATCTTCCATGATAATGCAGTATGATTTTCATATTAGAGTAGTAGTATAACACTAAATATGAAAAAAAAAACATTTTATTCTCGATATCTATATATATAGTAATTATATTTATGTGTATATTAATGTATGGATGATTGTTGATTGTCATACACAATAGTTTTATTCATACTTATGACATTCATCTTCAGTTTGAAGGCTATCTTCTACAAAGGACACTATGGGTGCAATTTTTTTTTTTTTTTTTTTTTTTTTTGAAGTGGGAACTTCTTTAGGGGCGTTGAGCACTTTTTGGGTGAACAAAAATCATGGAACTCGCATCATCATCACCGAACACTTTCCATGAGCTTTGAATGTAAGCCAGATTTCAAAGACTGGCCTTGGCACGTGGCCAAAAAAATTGATTATTCCAGAGGGAAGGAAACATACATTGAAAGGGTAAGAAAATTCACCCTCTTGTTAAACAAATAATGAAAGACCCTCTTATCATTTCCCTCCTATCCTATTTTATAAAATAGAGTCGTTTTCTTCCCACCTCTGAGTCACATGACCCGTCTTTAATCCTTGGCTAAGCAGTATCTGTAATAATTTGTAACAAAGTTTTTTTTTTTTTTTTTTTTTTTTTTTTTCCCCCTTGTTAAAAATAAAATAATCTGGTGTGTCACTTGCATGTGCTTTCTCTTACCCTGAAATTTAATACTGTAAATACAGGTTGGAGATTAAGGGGTAAGATAATGAGTACTGTTTTGTAAACTTATGTTAAAACAATCAATGTATCAGTTTTAGAAATTGGCGATGATGCTGTCGGCAGTGATGATGGTGAAAGAGTTGTTGAAATTATGGATGAAAGTTGATTTTTCTGAAGTGTAAACTTTTTTATGTAAAATAATTGTGTACGATAGCGCAATAAATGAAAATTGTATTTCACCATATACATGATAGTACTTTCTACTAAAGCTGGAAATTAGCGGTCACCACTCGCCACATGGCGACTAGATTTTTAAAAGTGGCGACTAAAGAAATTGCCTTTGGTCGCCACTGCAGTGGCCACTTCTCTTCTACTCATTCGTTATAAAATATACCCCATTCCACGGCAAACTTGGATTGCGCAGTGGCTTTTTCGCGGTAAACGCACCGCGCAAAGAATTCAGGCTGTTCTAAAATCTAACCTCGCCACTTGCAAACATATTTCGGAAGTCAATTTTAATAGTAAACACTTAAAATTCTTCTACCCATTCTTTATAGAATACTGTTAGCTGGTGTGAAGTAGATCCAAGGCTAAGTGAATTAGCAGAGGAGCCTACTCTAGACATAAACACCAGCTTAACAACATTTAAAGTTAATTAAATGAATTTGATAAAATGGAAGCTAGAGTAAGTAAATATGCTGAAAGATAAATATGTAGAAATTGTTAAATAAATGACCATAACAAATTTTAATTTAATTTGTGTTTTAATTGAAACAATAAATTCAACAAAAAGTTTATATAAATATAACAATAAGTTTATATGAATAACAATAAGATAATTAAAGTAGACAAATATTTTTATGAACAAACATACCAAAGCAGATGCTGGATGACAAACAAGGTGAGTAAGAAGACAATATTTGACATATTTTTATTTCCCAATGTAGGTTGCAGAAAAAGACAATTAAGTTCCTTTTTCAAAGAACTGGTGAAACTTATGTTGACGGCGTGACGTTCCACTTGTTATTGTCGCGATATTAACACCTATAACTTTCATTTAAATTTCGAACTCACAAAAAGGATTAACGTGAGTTATAACTAACTAAAAATGAAAAGATTTTATTTGAATATAAAAAATAAACGCCACATATTATGGCGATATCTTATGAAGCCGGCATCGGCGAAAAATGAACAGAGGCAAGGGCAAGAGCAACCGCAAAGGCAACCACGAACACCCACTACCATCGGCGTTCGCTATTTATAGCTTCGCGGGAGAAACGAAGTGATCTTCCGGATGTACGTTGGGGCATGTGCCGACGCGGCGCGTGCGTAGACTTCGGCTATCGTTCTTAGAGATGTTTTATGCAAATTTTTGAAACTTGGCTCAGTCGGAACTTCCGGAAGGTTAGCTATTGTTTACGTTTCGCGTTTGAAAAATTCAAATGGATGATTTAAATTTGAAAGCTCTTTAATATAGCATTTCATTGAACGATATATTTATTTTCCTGGTAAGTAGAAAATATATTAAAAGGAAATTAGGATTTTTAATAAATGTTTAATTTTTTCAACTAACGTTTTTTTTTTCCTTTAAGCTTTATTTTAAGAGTGATTAATTTTTAATATATTTAATTAGCATAACGATAAGAAAAAACGGCAAACTATAGGTTTACTATTAACAAGGCCCCCCCTCTTATCGTTTGCACTTTTACGTTTAAAAAAGTTAATAAAAAAAAGCATCCAGCAAAACTTTGCACAAATGACATAATCATACGACTGTGACTAATCAGTTTAACAGTTTCTTCAGAACTAAAAAAACAATTAGGTTTAATCTTCAGCTGCACAGCAACAGAGATCAATATCTGGATAGAGGTGATATACAAAACAATTTGTTTTTGAAACACAAATAACATATACCTGTTTACTCAAACCTCTCCTCCAGTTTTGAAAAAATTTTTAACATGCTCTTTTAAAAAAACTGTAGAAAAGAAATTCATACAATGAATTATTTGTATAATAAGTTTAACAACAAATATAACATGAGTATAATCACATTCAATATTATAAATATATGTATAAACACAATTCTTTCTTACAATATAAAAGTATAAATTACATACAAATATTTAACAAAAAGAACAGAATGGATTATTTCGGGAATGGAGAGGAGAGAGAGAGATTAACAAAAAATTGCTGTGAGCAATTGGAAAAAAAAAATTGACTTACTGTCAAAAGAGAATGAGAATTGAAATTCTCAAAAAAAACTTCCAGCCTAAACCTGGAAAAATTTTGCTTAACTTGCAAAATTTGAAATTTTTTTTTTTCCCGAATTCAAGGAAACATTTGAATTCATAGAAAAGTTTAAATTTTTGAATTCATAAATTTTTGATTTCCTAAAAAAAAAGTTTGAATTCATTAAGGATTTGAATTCATAAAAAAAATTTTTAGAAAATTTACATTTTTAAATTTTATAAATTCATAGAAAAATTTGAAATTGAAAATTTAAGATTAACTTTTGAAACATTTTCGAAGAAAAGATTTTTCACAAATTTTTGTAATTCAAATTTAGTTTGTGGCTTAGTAAATATGTCAGCCAAATTTAATTTGCTACGAATGAAAACTAATTCAAAAATATTTTTGATAACAAGATCTCTAATAAAATATAGTTTGACCTCTATATGTTTGCTTCTATTATTCTCTATAGGAGATTTAATAAAGTCTATGGCAGCCATATTGTCAATTAGTAATTTTGAAATTTTCTTATTTTTTATAATCTTCATGTTTTGGCATTCTTCTAGAATTCGATCTAGCCAGACAATTTCTTTTGCTGCTTCTGTAGCGGCAATGAACTCAGATTCCATAGTGGATAAACTAACAGCCTTCTCTTTAAAGGTCCTCCAACTGATGGGGCTACTATCTAGAAATACTATTTGTCCACCTATGGATGTCCGATCATCACGATTTGAAGCAAAGTCGGCGTCTGTGTAGGCTATGATCTGTGAATCAGCACATGAAAGTTTTAATTTTAATTGGCTGGTTTTCTTTACATATCCCAGTAGTTTGATCAACCCATTCCAGTGATGAATTCCTGGATTCGATTGGAATTGGCTATAGATATTGACGGCATATGCTATATCAGGTCTTGTTCTGTTAGATAAATATGATAAACACCCTAGAATATTGCGATATGGATACTTTGTCATTTCTTTGGTTTCTTCTTCGGTTTGAGGACAGCTTGATTTTGAGTAAATACAGCCTTTGCTGATTGGTAAGGATGAAATTGGAGGGTTAAAACTATTAAAACGACTGCATATTTCTTGAATATAGCTTTCTTGATGAATGAATAGCTTTGAGTCAATTTCAACAAATTCTACTCCAAGTAGTTTCTTTGTCCTCCCAAAATTTTTAATTTGAATTTTTGTTTTAAAACATTAATGGCTTCCTCTAAAAACATTTTACTTTTACCAAATAAAACCATGTCATCAACATATAATAATAGGATAACTTGAAATTTGAATGTATAAACACAGTTGCAAGAAGTAAATTTAATAAAACCGATATTTGATAAAACTCTGTCAATTTCGTAAAACCATGCTCGTCCACTTTGGTGAAGGCCATAGAGAGCTTTGTCGAGCTTGCAAACTAACTTCTCTTCTCCTTGTTTAATAAAACCAGGTGGTTGCTGCAAGTATATTTCATCTTCTAGCGGAGCATATAGGTATGCGCCAGTGACATCACATTGTACGTGATTCCACTTGTGCTGCACTACCAAAAGTGAAAAGAAAAAACGAATTAGATCGAAGTTTATAACAGGACTAAAAGTTTCTTCGTAACTCTCGCCTTTTACTTGAGCGTAACCTTGAGCTACAAGCCTTGCCTTGAATTTAGCAATTCGACCTTCTTCATCTCGTTTTATTGCATATACCCAGCGACATCCAATTATTTGCTTATTTTGAGGAGGTTTTACAAGATGCCAAACCTTTCGTTCTTGGATGGTTTTTATTTCGGTTTTCATTGCTTCTAGCCATTCTTGAAACTGGTCTGATTTTTGGGCTTGTTTGAAAGTTCTTGGTATAATTAATTCTAGTCAAGAGGAATTATGACAAAAATTGGCACTTGTGTCTGAGTCAGATTCTTCTATTGGAGTGAATGAAAATTTAGTGGGGTCATACTTGATTTTGTTTTCTTGGCAATATTTTCTAACGTCTCTATGGGATCTTAATCTTGTTCTTGTATTTTCGGGATAGTAGTATACGTCTGTCCTGGATTTATCACTTCTTAAAACTTGTTTTCTTTCAAACTTTATGTTCTTTAATGATTGAGCAGGTTTTTCATCATCTGAGGATTCCTCAGTGTCAGATAATTCAGACGGTACGCTGGACTCTATTTCAGGAGTTTCGTCAACAGCCTCTTCATCAGAATCATCGTCACTATCCTTTGGAAATACATCTTGAATTGTGTAATGCTGGTTGATGGTGCCCAGCACTGCTCCACTTGCTTCTGTTTTGAACAAACGATCTTCTTTAAAGGTCACATTTAAAGATTCTACTATTTTATTTTGTTCTGGGATCCAAATACGGTATCCTCTTGTATGGTGTGCATATCCAACTAGATAACCTTTCACAGCTTTTGGATCCAGTTTCTGTCTCCTTTGTTTTGCCAGTCCTACATAAGCTACACATCCAAATGGTTTAAGATGTCTGATTGATGGTTTTCTTCCACCGTACAATTCGAATGGTGATTTTTCAAAATCTTTATGGCATAGTCTGTTCCAGGCATAATTGAAATGTGAAACGGCTTCTGGCCAAAAACAAAAGTCTAAACCACTTTCATATAATGATGTACGGGCTCCATTAATAACAGTTTGGTTATAACGTTCAATAGCACCATTTTGTTCTGGAGTGAACGTGTTTGTTAGTTCATGTTTGATGCCTTTTTCCTGACAAAATGTTGAAAATTCTTTGTTGACAAACTCTGTTCCATTATCTGAGCGGATAGCTATTAAAGGTTTACCTATAAATCTTTCTGCCCTTTTGATGTGATTAATTAAGGTTTCAGCTACTTCAGATTTTTGGACTATAGGATAAATGAATACTTTACGGGAATAATCGTCCATGATTGATAGAAAATATCGTTCTCCATGTTTGCCTCTTACTTGACATGGTCCCCAAACATCTGTATATAACAGTTCTAAGGGTCTCTTGGATCGAACAAAGTTTCTGTATTTAAATGAAGTGCGTTTAAATTTATTCAACCTGCAATCTTCACAAAAAAATTCTGTATGTCCCTTTAAGAATGGTAATCCCTTTGCACCCCTCTTATTACTTGTATGCGTCAAAGTTTGAGGATTTACATGAGCGCATCTCTTATGCCACAGGTTTAGAACTTCCTGTTCTTTTGAAGATGTTGTGGAGGCTTCGAAAGTTACATGTTGCTTTATAGATTTTGGGATTTTTGCTTGGACACGATAAACACCACTTTTTAATTTTGCTCTGAACATTATATTATCATTAGACGTAATTTTGACTTCGCCTCTTCCCCCAATAAACTGTAGACCTTCTTTGTCAAGTTGTGGCCCTGATATAAGGTTTCTCCTAAGCTTTGATGAATACATCACTCCCTTTAAAGTAAAATTTCTTTGGCCAAAACGTAATTTAATGTCTCCTTTTCCTTCGATTGGCAAAGTGATGCCTTCCATGGCTACAGCCATTTCTTCATTTTGTTGAGGTTTAAATGATGTGAAAAGTTCACGGTCTTTACTAAAATGATGAGACGCGGCAGAATCGAATACCCAGTCTGATTCATTTGTTTGCTGAGCTAAACTGGCCTCAGTAATGTAGTAAGATGAATTTGAATCCCTACTACTATTACGGGTCTTAGAATTTGACCTAGATTGATATGAAGATTTTTTTCGACCCTGTCTACCTCTTGATTGGAAGGATTTCTTAGGACTGAAATTCTGAGAAGGTAAGTTTTGGTTTTGAAAAGATTGTTTAAAGTCAACATTTTTACTTCTATTGAGAGAAAAACAATTTTGTCTAGCATGGCCATTCTTATGACAAAATGTACAAATTAATTTTTGTTTTAGAAGCTTATTTTTGCCTGTATCATTTAGATGAGAAAACTGAGCAGAAATTTTAGCTTTACTTAATTCATTATCTTTATTTCTTAAATTTAGCCTAGTTTCCTCGGCTACCAAGCAAGTTACAATTTCATTGAATGTAAATTTATCATCTTCCCATCTCAGTATGTTTTGAACAATACCGTCGAAATATGATGGGAGATAACGTAACAATTGATAAGATGCAAAAACCTCCGTCAGTCCCCCCTTAGAATTTTCTATTTGTTTAAATATCCTCATGACCCGGGACGCAAAGACATTTACACCATCACCAGGCAATATTTTGCAATCACACAGCTCAGAAAATAAACTCATGTGCTGTGCACGAGTATCTGGAACAAAACTTTTGTTAATTAAATTCCATGCCTTTACGGGGTCATCCTCGTTTTCTACAATTTTCCTATACTCAGTTTCTATATTTAAGTATAAGACAGCCAAAGCAGTATTTGCTCTAGACTTAAATTTATTAACAGCAGAAGCATTGCTTCTGTCATCAGCCAAAACTGGGGCTGTTTCCGTACCAACAACTATGTCCCAGAGTCCCCGGTCAAGAAGAACAAATTTAATGTCACTCCTCCATTCCTCGAAATTAATCGCATTCAGTTTGGGAATAGAATGTAAATTGTTGACAGCCATTTTTGAGTAAAAAAAATTGTATAATTATGGTTCAAACAATTTAAAAATATAATATATCAAAAATATCACAATTTTTCTTATAAAAACCTTTGCCCCCCCGAATTAAACATTCGGTAAATTCATTTATTACTTGAAAATTTATTCAAATATATATATATGAAATTTCAAAAAGTTTTTTTTTTTCTACTTTACTGAAAAAAAAATTTTACAATATTCCCTCAACAATATGCAAAAAAATGGTCATCATTACTTAAATTAAACAAAACATTCAAGATTTTCATTTATTAACATTAAACAACTTTTAATCTAAATTCAAACAATTTCTTGTTTCAAAAATTTACTATAAATGCAAAAAATTTAACTTTCAATTTATTTTTCAAACAAAACAGAAAAACATTAATTTATGAAAGGGCCAGCATATTTACATGCTGAAAAAGGAAAAGCCCATAACCACTTTTTATTTCTCTTGTTAGCTGGTGTGAAGTAGATCCAAGGCTAAGTGAATTAGCAGAGGAGCCTACTCTAGACATAAACACCAGCTTAACAACATTTAAAGTTAATTAAATGAATTTGATAAAATGGAAGCTAGAGTAAGTAAATATGCTGAAAGATAAATATGTAGAAATTGTTAAATAAATGACCATAACAAATTTTAATTTAATTTGTGTTTTAATTGAAACAATAAATTCAACAAAAAGTTTATATAAATATAACAATAAGTTTATATGAATAACAATAAGATAATTAAAGTAGACAAATATTTTTATGAACAAACATACCAAAGCAGATGCTGGATGACAAACAAGGTGAGTAAGAAGACAATATTTGACATATTTTTATTTCCCAATGTAGGTTGCAGAAAAAGACAATTAAGTTCCTTTTTCAAAGAACTGGTGAAACTTATGTTGACGGCGTGACGTTCCACTTGTTATTGTCGCGATATTAACACCTATAACTTTCATTTAAATTTCGAACTCACAAAAAGGATTAACGTGAGTTATAACTAACTAAAAATGAAAAGATTTTATTTGAATATAAAAAATAAACGCCACATATTACGGCGATATCTTATGAAGCCGGCATCGGCGAAAAATGAACAGAGGCAAGGGCAAGAGCAACCGCAAAGGCAACCACGAACACCCACTACCATCGGCGTTCGCTATTTATAGCTTCGCGGGAGAAACGAAGTGATCTTCCGGATGTACGTTGGGGCATGCGCCGACGCGGCGCGTGCGTAGACTTCGGCTATCGTTCTTAGAGATGTTTTATGCAAATTTTTTAAACTTGGCTCAGTCGGAACTTCCGGAAGGTTAGCTATTGTTTACGTTTCGCGTTTGAAAAATTCAAATGGATGATTTAAATTTGAAAGCTCTTTAATATAGCATTTCATTGAACGATATATTTATTTTCCTGGTAAGTAGAAAATATATTAAAAGGAAATTAGGATTTTTAATAAATGTTTAATTTTTTCAACTAACGTTTTTTTTTCCTTTAAGCTTTATTTTAAGAGTGATTAATTTTTAATATATTTAATTAGCATAACGATAAGAAAAAACGGCAAACTATAGGTTTACTATTAACAAATACCCCATTCCAAGGCAAACTTGGATCGCGCGGCGGCGTTTTCGCAGTAAACGCACCATGCGCCTCGAATTCAGGCTTTCTCAAATCTAACATCGCCATTTACAGACATTTTCAGAAGTCAATTTTAACTGGAAATTGGAAGGTAGTCTTATTCATATACTAAAAAAACGTATGGCTTTTTTCCATTTTTCTATAAAAGTATTAGATTTTGATTTTAAAAAAATGTCAAAATGAGAGTTTCGGCCGACTTTCGGGAGACAGAGACGAAAAGGAAGCTCGTGAGATAATCAATCGGCTAAAACTCCGATTGTATTACGTTCGCAGAAAAATTAAAAACGTCATTCGACGCATTTTCTTTGTTATTTTATACCACTTTCTTTTCAAACTTGGCATTTCTATCCATTCCCAACGGCCGTATCGCATTCAGTCATACGCGTGGTTTCTCGAAATTTCAATCTTTAAAACAAGCTTTATATAGTAATATAAATTTTGGATTTATTGCTTTAATATGAAGAGATTTAAAAAAAATCCTGAATCACAAAGCAACCGTAGTGGTAGTAAACGTGGAGCTACAGATAATTCTGTAAAAATATCTTTTTTCGGAAAAAGGTAAGTGCGTTTTCTGTTATTATTTAAAAAAAAAAAAATGTATATATGTATGTATATTTTTAGTTCTTAATTAGAAGAATGCATAATTTATTGAATATTTTATTTATTTACTACATATTATTTAATATTTGTTATCCGCGTTTGTAATGATCGATAGACGGCGCTTTGTGAACACTGCAGTTGTTAGTAAACATTAGCCACGTGTGTTCCATTAGTGTTCTTTTTGTTATTCTACTTAATATTCGTACTATAATTTCTCCGCCATTACATTATGGAAAATTGATTGCTTTTGGAAAAAATACTTCAGTTTATTCAAAGTTCGATCGGAAGTAGATTTTTAACTGAAGTTGAACAAATATTAGCTTCAAATCATCTGATTAATTCTTTACTTCCATTAGCCGAAGCAAGTGAAATTTTAAATTTGTCATTTGGAAATAAATGGAAGCTCAATTCTGGATTTCTTGATCCTTTGGAGTTACACTGTGGCACACAAAAGTATGTGTTATCTTTTTTACCGTATTTATTCATTTTTATTCGATAAATATATGTGAAACTAAATATCGGCAAGCAATGGCGGCTGTATGGAATTCAAATTAAACCATGTTTATTGTAATTTCACCTTAGCCCACCAGAGGGCGAGCATTTCATTACAATCGCGGATTGCATATGAACTATTTTTTACTTTCTTCTATATGTAATATAGAGAAAGTATTGGATTCGCGAAAATTTTCGACCTCCGTTTTTTGACGGATCTACACGTTTTGGGGTTTCCTGAACACGAATTGATAGTTTTTAAAAAATGTCTCTGTGTGTGTGTGTGTCTGTGGTTTAGTGTTTTCACCGTATCTCATGAACCAATGAATGAAATTCAACCAAACTTGGTATATAGGTGGACCCTGGCCAGCCACACTCTCTAAATTCAGTTAGAGAGGGGGATTATAATTGCAAATTATTAAAAATTCATTATTATTAAAGAAAAATTAATTTATAATTCATTTGTAACATGAAAAAAAAAACGGAAAAAGAAACTTGCAAAATAAAGTATTATTAAAAAAATATTTTTTTTTTATTTACATATACTAATATATTTTCATGATAGTGAAGTGGCAATATAATCAGAATTTTTCTGTTATAAAATAATATAACCAAAAGAGCATTTTAAACATATGAATTTTGTATTGAATAGTATTTTCTTACATTCATAGTATAAATTATGTAAATCT
The DNA here is from genome assembly GCA_963930645.1 of Salticus scenicus. Classification (NCBI taxonomy): domain Eukaryota; kingdom Metazoa; phylum Arthropoda; class Arachnida; order Araneae; family Salticidae; genus Salticus; species Salticus scenicus. Next base: position 226,017,075 of record OZ005661.1, read on the forward strand.
ATTCCTATTTCATTTATTAAAATTTATCAGAAATGTATTATTGTGGGTGAGTTTCAAAAAGTTGACTACCTTAATTATTTTCTTAATGATTTGTCGAGACTGAACATTGAAAAAATTAAAGAAAAGAAAAGAAAATTTTATTTTACTTTTACTTTTATCAGCGAGTGGCCACTAACTTTTTAAAAGTGGCCACTAAAAAAATGAAGGCTAGTGGCCAGTGGCCACCAACCAAATTTCTTAATTTCCACCTTTACTTTCTACTGATAAATAAAACAATTCATGCGAAATTATTCCCTAAACATTCTTTGGGGACTGCCGATAGAAGTGAAAACTAAGTAACTTGTGAATTGTATCGTCAAGCTATTAGATTATTATTTTCAAATTATTTTTGGTTTATAAAGAAGTGTTTAGATCAAGGATTAAAGTTTAAATTGGTCATTAACACTTCTTTACAAACCAAAAATAATAATCTAATAGCTCGACGATACAATTCACAAGTTACTTAGTCTTCACTTCTATCGGCAGTCCCCAAACACTGCCCCGCATTTTTTTTTTTTTCATGAGAAGCAAGAAAGGTGCTATTTTTTCAAACAAAGGGTAGGCAGGCATTATATCCTTCTAAAACTGTCAGGAGGGAAGTCTCCAGGAAGCACACATAGCTTGAAAGCAGGAACGGGGAGAGAGAAAGTGATAGGGACTAAGTGTGAAGAAAAGGCTTTTTGTTGTAGAATCAGAATCATTACATTATCATCCCTCCACCCCTCATCCTCTGAAAAAATAATAACTAAATAATCATTAAAAACTAGTATGTTGTGGCCACCACATGACTTTCTTTTATATTTTCCTATACAAATTCACTCAGTAAAGATAATTTATTAAAATTATTATGTAAAAAAATTATCTTCCATGATAATGAAAACAATTTCCATATTAGAGAAGTAGTATAACACTAAATATCCAAAAAAAGTACATTTTACTGTCAATATAGTGAAACTTGAATAATTCGAACTTGCTTAATTTGAAATTCTGGATAATTTGAGTTTTTTACCCGGTCCTTTGAATTTTGTATTAAAATAATGTTAAAAAATAGTGGATAATTCAAATTCTATTTTGGATAATTCGAATTTTTCATACGATTACCTTTAAAATATTACAGTAAAATTTCTTCCCGAGATTTTTCTCAACTAAAGTGCATTATTTATTTTATCAGTCTTTCAAAAGAAGGATAAGGAAATACAAGAGAAGTCCCTTCCTAGTGCATCGGAATTTCTTCCCGAGATTTTTCTCAACTAAAGTGCATTATTTATTTTATCAGTCTTTCAAAAGAAGGATAAGGTAATACAAGAGAAGTCCCTTCCTAGTGCATCAGAAGATAAAGTGCATATACATGAACTTTGAGGTTTTTTTTTTTTTAATTGAAAGTCATATCTAATGTAGAAGATTCTATTTTTGTATCCAATTGATAGGTTGAAGTCATATGCTATGACACAAAGATTGTACTTGAAGAAACAATCAAAAATATCTGACTGTGTTTTAAAAAGTGTTGAATAATTAAGCTCGTAAAAAATATTGATTTAATGGGACGGGAGGATGTAGCAGTATTCTTAGATATAAAGTTTATATAATCTTTTATCATAGAGTTTTAATTTTTTTTATTTATCTCTTCTTTTTGAAAAAATAGCATACTTACCAACATCCTAAATAATATTCCGTAGTGTTGTTAGTCCTGCCCTTTTTTTCACACCAGTAAATTTTTAGAGTAATTAGTATGTTGGCAAGTATGAAACAGTATATGTAATTCGAATTTTTGGATATTTCGAATTTTTTTCAGGTCCCTTCAACTTCGAATTATCCAAGTTCCACTGCATTACATAAAATAAATAAATAAATAATCGATAACTTTATTTTAAATTATCGCAGATCTATGGTTCAACCCTTCGTTTTAAAGGTATTGACGAGACCTTTCGAAAGATACCCATCATGAAAAATTACTCACCTCGAGGGCGGGGGGGGAGGCGATGCTCCTACACATACAAAAAATTTTTCCCAATTGACTATCTCTTTTATGAATAATTCTTGTAAATTTCATAATGATTATTAAAAAATAATTCTCTTTATGACATTTATACAAAATTTTGTCCTATACCACCATGTTAAAAATTAAGAAAAAGCGGGATGGCGACGCATCCTGTGAGACAATTTTTACCAAAAGTTGATAGGCACTAATTTATGTCAAGGTGCAACTACATACCAATTTGTATGAAATTCTGTGCAGTAGTTCCTGAGATACAGTTGCCACAAAATTTTGTCTCTCTCACACACACACACACACACAGACTGACATTTTCTACAAATGGTCAAATCGTGTTCTACAGCTCTCAAAACGTGTAAATCCATCAAAAACCCGAGGTCGAAAATTTTTACAAATTCAATAGTTTCTTCTATTGAATATAGAAGAAAGTAATAACTCTTTGCCACGAAAATTTGAGAAAATAGTGAGTTAAAAAAAAAAAAAAAAGTCAGTAATCAGATTTAAGACTTACGGATTTTCAGACGTATTGAAGAGAAGTAAAGTACTGACAGAATCTAGTTCTCGTGGCAATCTGCCTAAGCCTTCTTCTTCCATTTGATTCCTTTCCCTGTGCCTTTCTGGAACTCTGACATTGTAGAATTGAAGCTTTTGTTTAAGTGTTTTTTCATCAGGAGTAACATGCTTGGATTTTACACGATAATTGGAAATTTGCTTTCCTTCAAGTTCTAAGTCCTTTGTAAAGAGAGCTTTATATTCTTCTAGAACATCAGCACCAGGATATTTACAACTAGAAAATACCTGAAAATAGGTTGACAGATACAATGCATCAGTGTTACTCATGAAATTGATCTATATATAAATAAACATAATAAGAGAAAATCATAATTCAGGCAAGAAAATTTTATAAATGAAGTGACTTGAATTATGCAAATGTAGATCATTTGCTAATATATCCTGCTATTGATAATTATTATAAGAATTATTTTACATACCAGAAAAACTAAGTATCATTTCTGAGTTTAAAAGAGGTTTATGTGAATCTATATTATTTCCATTAAATTTCCCTGTCATGAAATACTAATCTTAGCTAGGTCTCAAACTTTATTTGGCTATCTAAAGAAATATTGCTCATTTCGTTTAGAAGCCGTTGCATTTAAATCGATCACCCTAGGTAAAACAAAAATATCAGTGAAAGGAAAATTAGAAAACCGCCAAAGAAGAGCAATATATAAAATTTATGTACACTAGTGTTCTAAATTTAAACACTATACATAATAAATATATACAAGCAGAGTAGAAATATATTTTAGAAGCACAGATCATTGATTATTAAATTAATGGCTCACTATGAAAATGTCTGTCATTTTTCTTTATTTCATGTAACTTTCTTTGCTCGTTTTACAGATGTTATGTAACAGTAACAATTGTGTTGTAACACATTTTGTTGCTCAAACCAATCTTTACAATTAGAAAGCATAGATTTAAGCTTTAGTGTGACTATTCATTTTTCATTATTCTTGATGGCTATCTCCTTCACATCTTCGCCCACCAGTGGCCAAACGGTTTTGCGTTCAAAGCTAGTAGACGTGAGGTGCTGGGTTTGATCCTAAGTTGCACTCGCCGACCTAGCCATTCGGAGTTTTCTGTGGTTTTCTCCGAAACGTGTGTAAATATGGGCTAGGACCCCTTAGAAAGACCTCCCATTTAGAGCACTCCCCCCAGGCCTAGAACCATAGAGCAGTCAATCGGTCTTACGTCCAAAACTCCAAACACCTTCACTTAAACAATCACTCCCAGTCACCGCTTTTGCTACAAGTTCATCATTGTTTAATATTTCAAAGCTTTGAATATATTTATCCATTCTAATTCATTCATTGACATCTCCAATAAAATATTTTCATCATTAGGAACAATTTCACACAGTTCCAAAATTTCATCTTCATCATTATCAATGTTATGGGATCGCATATGACAGTTACTAAAAATAACTAGTATTTCCCTTCTCATTACTTTAAAAACATTTTCTCTTATCTAAACAATTCACTTAAAAAATTTTATTACTACATTTACCTTTTCTTCCAAAAATAGGCCTATCATTCGTTACAGCCAATCTGGCTTCCTCATTTAGCAAACACTTATATTTTTCAACAATTATTTTTACTGATTCACCAATATTAGAAACCATACTTAAACAAAATCAATAATAAACAATTGAAAAAAACAAGACAAAATACATAATTAAATGTAAAAATACAATCCACTTTGTAGAATCATAGTTCAATGGCAAGTGTAGAATACTTAAGTGGCAAACAGTTTATCATAAAAAATAAGAAGCATGCAGGTTGCCATGTGGTTATCAAAAATAAGTGTCAAGTGGATTGATATATAATATGTCAAAGAATCCAGAATGACATCACTATCACTTAAAACGGCACCAAAAAATTATGGATCAATATCCCAGATGTAGAGTTGGCAACAAAAGTATCCGAACACTCTAAGAACACGATTCAACAAGGATTTATCTAACAAAACAGTATTGACTCTACTTTTTTTATATAGGAATCTTTGCTAGTGCTCGGATACTTTTGTTACCGACTGTACCTTGACTAGTGCTTGAATCAGGGTTACCACTCAAACAGGAGAATGAAATTCCCTATTTTTCCAGAAATATTCTAAGAAAATTCCAGTCTAACCATATTTTGTGCATTGGCTGTGTTGAGAGCTATTGGGAGACTATTTTTCACCTTTTGCAAAATTCTTCCAGAAACATCAGCAAAATCTTCCAGAAAGAAATATTTTCTTGCATTTTATAAACAATCCCATATCTTAACCTTTTCACCCTTTATTTATTTTTTTTTTACCACCTTAAAGTATGGTATATCCTGATGCTGCCTTGAAACAGGTAAAACACCCAATGGGAATGTAGAAAAAGCACCTGATATGACATATTCATCTATTAAGCTGGCCAAATTTCTTATTGCAAATGACTACTAGTACACTCCTGTGACCTGTTATGTCCTTCCTCATCCTGATTTCATGTAAGAAAAAATAACAAAATTATAAAAGCTCTCTTAGTAAATCAGAAAAAGAAGTACACAGCAAAAAAAAAATCTTAAGAGCGGACACTATTTAATCTTTTCAAGAACCAAATCTCATGTTATTCTATGGGAAAATTTGTTTCCACAAAGACTCATTGCCTAATTTTTTTTTAATTCAGTTTTCACATTCAGAAGTTTTATATATATATATTGGTTTTTTTATATTGAATAGTAAGAAAATGCGTATGGTTTTTATCCTTTCATGGTCGTTAGTATTTGATATTTAAGCTAGTATTTTGGGCGCTAGGCTACTAAAGCAACTATTTTTGTCATATTTCTTTTGTGGCAACCCTGTTATGGTACCACTCGAAAACAGAAAAGTTACATAGTGATAGCATCTGCCACTTATGAGCAAGATAAGAAATGTCTTTCATGAGCTTTACTGCTCATGAAAGAAATGGGAAGGGAGGTGTTTAAAACAAATGGTGCAAGCTAAGGGAAAAAAAAAAAAACAGAAAAATGACATTACGTTTGCAGAAAAATTGTTTGTTTTTTGGCAATCACTGTATGAAATTCCCTGACTTTTCCAGATTTTGCCTAAAATATTCAAATTCCCTGACTTTTATAGTCAATTTTTTTAATACCCTGACGTTTCAAAATAATTAGGTGTTAAAAAAAAAAAAAAATTATCCTTTGTTCAAGCACTGCTCAATTCTATTTTGAAGAAGTGTAAAAATTTCCAATGAGATCAATACGTTATTTTTTGAAAAATTGTGTCCACTACTTTTCTGAAGGGTCTCCGAAAAACAGGACCTACGGCTGAATTTTCCAAATTTTCTAAAATATGCTTTTTTTTTAGCCTTTAAAACCCATGTAACACCCTAATCTACATTGAGTAATTTAATTTACGACACATTACATTAAAAGTTTGTCCTAATTTTCTAAAAAGATTATCTTAAAATATATAATTACAAATGTAATAAATTCAATAACCATATACTCAGAATTTGGTATAGTTAGTAGTGTACCTACATAAAATATTAGATAAATAAAAAATGACTTTAGTGAAAATGTGCTTTAGCCCACTGCTTGGTGACTTTTCCAAAAATCGCCAATTTGGCAAGGTAAGGTTGCTTTATTTCATAGATTGATCATTTAACAATTGAAAAACATTGAGGTTGCCAAGTTCAGCATCTTTATCGCCAATTGCACACAATGCATCAAGCAGTGGGGCTAAAGCATATTTTCACTAAAATATTCACAAACTGCACATTTGAAAATAAAGTGTAACACTGAAAATTAAATTATGTTAATGTAGAAATTTAACAATTGTAAAACATATTTTGATAATACAGAGTAGTAAGGATGAACAAATGTGTGTTTATACTGCAAATAACAAAACATATTTATACTTAAAAAAAAAAAAAGTTCAGTTGAAATCATCTGTTCGCTGTTATATAAGTCTTTCAAAAATATATTACATTTTTTAAAAAATTTCAAGAATATCATACCAAGTTCAATAATTTATATTTGATTGACTGAATATAAGTAAGTTTTTTACTTATTATAAAAAAAAAATTGAAAAAATATATTTATAGATTTCACAGTAACATGCATTTTTTTTTTTTACTTTTATGATTCATTTTTACGAACAGAGCAATAATAAGATAAGATATATATAGATGATAAATTAAAAAATAATATATTCTGAAATAATTTTATCCTTGTGGCAATTTAGTGATGTGTTTAAACTGCTGCGTAGTCGAGTAGAAACAAACACCTCATCAGAAAATTTTATAATTTTTATATTATACAAATCAATTCTGGAAACAACAAACTCGTTAAAATGCTTCCCTTAAAAGACATATTAATATTTACAAAAGTGATAATGAAAATTTGACAATAACCTTGGTAGCCTTACTACTGCCTTTTATTTTATTTATCTTTTTTTGGGCTAATTCGGCACGTTTTTGTACTGCTTGAAGGCGACTAGAGTATTCAGAAACACGATCTTGTATTCTTTTATATATACTATCTGTGACTTTCTTCAAATAATCCAGAGAATCTGCGATTTGAAGAATAGCTTCTTCTCTTCTTAGATCGGGAGGAATGAGACGAAGTTCATAAGACTGCATCCTCATATTGAAAAATGAGTTTATATTTTTAATAAAGAATCTTTAAACAGATACAGGATAAATTTTCTCCACTTCATTATCATACAACAAATGTAAACAAACACCTGTAAATCAAAACGCCTTTTTTCGGTTTTTTTACGAATCGAAAAAAAAGAATAAAAATCTCATGATCAAAATCATAATCGAAATTTCTTTGAACTCTAATTTATAGAATTTAAAAATATATAGATTGCCGTTAAATCATTCATTACATTTTAAATAGCTAAACGAATTTAAAGCTAGTTTATTATTTTTGAAATAATGAATTTTAAATGCTTTTGAACTGGAACTCAGAAATTAAAACTTCTGACAAAAAATTCGAATATAATTCGAAATCAAAATCGATTTTTCAAACTAACATCTGTTTGATGTTTGATGCATTGGCATGGTCGAAAATTGTTAAAATTTTATTTTATTGGCATTTCTGAGTGAATTATTTATTTCTGCAGTTTATTAATTAATAGAATAGTTTAATTAAATTACATAGCGAGATTCCTTTTGATTCTGGAAACTTATGATAATTTGCAGATTTTTGTGAAATGAATTAAACAATTTGTTGTATTTTGATGAATGATATATTATTTGTCTTGAAAATATTGTAAGTTAGAAATAATGGTTGATGGTATTATATTTATCAATAAATTAATTTATTTATTATTAATTATTATTTAGTAATAAATCTTGCCAGTATACTAAGTATTTTTTAAAATGCATATTGAGAATCATTATATGTGATTTGAAGATTTGTTATAAAAATAATTTTCATCTTTAATAAGAATATATTAAATGTCACATAAAATTATTTCCTTGAGTCTTGTGTATTTAAAAGTGAATATGTGGCTTATCATTACCCTTTTTAAATGATTGTTTTTATAAATAAGGAGAAAAAAGCTTTATATTTCATTTTTATCTGATGTGCTAAAAGTTTTTCAGATTTTATTTTATGTTATTATAATTAATACATACTATATATACTTGTTAACCTGTTTTGTATATTAAGTATTACTAAAATTTATAAGTTTCACTTTCCAAAGTTAAAGAAATTATTTAAATTATTGTTGAATGATGTTCTTTTACTTTACAAGTAATTATAAAGTTAAAAATTTGTATAAAATTATTATTTATTATTATTATCCTGTCGGTCATTTTCACTACATCAAAACCATAGCCAATTGCCATGATATAAAGCCAATAATGAAATCTAAATAATATTTAATTATTTGTGTTTTATTATATTGATCAATAAAATAGTCAAATTTTAAGAAAATTAACTATTGTAAATCTATATATATTAATTTTCTTGTAATTAAATAATAAAAAATATATATTAAATTGTGTGTTCAATTTAAATTAACATTTTAATATATAAATCAAATTATTTGCAATGAGAATTATTTTACAGCCTTATGACAGACTTACTGTGGATGATCATATTATTCAAAAAAAAAAATTTCCACATATTTTCCTTTTTTGTTTTTAGGAAAATACTGTGCAAAGTGTCCTTCCTTAAACTTCTGACATACACAAAGAATGTCGTTAAACTCGCACATACTTGCCAACTTTTCCGCTTTTCCCGGAAGACTTCCGGTTTTTTAACGTATTTTCCGGTCTTCCGGACAGATGATGAAATCTTCCGTTTTTAAAAAAGTCGCGGATGTCGTTCGTTTGAAAAAGAAAACCCAAATGTTCTACGAAAACTCCTGATTCCCAATCTTTTTCCATCCATAACATAAATGTCAATATTCATTTCAAACTTGCTTTATGAGATTCTAGACAATGTAAAGAAATAGAATTGTTAAATATTTCGTGCTGATGTAATTATTTTTTACCCCCCCCCCCTTTCATTTATTTCCAACTAGTGATCAGCAATCAAATGTTCTGCAGAAGTCTTTTGTTTCCTAATCTTTATCCATCTGCAACATAAATGATAATATTAATTTTAAACTTCTTTCGTTAGATTCTAGAAGTAAAGTTAAAAGAGTTTAAAATTTCTTACTCTGTAATTATTTTTGTATCCTTCCTCCCCCCCCCCCCCCCCCCCTTTTCAATGATCAGTTCTAGAAACTATAAAGTAATGGAAGTGTTCAATATTTTTCACGTATGTAATTATTTTTAGATCTTTATGGCTGAATTTAATGAATCTGTTAATTTTTCCTCAATTAAATTAAATATTTGTATGTCATATTTATACCAAATGTGTAAACATGGGAAAAAATATTAAGAATAATTTTTCAGGTAGGAAAATTTTTCCCAAATCAGTTTAAGAAAATTAATACTTAGTTGGTTTTATGCATGTTTGAAACTGATAATTAGCTACTGCTATTTTTTTTTATATGTATGATACACAAAAATCATATTCTATTTATTTAAAAAATTAGTTATACTTTAACTTAACTAAGTTTTTTGTTTATTGTTAAATAAATTTCTTACAGATTCTGTTTTGTAGATATTTATATGTTGAAGAGGAATAACTTCATTTAAAAGTTTAATATATTTAGTATAATCAATCTATAGTAAAACGTTTTTATAGATTGCAAAACTGTATTTTTTTTTTTTTTTTTTTTTATTTAACGTAATAAACAAGTAAAAAAAAAAACTTCCCTTTTTTTATGAAATCTTCTGATTTTTCAACACAAATCTTCCCTTTTTTTATTAAAATTGGTTGGCAAGTATGCTCACACTTTCTACGCTCCTGCTCAAAAGTTTAGCAAAATTTGCAAACGATTAGTTTTTTTCAATTTAAAAACTTATCATCTTAGTTCAAGGTCGCTTTGCCTATTATTTCCCTCGAAAATAGAGAAAAAAAAATTAATAATTTCATCATCCACTCTAATTATCATAAGAGTTGCAATGCTATATTTGTCTTGAAATAATGACCAACCTGGTAATAGATAAATACTGATTAAATTTTATTTATTTTATCTATTTTTTTTAATTTCATTTATTTACTCTTTTTCAGGTAAAATTTACTCCTCAACATGGATAAAAATTTTGTAAGTTATGTTACTACTGAAAAAGTTTATATTTACTTACTTTTCAGAAATTTGTATTCATAAATTGTATCTTATTCTCTAAAATATTTTACTTTAAAGCTCTTTTTTTTTTTTTTTTTTTTTTGCCTTTTTAATTTTCTGTTTCCAGCTGCAAAATTTTGTGTTTTTTCTCTATGAAAATTTATTAACAAATTGCTCCTTGCTAATGTAATATTTTAAATTCGGTTTTCACATTCTGAAAATTAAATTTTGTTCTTATTTTTTTATTTTTTCCATTTTGATATTATAAAGTCCAAAAAAATGCGTTTAATTCATATTTTTTGTTTTTTAGCTTCAAAGTAAAATATTAAGATATAAATTTTTAGAAAAAAAGAACAAATAAGCAATTCTTTTAATAAATTTGCCCATAAATTATCATGGGCATTGCCTGTCGGCAGCAATAGGTAAAGAGTCTCTTTAAAAATTTATCTCATTAATTCATGACTGTTGTTTCTTAATTTCCTATTCGCTAATCCACCACATTTCACCTAATTCTATTGGTTCATTAAACAGTCATAAAATCTGATTTCTTTCTTATATGTAAATGTAAGACTACTTGCATTTTGCTTCTTTATGCACCAATTCTTCTACTTCTGGCTCCCCCCACCCAACGTCTGCAACCCTCTGTGTATTGCAGCATTTGCATACAGTTAACCTACCTGCCAGTTACCTTACTAGTAGGGAAGTGTCTTCTCATTGTAAATAATTTTTTAGTATTGTTGCCTTTAATCCTTAATGTAACTTTTTGCATTTATGTAATTTTAATTGTATTCTGATATCCTTTTGTAAATATCAAGTATATGTCGTTTTAAGTTTAATTTGATAGGAAAATTCAGGAAAGCATGCAGTTCTCTACTTGGGTGGATCCAAAGGTGCCTTTTTCAAAGCTGAACTGTCTCAGATAGACCGAAGGGGCCCTGAGGCGGCACTTTGTGGGATCCATTTATGTTTGTAAAAGAAAGAATGTATATATGTACAGAGTGGGACCTCCGGAATTCCACCATGTATCTTATAGCTGCTACATATTACCACCCCCTTTATTTCGACGGCTCTCAGGCTGGCATGTTTTTTTTTCCTTCCCTTTCATCATATCATTACATCGAGTTCTGCTTAAACTCCCTTCTTTCAAGAAAACTGAACATGCTTGATCCTGCAGTGTTTTATCATAGCCTCCTAAACTAGATGCCTGTTGTGTTACTCGGAAACTTGGCAACAGCTGAAGCGGTAGACAGCGCCACCTGGTACAGATTGCGCGACTTTTTTATTCAACAGCCACCAAAAATTTTTAAAAAGTGGGATTTTATATATTATAAAAGGCGAATAGAATCGGAGAAACGTCAATTATATGTATCATATATCACTTCATAAAATTATTGGTGACAGTTGAATTAAAATGTCACACAATCTGTACCAGGTGGCACTGTCTACTGCTTCAACTGTTGTCAGGTTTTGGAGCCACACGACAGGCATCTAGTTTAGGAGGCTATTGGTTTTATCATGCTTTTTCAGGTAGAGATAAGTGGTGGTCTTAACCACCACAGGTACTCCTGAATTTCACGTGCTGATGATGATGATTCTTTATGCACAGACGGTGGTATGCTAAATGCTACCAAAAGAGCTGTCTACTATTTTGTTATTTCCTTTGACATCCAGAATGTTGTTTATTATTCCTATGTTTATTTATCTAGTGCTAAGTTGTTTTTTTTTTTTTTTTTTTTTTTAATTCTAACACAACTGCATGATGGTGAATTAGTAAATTTCATTTATGAAGAAATATATAAAAAATCGATTACATTATCAAAAATTTTCAGCATCATTAATTTTATTTTTATAGATTTGTTGATTTAATAAAAATATTACATCCATTAAAAATATATTTAAAAATTCATGCCTATTCACTTCAACCATATGTTTATATATTCCATTTCATATTTATAAACTTTATCCACTCTATCTTTAGGTAATAGAAGTTGTCCTATATGGAGTGATGGTTGGACATTTAATTATTTGTCCTTATACAAAAGTAGAAGAGAGTTTCAACTTGCAAGCAATTCATGATTTATTATATCATGGGCCAAATATATCAATGGTAATTCTTTATTTTATTATCATTTTGTACTATTTATTATCATCAATATAAATTCTTTTGCTAAATTCGGTTAATAATACAGTTACGGTAATAATACAGTTTGTGCAACTGTGACCTATAACATCTGTACAAATTTTTTCCTCAGATTAATAAAGCGTTTAGACGCTATCGTACTTTTAAAAATTTGGTCCCATAGGCCATAATGATAAAGAATTTTTCCTGATGTCCCTGTAAAAAAACTATAAGTGCTAGATTCACCAAAATCAATGGGGTTCGTACTACGGTGACTTACACTATACGTACCAACTTTCAGCTTATTCGAACAAAGCGTTTAGACGCTAGCGTGTTCACTCACAGACATACACACATACATACACACACCCATATATATATCATCGTAAAAATAGTGAATACGGACTCAGGGGACCTCAAAACGTATAGAAACATGAAAATCTCAAATTCGGATTTTTGACATGATTACAATATTTTCCTCACTATAGTGTTCGGAAAGTAATAACTGGCTGCCACTGATGCTTAGTGCTGTCAAGGCCCTTTTATTTTTAGATTTTTCAGCGCTTGGCAATCATTTTTAAAATCAATTTAGCAGCTACTGGTCCTTTCCAACATTTTAATTCCCCAAAGCATTTATATACTTTTTTCCTGATGCACTCCTACAAAAGCAAGTGCATATAGTACATACATAAAATTAAAGTAGTAGTTTACTTTTGTAATGTAGACTGGAGAAAATATGTGAAAAAAGTAGCAGATTTCAAAGGAGAGGAGAGCAGAAAATAAATAAATAAAAATGCCCTTTTGGAAAACAGATTATCTTTTCTATGGCATTCCACCTAATGTCCATTTTATTCTACAGTCAGTACTAAAATAATAAAAGAAGTAATATTTAAAGGTACAATGTATATAAAATCTGTTACAGACAGGTACAATAACTTCCTATTTCTGTGAAAATACTTCTGTATTTTACCAGTAAGCATGGTAGTAATGCCCTTGCACACTAATGTTAAATGTAGTAATAAAATTATTAATTTTAATGATAAATATTAATATCAAGATATTGCTTCATTTAAACTTCTGCGTTTCATTTGGTACCATGTCATTATGTGATGTATTAATAACTTTTAGAAATAGTTTTAAAATCACAATACAAAAGTCAACATCAAGGATGAACTAGATGACTATTTCTATTAAAAATGATGATAGGTACCTAAAAACCAAAGTATGAAGTTATTTTATGATTTATAGCTTAGAAAAGTTTTAAGCATCCAAAGAGATTTCTTATGAAATTTTCAAAAATCAGATGATTAGTAAAATCAAAATGTTTATATGTTTTAAAATTCTAATTTAATTTATTGAGAATTATTGTTCTCATTAAAGACTGAATATAATAGTTATATAATTTTAAAATATTTTTCATTGTTTGCAATTAAAAAAAAAAAAAAATATTTTTATTTGAAAACTGTATATTTATTATCAATATTTTTTTCAGTATGATCATTTAGAATTCCCTGGTGTTGTACCACGTACATTTCTTGGACCAATTGTCGTTGCTGCAATATCATACCCATTCCTATATTTAACAGCATACTTCAATCTAAGCAAATTTTTCATGCAATATGTTGGTAAGTATTTTATATACTGTAATTTAGTGTATATAAGCTGCAGTTTATTAAAATGTTGCTAAAAAAAACAATGCTCTTAGATAAACTGCACCGGAAGGTAAGCCGTGGCTTATGCAAGCGTTGTTACGATGATGTGACAGATAAATAAGGGAAAAAAAAAATCAGTCTTCTGACATCTACGTAAGGTAATAGAAATAATAAATTACTAATTATAAATGAAAATAATAAATTATTTAAAAAATAATTCGGTATAAAGAAAATAAAATCAAACTGTACCAGTATGCAGGTTAATGCAACAAATATCAGAAACATGGGAATAAGATGGTGGAATCCAGGCATATATACAAAGTCATAAAAATAATTAGTTATAAATAAACATAATTAATTATTTTAAACGGCAATGTATAAAGAAAAAATTAAAACAAAACCAGTATACAAATACAATGGAAAAAATCAAAAACAAGGTACAAGATGTGAAATCTAGATGTACATGCAAATTAATCAAAATAAGAGGTTATAAGTTAATAAATAAGGAATTTTAAGTGTGAATCAGTGCTCGAGAAACCTGAATACTAAATTTCCATTTTCGGGGGAGATTGACTGTTCCAAGATTTATGGACGACGGAATTTGGCATTATCATTAGATGGCCCGCACTAGTAGATAGCTGCAATCCCCAAAAATCAATGTTTTTTAAAGATAGCCTGTGGCTTATCTTCACTAAAATACAGTAATAAGAAAGAACTTTGAATTGAGGGCAAAAATTAAAACTGAAGACCGAAGCTATTTTGAAAGTGGCTAGTGGCCACTGATGTATCATTTTATAAACATAGAATTTACAATTAATTTTAAAAATATGTATGTGCACAAAGGAATAAAATTATACACAATATGATCAGAAAGTTATTACATTCATAAATAATACTTTTAAGTGCATACTTCTTAAAAAATAACTTTATTGAAATATATCTAAAAATATTCGCCATATTGTTACAAAAATTTGCAATGTCTGACATGTAGAAAGTAATTTGTAAGAAAGCAGGCATGTTCTAATTGATGAATGCACTTTGTTCAACAAATATTCTTGACACAGTCCAATAAAAATATAACTTAAATGAACATTCTTAAAATGGTTTAGTAAAATTATCAATTCACCAAATATTTTTTAAACAATCCAAATAAAACTATCAATTCAATCAATATTCAAAAAATCCATTAAAATTCTCACTCACAAAAGTCAAGTAAACAATGTTAAGTACACTGCAGAGCAGGAATAACATTGATTCAGTAATGTTCTTATTTCACACGACAAGTTTTCACACAACTTTTGAGCCAGTTGTTAATTTGAGCCAATTTTGTTGACTTAAATCACCTCCACACCCAGTATAATAGGAATTGGGTATACGAACAATTTTTTCTGGCTAGTCAAAAAAAGTTGTTCATACGAGCAACATTTCACCACAAAGTTGTTCATATGAACAACTTTTCCTACTGTGATAAGCCAATGAGAAAAAAGCTTCTTATGCGCCAAGAAAAGACAGCGTCGGCAGGAATTCATTCATTGTTGTTCTCTTTACTCTCTCTCATCGTTCCCGTTAAAACTTCGATTAGTAGGTGTGTTTTGATATGTACTGTACACTGTGCAAACCAGTTTTTCAAACAATTTTTTATTCAACTATTGTAACCCTCTTTCAGATTTCAGCTTCCAAAAATTGAAGCAAAAATTGGCTCAAATGAAAGTTGCATGAAACATTGTTATGTGTAATAGGAGTATAATAGTAACAAGGAACAATAGCTTCTAGTACAGTCTCTCAGAGATAACTGCTTAGTACAGTGGTCTGTTCATGTACACAACTGTTCTCTATCAGGGAGAGGCTCACTTCCTTTTATTATCGCAAAGTAGGTTGTCAATTTGAGATAGTTCTAGGCCTGAAACCAAAGAATATTTTCCGAAAATTTTAGAACTTGGGTTTTATTGAAAATAGGACTTACAGATTTTGGCAGCCCTTAACTACCATTTTTCACCAAAATTGGTCACCAAGTTGCCAAAATATGTAAAAAAAATTTAAGTTAAATTTTATTTATTATTATTATTTTTTTTTTTTTTTTCCCATGTAATTTTTGCCTGTTTTTTGTAAAAACAGAAAAATTATTTCAATTTTCTATTGTAAAGAGAAATCACTACTTTTATACTATAATACTTTGTAGATTTTTTTTTTTTTTTTTTTTTTTTTTCCTTAACAATTATCTATATATAAAAAATCGTTTGTCCTGATTTACTGTTTTTACATCTAGAAACATAAAATTTTGTGAAAATGTCCCTTCCATTATGTAGACACCAACTTAGAGTTTTTACAGAAGAGTGTGACAGGAACAAAACATGATTTTTACAATAATTTGTTTGATTTTCTTATTTCCTGTAAGGGTTGCATTGGGAACTTTGTTAATATATTAATAAGATTATAGGATATATTTCACTCCATTTTATAATTGATATATAATATATTAATTATATTCAGTCAAACCTCATTAACGTGAATCTCAAGGAAGATAAAAAAAAAATTGTTCATATTATCAGTAGTTCATGCTATCAGCAATTAATTGTCACATAACAACTAATCTTCATTTTGACGAGGAATGTGGAAAGAGTTAATAATTCACGTTAACCGTGTTCATGTTAACGAGGTTCGACTGTATTTATAATAATTAACAATTATATATTTATTTATATACATATAACTATAGATTTATAACTTTTAATATGATTATTGATATTAAACTAATTATTGCATTATATGTTATAAAATGTATTTTATTTATGTAAATTACTGCAATTTTTAATTTAATTTTCTTTTTTTTTTAGTGAGACTTGCATTGGGAACTTTGTTGATGATTGCATTCCACAAGTTTCAAAAATCTGTAAAAATACAGTTTGGACCAACTGTTGCTGCTTGGTTGCTAGTAATAACTGCTTCCCAGTTTCATTTTATGTTTTACATGTCCAGGCCTTTACCAAACACATTTGCATTATTTTTAGGTAATAATTAATCTCTTAAGTTTATGTTTTAACAAAAGGAATATATTTGTTATGTCAGATATTTCTTAATGATGTTTTTAAATAAAAGAATTCCTATATACATTAGAGTTCCAATATATTTATCAATGACAGTTGCATAAAGAATTTCAGATTTAACTATGCTTTAAAAAAAGTATATTTCACTAAACATAGTTGGCGAAAAACTTTAATATTATATTTTTGGTTATAATCATATAAAAGTATTATTATTATATATATCACTTTTAGTTAAACTAATGGGGCTGTTTCAGGCACGTATGAAAAAAAGTGTTTGGGGGACTCAAGCTTGCCCTCTTGTTCTATGGCATAGCGTAAAATTTTCTTTTAATGTCAAATAAAAAAAAAAATTAAAAATTCATCTTTTTAAAAGCAAAATTTAAATCTTAATGCTTATTATTTGTGGTTGTTTGTAATTAATAATTAGTGAAATTCCATATCACATAATTATTGACTTTCTTGAAAATAATTCTGAGGCAGTTTTAAAACGAAATTTTTTGAGCCCCTATCGTGATTTTTTAATTTCTCTGCCCCTGGGCTGTATACCTTGATCCCTATGGGTGCCGGCCCATCCTGTTTCTCATAGCTGAATGCCAGTATACCAGAGAATATGCAGGGAGCTAAGGTAGATTGGGGGGAGTGGGAGCTGAGATTGACTCACTAATTTGTTTCTGTAGTCAAAAATAAAAGTTTATATAATTTCATAATATTGTCTGAGGGGGCTTAAACTTCATACCTTCTGCCTTTGCCTACACACTGTAGTTTTGATTAGCACTGTATCCTTTAATTGCCAGATGCTGATTTTTAATCCTGATTTAGGATGGATATTCATAGTGGTTCAGAATCTGCTTTTATGCTATAGATTATGGTTGAGCTTCAAGATTTAAAAAAAACGGCCACAGAGGGATGATTCCTTCCCATAATTTAGGTGCTGATCTTCAGAACTGTTTCAATAAAAAAACTTCTTGTTATTCAGATAATCATAAAACGTGTGATTACTTTAATATATTTCTCATATCCTATTTCTATAACTATTGTACAAAACTTTAAAGTATGTTGTCAGATAGACCAATAGATAATTTAGTTGTATGAAACTTGCATATAACTGTTTTTAGGTATTAGTTTATTTACTTTTTTATTATTATCATGTGTAAAGTTTATTATTATATATAATAATTAACATATGTAAAGCATTTTCAAGGTTTAATTATATATATATTCCATAAAAAAATAAGTTTAAGGTCGTGTTATCATAATTCAAATTATAGGTCATTTCATGAAATTACAAAATTAAAATAATAATAATAATAATAATAATTTTAGAATATTAAATAGTAAAGGAATAATTTCACTGAATTATCTTTTTTTTTTTTTTTTTTCCTTCGTGTGATACATTCACCTTTGTATTATAACTTCCTACTGTAGCTTATCTTTGTTATCTAATTGGGTAATAAATTTAGTCATAATTCGCTCATTTTTTTAAATTACTTGTAATAACCTTTAAATTGAATTAGAAAAATTGTCTTACACTTAAGACTTAACAAGTGTGCTTTCTTTCTTCATGCCAAATTCCAAACCTTTTTCATATATGCAAATAAGACTTCATTCGACATTTAATGAAAACATTCTGGTGTCAACTTTAAAATATATTTTACAATTAAAGCTGTGCTTGCATCTGAAAAAATCTGGAGTGACTCCACTCGACTTTCTGAACATTGAGTAATTAACAGTTTTATAAAAGAAAGAGAGGAGTTGTTAAACAAACAAAAGAGAGAAAACCATAATAGAGTGTTTGAGTATTTTTCTGCATATATTACACGATGTTTTATTTAACGCTACTGAACTTTGAGCCCATAGATCATAATGATAAAGAATTTTTCGTTGTGTCCCTGTAAAAACCTATAAATGCTAGATTCACCAAAATGCTTATAGTTAGTGCAACAATGATTTATAATATTCATTATAATATTCATATAAATTTTCAGCTGAACTGAATAAAGCGTTTAGATGCTATCGCACTTTTAAAAATTTGGTCCCATAGGTGATAATGATAAAGAATTTTTCTTTGTGTCCCTGTAAAAAACTGTAAGTAATAAATTCACCAAAATCTATACAGTTGGTGCAACTGTGACCTATAACATGTGTACAAATTTTTTGCTCAGATTAATAAAGCGTTTAGACGCTATCACACTTTTAAAAATTTGGCCCCATAGACCATAATGATAAAGAATTTTGCCTGGTGTCCCTGTAAAAAAACTATAAGTGCTAGATTCGCCAAAATCAATGGGGTTCGTACTATGGTGACTTACAATATACGTACGAACTTTCAGCTTATTCGAACAAAGCGTTTAGACGCTAGCGTGTTCACTCACAGACATATACATACACACATGCATGCACACATACATACATCATCATAAAAAAAGTGAAAACGAACTCAGGGGACCTCGAAACATATAGAAACATTAAAATCTTAAAATCGGATTTTTGACATGATTACAATACTTTCCTCACTATAGTGTTCGGAAAGTGAAAAGGTTATAATGTCAAATTCAAATTTCAGTCATCATTTGATAGAAACATTCTGGTGTCCACTTGAAAATATATTTTATACTTAAGCTTTCTTTTCATGTTTACCAACGAAAGTTATACTGACAAACAGCTAACAAGTATAGTTACAGACAGATTAATTGTTCATGGCTCTTTTAAGCAGAAGTTTATTTCTTTCATTATTAAAGGGTTACATTGGTTTCAAAATTTCAAAAAATCAATATTTTTTTTTATCTAAATAGTACAATTTGCCTAGAATATTTTCCAAAAGTTTCAAGTCAATCAAAATAAAAATGTAGGTGTGAGAGGAACTTTGAAAATTTCCCACATTAGGTTTGTTTTATTCCTACTTAAAACTTTAATCGCTTTTTGTTGAAAACACTATTTTTGAATTCGGTGTACATGATTTCTCAAAAACTAATGCATAGATCGTACTGAAATTTTTGCACACTTATTAAAAGTACAATTGACTTGTGTTTGAATGAAGATTTTTTTTTTTTTTTTTTTTTTTAACCCTATTACAACTTATTTTACAAGGCTATACATGGTAGTATATGGGACATGGGGGATAAAATGTACCAAAAATTATACTGCTTTTGCAACTCTGCCAAATGTTCAAATTTCATTTTTTTTTTTTATTTTTTTAAATCCTTTATTTAAACAAGAGCTATATTTATCTATTAACAAAAAAAATTAGGTTTTTTTAATTTCAGATGAAGCAATCAGCAATTACCACTGTGATGATACTTTTTTCTGAAGGGTCTTTGGAAACCAAGTCCCACTCACTGAATTTTTCAAAAAAATTTAAGGAAAATTTTATAAAGTATTGTTTAAATGTTGCTCTATGTATACTCAAAACTTCGAATAAAAAATTTTATTCAATATATTTAAAAAAAAAAAGACAAAATATACTTTTTTTTTTACTTTTGAAACCCGTGTAACCTGTTAAGTGCTTTGTGATTTCTATAAGGGAAAGAAATAATTTCTTATCATAATTGTGATTAATTTTGTATTTTGTCTCTTTTACAGCATTATTTGCTTTTCACTACTGGTTAATAGAAAATGAAAGAATGTTTCTTTTCACATCAGCCGCTGCTGCCATTATATTCCGTGCTGAATTATCCATATTGCTGGGCTTCATAGCCTTAGGGCAGTTTATTTCTGGAAGATTAAACCTAATGGCCATTATTTGTTGGGGCTTGCCTGATGTCATCTGGATGTTAGGTATTTTTCTTATGTTTATTTTTATGTTAGTTATTCTAGTTTCATTCCATACTTAAAAAATTAAATATTTAATCATTCTGTATGTAAAAATTGATTTTTGTATAACCTTTTAAATTTGCTGTTGAGTGAAAAGGAAAGTCAAATAGTGTTCAACCACTTGCCAGCTGAATTTATCCCAGGTTTGAAGGTCAAAAAATGTCAATTTTTTTTAAATGCTTATTCTCTTAGATATACATTTTTTAATCATAATAACATCATTTGCATATGACATTTCTTAAAAAAATGTCAATAAAACATATTTAAATACAAGGAAAAATTACCCTTAAAGTTAATTTTCTACATGCTGGAAATCACTAGAATTTGGAGATAATCAGATAATTTCACTAAATGAAAGTAACTCCTGCAATAACTAGATTTTATACTAAATTATACATTTTATTTATGTCCGCTATAGCTACATAACATAAATGATATTATGTATCAAAATTTGCTTGCATATGATAAATGCGAAAGCGTGACACTGCATGTCCAGCCTTGCAATTTGGATAGTAGATTCTTGTTCCTGTTCTAAAACAACCATATTCTAGTGGTCAGAAATGGAAATAAAAGTTTTTGAAAAAACAATTAAAAAGCACTGTGTATACAGCGAAAATTTTCCCAATGTTCGAACAACACTTGGCCTGAACCAGGATGGTAGATTTTGCCTGCCCAAGCTCAGCTCAGGCAGAGCTGACAATGGCTTAAAAAATAAATAAACTTCCAATACTCAAATAATGTGAAATGGGAAGGAGAAATTGATGTGTTGTAAAAGTGAAAATAATAGAAGGTTAGTCTATAATTTTATATGTTATTATCAATAACCCATTAAAGATTAATTGTTGCTATAAGTTTTAAATTTGCATATTATATCTGTGTAAATGTTCTGTGTATTATATCTGTGTAAATTTCCTATATTTCTGATTCTCATTTGGCATTTTTTATGTTGATATATAGAAAGGATTTTTTAAATTTTCAACGAAATTTTGATTTGAATTACAGTTTCTCTCAGATAGTTTCAAGTGGGCCTTGTCACCTTGCTTGTCCTTTGGATAAAGAAATGGTGCCCATTTCTATTTAAAATGTTTTTGGGAATCCTAACTCATATTTCCACCAGTTTAAGAAAACTATCTTCCAACTGGAGAATAGTGCTATACTAAAGATAAATGATATGCATATAAATAAAAATGTTGTTTATGACCATCGATGTCAATTTATACATTAGTAACAAGCAAAAGTAAAGAAAGTAAAAATTTATTTATTGTATGCATATTTTTTATTGAATCTTGCTTGAAATAAGGGTTTGGGTTTAAACAATTTACCTGGAATTCAGGAAAAATTAGTAAATTTGAAAAATCTGTTAAAAGTCAGGGAACTTCAAAATTAATTACAAAAACGGGGAATATTCAGAAAATTTAACAAATTTTTGGGGAAACATATTTTTTTTTTTTTTTTTTTTTTTTAATAGGAATAAAATTTTAATTTAATTTTTAATTTTTGATTTTATAGTTTGAAGGAAAAAATCTATTTTTTATTTATTTATTTATTTATTTTATTTTATTTTATTTTATTTTTATTTTTTTGTGTGTGTGTGCTTTATAATGAATAATAATAATAAAATCATTTAAGATTTTTTATGGTTGTAGAAAGTTAATGAAATTGATATACCCTCTAGAGTTATATTCAATTGATTTGTAAATATGTTAGATTCTGTTTAATTTAGAAATTTACTCATCAAGCCTGAAAGTTCATTTCAGAAAATTATGGAGTGGAAGGCTGATTTTTTTATACCAACTATGTGAAAAATACCAGAGCCGGGAATTGAACCTGTGCCTTCCGCTTCACATGCGTTAATAATGTCACTTGATACAGCTGTGTTTGCAGATTCGGTGACTTTGCCAACAAATGTTATGTGAGAAATGCCTAGCTGGTAATCAGCCAGGGTAGCTTGATGGTTTGAGCATCCGCACGTAAAGCGGAAGAGGCCCGGGTTCGATTCCTGGCTCTGGTATTTTTCACATAGTTGGTATAAAAAAATCAGCCTTCCACTCCATAATTTTCTGAAATGTTAGATTCTATTCTTATGCTACATATGCTTGTGTGTCATCTATTTTCCTTTTAAAAGAGATAGAGAAAACTTGGGGAATTTTTTCTATACTTGTGTAGCAACCCTGTTTCAGTGTTAAACATTATTTCAGTATATCTCTTTAATAATTCATAAAGTAAAAACTATGTAAAGTATGAAAATTCATTACTAACTACTACTTTACTTGTATTTTCTTGAAAAAATGTTACATGTGTTACAGAATTTCATCACAACTGTCTTTTCTTTCAATTGCTGAATAACAGAAAAAAAAAAAAAAAAAAAAAAACAGGTTTAATTTGAAAGGATTAAATATGTTCTTAAGAATACAAAATTGTTCTCAATAATCTAAAAAATGTCCTTATTTTAGTAACAGCGCTCAACCTTTTTAGTTCCCCATCATATTATAGTAGGAGTAACTTAATTATGAAAATTCTTAACCTTGTGTTTTTTTTTTTTTTTTTTTTACTTTTTTACTCTTTTTCAGGTATGAAGAATCCAAAAATCATAAAATGCGTATAGTGTCCATCTGTTGGGTGGCTATTAGTTTGTTAGTCTGTGTATACAATTCTCAACAAAAAATGATTGCAGAGAGGTCAGACCAGTTTTAAAATATAACTTACAACACTGGTAAAAACTCTATTGATTTGTACCATTCTAATTTAAAAACTTCGTAAAGTATTCAAAATTTACAGTTTTCTTCATATGGAAGAATAAGACAAAATTTTTGCTTAAATGTGCATTAATAGAAATATTTTTACTGTAAAGATGTTATATTAATTTTAAAATAACAGTCATGATGCTGGCATGAACGTCAATAAATATGAAAGAAAATTTCGCTAGATATTTGAAATTTACTAATTTCTTAGCATGGCAGAATAAGACAAAATTTTGCATAAATGTCTATTTTTAAGAATATTTTGATTGTAAATATGTCAACCAATTTTTAAATATCATTTAGGATACTGGCATGAACAATCATTGACTATGAATTTTCTCAATTTGCAAGTTATTCAAAATTTATGATTTTCTTGACACAGCAGAATAGAGCAAAATTTCATATAAACATCCATTTTGAGGGATATTTTCACCATACAGATGTCAGACCACTTTTAAAATATCATTTATGATACTGGCATGATCATCATCAACTATAAATATTCTAACTTGAAAATTTAGAAGTTATTCAAAATTTATGTTTTTTTTTTTTTATAACCTAGTAGAATAGAGTAGTTATTTCATTTAAGTTTGTATTATGAGAATCATTGCATTGGAAATAGTATGAAATTGCATGGAAAGTAAAATATAAAACTAACCCCAAAAAATTAATTAGGTTAGGTAAATGTATTGATTTGAATGGTGAGTAGCCTATAAGGCAGGGCATTTCAATCTCTTACTGCATCAAGCAATCAGTCAAATTCATTTCTTAATATGAATATAGTATTCCCGGTAGTGGAAATCTACAAGAATAAATATATGATGGGGAACTAAGCAGAGTCCATCTATGCCTGCTAGTTTTTAAACCTGGTGGAAACACTGCATTATAATCAATAAAATCTATATAAAATTTCACTAATGTAGTGGGGGGGGGGGGAGAAAATGAAATTTTCCAATAATATGAGATTCTTCTGAAAATCATTAGATATGTAGATACTATCATGGAGATGTTTTGCATATCTGTTTAAAAAAAAGAGAGAGAGACAGAGAAATCTTTTCAGTTGCTTGACATCATTGTGCTATAACAGATCATTAAGTATTGCCCTGTAATGTATTAGTTTAAAATTAATATATTTTTTTAATAATTTAGGTTTAACAGTGTTTGTAGATTCTTTCTTTTGGGTACGTCCTGTATGGCCAGAAGGAGAAGTATTATGGTTTAATATATTTCTCAATAAAAGTTCAGAATGGGGAGTATCCTTTTGATATGAATTTTTTTTTTAAATATATTTTAATAATTTATTTTATTGTTTATTATTATTGTTGTTGATCAAAATATATGTATCATTTATTTATGTGTTAAGAATATAAAAGGTATATAAATTAAATAAAAACAACTAATTCAATTAAACAATTAAAAATTGTTTCAGTTTAATATGATAGACGAAACATGACTAAGCTTTGGCGATAGTCTGAGGGCCCCTATGCATACCCTTTCTCCACTTTTGGTTACCTTTTCTCATCATATATAAAAAAATTAAAAAAACTTTATCAGAAAGGCTAGGTCTTTCTCCTCTAAAGGCATGATGAAGAATGATTTTACGATGTTGACTGATTTTTTTAAACACTCTAGTTTGCATAACGTCTTTTCTATATTGCATGAAAAGCACCATCTATCAGTTGAAATTTGAACTATCATTACATTTTATTCCAGATTTCTTTCTACCATGGTCCATGTAAAGCATATACCAAGTTTCAATAAACTACGTGTACTAGAACAGGATCTGCATAGGTCTAAATAGGGTAACTTTACAACTATCCTGTACGTATGAAAATTTCTGAAAATGTGCTTGATTTGATCTTTCCTAATAATGTAGGAGGCAGTTTTTAAAAACTTTTTTAATTTCATGTACATACAATACAAAAAATTACATTAACATTAAGAATATTTTTTAGATAATTCTTTGATAAAATTACAGATATATTTCTTTCAACACCTGCACTCAAAAGGGATGTATTCTCAAGTTGGCAGACACTCTGTTCTTTTGTGCTTCCAATATTTTAAATAATACAGTGCAATATTTTATACATAACAATGCTGGTAACTAAAATTGTAAACTCATGGCAAGTTAATTTCATTTTCTAGTATCAAACACATTCATAAAAGTGAGAAGCAATCTTGAAAAGAAGTATTATTATTGTACAATAAATATTTAAACTATAACTTCTTCATACACTATAAAATCAACATGACCACTACTTACTTTCGCCTCAAAGATAGAACATGTTGTTTGCACCTGAAGAAGAAAAGCCACATCCTTTGAAACCAGTAGTGCTTGCATTGATTTTATGATGTGTGAAGAAATTTTGTAGTTAAAATAGAAGTGTATTGTTGATACAAAATTTTTTATCAGAATTGCGGAAGAGTGGTGCATATGTACATTCATAGATCAAAATCCCTGAAAAAGTGCTAAGGAAAAAATACTTACAAAAATGAGAGAAAACTTTACTTTTAAGCAATGTACATAGTTGGATAAATTTGTGTGGCCCTAGATTCCCCTAAACAAGAAATCAAAATGGTTAGTCTAAGCTAAAATTCTATTTATTTATTTTATTTTATTTTTGTACAACATTTTTTTTAATATATAAGAAAGGCGATGCTTCCAGCACTTCCACAACAGCTTTGCTCCTAATATACTATATCCTTCTGCATGAGCTGGCATGCCGATAAATTCAGGGGAAACCGGGGTTTTGAATATCGCTTTCCAGTCTATCCCAGCATGCCAGAAAAATCGAGGATCATTGAATATAGAAAAGAATGAGACAAAAAGTAACCAATTGCAGAAAAAGGGTGGAAGGTGCAAAAGGCAACAGTTGTTTTAAATGTTTAAAGTCATTTCATTATCATTTACAGAATTATATCTGAACAGAGGACAAAAAAAGAAAAAAAAATGACAGCATGCTATTTCATGTATAGATCTTTCCAAAGATCCTCTGTTTTGATATTGAATCAAAACAGAGTGCACTTACCGTATTATCTGAGAAAAAAATGACCTGGAAGAATGTTTTCAGGGCAAGGGGTTTTGATGCATGGTTCACTTTCAAACATGGCTGCAAGCCTTTTCAGTGTTATGTATAACAAAAGGTCTGTTATTTGTAAATGTAGTGAATTTAGAAACTTCTCATATTTGAATAAGTTTTTGTGTTTCATGCTGGCTGATTCAAACACTGGTGACTTGACCTTTTTTTTTTTTTTTTTTAGAAAAAATAAATAAATAAATAACTATCATGTTTCCAGTAACAAATCTTCAAATTTTGTGACAAGCCAGAAAATATGAAATTTTCCAATCTGCTGGTGTACCTCAATTTTTCCCAGCATGCCAGGGGATGCAAGAGAATCTATATAATATTTCTCTAATGTGGACAAATTCTGATTATATTTTGTTGAAATGATACGATAGTGATGTAATTAATAAAATATGCGAGAATAAAAAATATTAATAAATGGATAATATTTAAGCACACGGACTCAGCTGAATGATCTAATAATAATAATAAAAATAATGACATTTATGTGGTGAGATTCATTTATGGAAAAATGTATTTTTAAATGTTGCATATTCAGAATCTTTACAAGCACAATTTTAAACATAATATTTTAAAGACACTGAATCTATAGAATATTTCTCTAACATGAACCAATTACAATTACAT
Source organism: Salticus scenicus (assembly GCA_963930645.1). Lineage (NCBI taxonomy): Eukaryota > Metazoa > Arthropoda > Arachnida > Araneae > Salticidae > Salticus > Salticus scenicus. The sequence goes on from OZ005661.1 coordinate 226,044,412, forward strand.
TTTGTCAAAACGGATAATGATGTAATTAATAAAATATGCAAGGATTAAAAATAATAATATTTAAGAACACGATTTAGCTTAATGATCTAATTAGAAAAAATGACGACATTTGTCTTATGAGACCATTTATGGAAAAATATTTTTTTTTTTTTTTTTTTTTAAAGTTGCTTCTTCAGAATCTTTGCAAGCATCATTTTAAACTTAACAATACTTTGAAGATACATATGAGTAATTCTCTGAAAAGTGGTCATTTCATGTCCCAGTAGTCTTGAGGGCATATTTTTAAAAGCACAAAAACAAAAAGCAGTCCAAACTATCAATATTAATTGGTTTTGCATATAAATTGTTATTCTTAGGTTATTGGAATTCAAATATAATTTTAAAATATTTTTTAAAATGCAAAATATCATTCCCTCACTGTGCCCCCATTCCCACATGTAAGTAAATAAAATGGTTTCTATGGTATTAAAGCATGTATATTTGGATTATTTTATTTAAAAATTTATTAAACATACTTTAATAAATATTTATCCATTATACTACATTTATATATTATGCAATGAAAGAAATTAGAACACTTTTTATTGTTGTCCCTGGTAATAGATATCATTCCTCATCAAACTGTAATTATACCCCTACTTACTCCAATAATGGCAGCACATACTTTATATAAGTCAAACTTAATTTATATAGAAGGAAAGTAAAGAAAACATTTTGTGTTCTGTTGGAAACATTTTACAATGAATAGCATATGGCTCTCAAACGTTAGATTGAAATACAGTATTTTTATTATACGTCATTCCCTCACTCATTATAAAGTTAACTAAAAGAAATCAAATTTGCTTTTTTATGCTATTATATTAATAAAAATATGTTTTAATAAATATTTAGTGTTTGAAAATATAGCTAAACTTAATAATATTTTTATAAAGTAGTTTCTAGAAGAAATTTGTCATTCCCTCACAATCATTCCCTCATTTTTCTAATTAATAAAAATAATTACTATTTCAAAAATTATCAGATACAGCTTGGTTAATATTTTTTTTTATTAACTGTGTATGTATTTTTATTATTTTAACGTGTATATGCACAAAATAAAAAAAAAACAATTGGAGGAATTTCATTTGAGCTAACTTCTTTTTCTTAAAAAAAGCCCACTTTTCAGAGAATGACCCATATATGAATATGAATTATTATCATAAATTAACTAAAAAATGCAGTTATAAAAAGCATAATCAAAATAAAAATTAGGTTTTTTTTTTTTTTTTTTTAACAAAAAAAAAATGCCAAAACAAATAAATGAAATGTCATCGCCTATATGGTGACAAAAATTTAAAAGGAGTCATGGGGGCCCTATATACTAAAACTGCACTCCTTGCGGGAGTATGAAAACTTTCTTTGAATGATTTTTATTTCACTATTGCACAATATTAATTTGGTTCTAATAATAATTTGGCTATTGGCAAATTAAAATTTTATTAGGTAGTGAAATTGGTATAATATTTATGAGTTTCAAATTTTAATGGTAAATAAGAAAAGAAATAAAGTGTGAAAATTTTGCATGGGTTTGCTTGTACAGTATAATGCAATAAACAGTAAAAATAAATGTATTGTAATTTTGGGAATTTCTTTTGTGTGTGTGTGAGTGTGTGGTTTTTTAGCTTCAAATGTGTATACAGATAATGAGTGTTTTACTGCATTTAAAACATAAGCAAATTTTAATGTTTTTTTTTTTTTTGGTAATATTGTACTTTTAATGAATAACCAGAGGTTAATCCAGAACAAATTTAGTGCCACATTGAGGCACTTTCACAAAGTCAACTTTTGGCAATGAGGTACCTTCACAAATTCAACTTTTAGCAAAGAGGCACCTTCACAAAGTCAATTCTCAGCAATATAGCTGCACACTAAAAAATTCCATAAGCTTCATTGCATCAAACACATAAAAATACCCTCAATTTGGATATTTGCTGGAGAACAATGGCAAATATCTAAGTAAACACCTTACCTTATATATAAGAAATAAGTTGACTCACACATGTATATCTTTATTTTACAACTGTTTCATTTTATTTTTTAAACATATTTTAAAATTAAAATAACTGCTTTGTGCATTTCAGTTAATTGTTCTGAAGCATTATTAATTTTCACAAACTTACTTGATGTTTTCACAAATTATTTTATAAATTCACAAATGGGGTACCATTTTTAAAAAGCTGGATTAATCCCTGATAACACTTCAAATTATAATCTTTGTATTTGTATTAATCAGTTATTATCCTTAACAGAACTTATACTTCTCCTTGGGCGTGGTATTTTTATTCTGCCTTACCTAGGGCTCTATTGGCTTCCATATTTTTTATTCCATTTTCTTTTATACTGGATCGCAGGATTAGAGCTCTTCTGTATCCAACGTTAGGTTTCATAATAGTATATTCTTTTCTACCCCATAAAGAACTGAGGTTTATCATATATGCCATACCTCTTTTAAATGTGGCTGCTGCAAGGACGTGTTCCCATATGTAAGTTATATAAAAGTTTTGTTAAGCTCTATAAAGATTAACATTTCAAGATTTATTCAGATCAGTCAATTTTTTTTTAGTATGTATCTTGTAAACATGTTCTTGTGATTATGGGAAATTCTGCACATGTGCTCACCTAACAAGTCCAGAGTCCAGACTTAAAATAGGAATGTTAACCCTTGCAGATGAGAGAGAATAAGTAATAAATAAATACAGATTGACCCCATGTTTCCTAAATCCCAACTTGTCGGTCAGTTTACCACCCCAGATAGCAATTACGACAACATGATCACACTATGTATGTGTAGTGTGTATATAATATATAACTAGCCTTTGAACATAACATACTTCAAAATTTTACGACTCATTTGGCTAGAATTTTACACAGATTTTTGTTTTTCTTTCTGTTTAACAAACTTGTAGTTTGTCTACTAAAGATTTTTTTTTCAAATTAATTAAATACTTACATATATGTGTGTGTGAAATGTCATTGGAATTAGTGAACCAATCACATGCTGAGAAAGCAGAGACAAGGCAGTATTTTTGAAATGAGTCTTTTATTTAGGATTACTCATGACATGATGCACCAGTGTCTGAATTAAGCAATATTTGCAGATTTGATGTATTAGTTGGTGATCTCTATACTTCAGTCAGCCGAGCATCTGGCCAGAGATTTGTTGAGCAGCTCTTCCTGGTAAAAAAATTTTCCTTTGGGCTCTTGTATCACAGTTTTATTAGCATTGTCAAGACATTTATTAGTGTGCAGCAAAGGTCAAAACTATTCCCATAATTTCTTGTTGGTCAATAGATATAATCTTTACGTTTAGTTATATACTGATTTTATAAGCTAGATATCAAAAATGTCTAAATTATAATTTAGAAATTTTATTCATCAACCTTGCAAATTCATTTCTGCTAGATTAGAGGGGAAGGTTGATTTTTATACCAACTATGTGAAAAATACCAGAGCCAGGAATTGAACCTGAGCCTTCCACGTAATGTGCGGATGCTCTAACCACTGAGCTACCCTAACTGATAAACAGTTCGGCATTTCTCACATAATATGTGCATGTTAAGCGGAAGGCCCGGGTTCGATTCCCGGCTCTGGTATTTTTCACATAGTTGGTATAAAAATCAGCCTTCCACTCCAATCTATCAGAAATAAATGTCTAAATTAATTTGGATTTCAATTAATTTTACCAACTTTAGATTTCAAAGTGTTTCCTTGTACAATATGTACAATTATAAATTACAATATGTAAAAATTTCAATTTTTGTTTCTGATTAATTTGAATTTCAACATTTATTTCTGGTTTGGCTAAAATTTATTTAAATTATGTATTTAAATTTTTTCTTTTATTTTGGTCAAAAACTATTGCTTATTTTAATAGTCTATCATACATGTGCAGCAATATTTTTGTATAGAAGGTTTTAAAATATTTATATGTTTTAATATTTGTTTCTATATTTTTGAAATATTTTATAACTTTGCAACAGTATTTCAAAATTTTATTTTGAAATATGTGTTTCCATTTTGATCATTTGTTTTTACCTTCTACACTTTTGTTTTGTATATTTTGTGAGTAAGGGAAAAAATAATAAAAGCTTAACAACTTAGGCATAAAAGAACAAATTCATTCATTTTTTTTAAAACCATTTTAGCAAGAGGAGCTTGATGAGTTATCCAACTTGGAAAAGTTACTGTGTCTTTAAAATTCTGTATAATTTTTATAATTAAAAAGATCGAATTTAGTTTATGTAGTGATCTGGGCTTTATTATTATTCTTATTCTTTTGTTTGACAGAGTCTGAAACAGATCCTTGAATGATATCACTATGTAGTGATGCTTATGACAAAGTTTTTTTTAAAGATATTTTAGAGCCCTTTTTTGTATACAGTGACTAAAGTCTCTACCATAGTATTCTCAAACTATGCCTAATACAGTGTCAATTATACTTGGTTACTCCAAATCTTAATTGGTAAATTGTTAAAGAAGTAATGTATATACTTGAACTTTTATTCTCAAACTATGCCTAATACAGTGTCAATTATACTTGGTTACTCCAAATCTTAATTGGTAAATTGTTAAAGAAGTAATGTATATACTTGAACTTTTTTAAAAACATTTTTTTTAACGTAATATTTAGATAGGTTTGGAAAGAATATGTATGTATAATTAAATATTTTCTATTAATTTAATAGAAAAAATTGAAATGTAATATTTTAAATGTATATTTTCAGATGGAATAATAGGCACAAATCTACTCTTTTCAACATCCTTCATAACATAACTTGTCTTCATATTATACTAAATTTAAGCGCAACAGTTTTTATTTTAAGTATATCCTATTATAATTACCCTGGTGGATATGCTATGGCAAAATTACATGAATTAGAAGCTAAAGAATCAGGTAAATTAAATCTCTCTCTATATATATAAATATACAGGGTGTTTATAAAGTCCCGGACCCATTTTGATGTTTAATAACTCATAAAATAATAAAGATAGATTAAAATTAATAACATAAATGGTTAGATAGACTCAAAAAGTTTCATGACCCTTGTCAATGAACTTCCACGTGTGCCCCCTTCGTCGCACGGAGAATATCAAGTCGGTAGTCAATTTCATGCCAGGTAAGCGGCAAGCATGTTGGCATCCACAGAGGCTATTGTGGTTGTAATTCTGACTTTTAGGTAATTATTTGACTGCCGCTCGAATAAAACATCACATACAAAAGTACTACATAGAAAAAACACATCAAAAGTAAACATAACATTGCAATAGTTGCCAAAAACAAAAGAGAGAAAAATGCAATTAATAAGCAGACGATATTTAGAAAAGTACAGATATTTAGACTGGAAAATGAAATTATCTGAAATTAACCACACGCGCAGACGATATTTACAAAAGTAAAGATATTCAAACCTGAAAAGAAAATATATGAGTTATTCCATCAATAAATGCCATAAGTTTGTTTATATCTTCATTATTTTATGAGTTATTAAACATCAAAATGGGTCCAGGACTTTATAAACACCCCGTATATATATATATATATATATATATATTGGTTAATGTCAATTATTAAATACATCTTTAAAATATATATTATTACAGATGTATCAGTACACATAGATGTATATTGTGCCCAAACTGGGATATCTAGATTCACAGAACTAAACTCACATTGGTGGTAAGACATTTCATAATCTATTTTTTTTTTTTTTTTTTTTTTTCCTGATTCTGGGTTCTATTGTAATACATATGTTATTTATTCACATATATTTATAGCCTCATAATATTTTTTGTATGCTTTGCTTTTAAATAATTTTCAGTGCTGGGGGAAAAAAAAAAAAAAAAAAAAAAAAAAAAAAAAAGTGTAATTTTTATATAAATAATATGAAATAATTTGAATTAAGGAAATGTAATTCAAGTTTAACTTGGTTGCAGGGGGGAAACTTTTCAGAGGGGCTACCCCTGAATTCAGGGTTTTTGAAAATTTTGTTATCTTAGAATTTCATGTTAAATTACTTTGTTTTTACAGAAATTTTTCATTTTGAATGTTTAATTTGCCTTATAAGGTATTTCAAAGTCTACAAATGTCACTTAATATAGATAACCATATAATATATCATTAATAAATGTCCCCTATCTGCATGTAAGAAACAATTTTCAGGGTTTTTGTAAGCAACCCCTGTTGGTGATTATGCATTTTGTAAAACTTATTGAGAGAACATTATAAATCTTTTTTTTTTTTTTTTTTACTATTGTCTTAGAATTAAATAATAATAATAATAAATAAATTACATTGAAATTTAACATTAAAATATAACAATATTAAGTACATTAAAACTTCTTGAAAACTATTCAAATTAAAATTTTTATATTTTCTTTTAAAGAAAGGGATATGTTAACATTTTAAAGAATGTTTTATTACCTTACAGAAATATCCTTTATATTTGTACATATATATGGCTGCAGTTGCAGCCATCATCAGTGCACTTGTGGTTATCTCATAGCTGCCAACTCGCCTGAAAAATTCGGGAGACTCCCGAATTTTGTAGCAATCTCCCGAACTCCCGAAAGTATTAATATCTCTCAAATTTTTCAAAATTTTCGCCACACGCCACGCCTATTTGTTTATTTTTCCTCAATTAAATTAAATATTTATGTGTCATCTCTATACCAAATTTGTAAACATGGGGGAAAAAATTAAGAATAGATTTTTCAGGTAGGAAAAATTTTCCCAAATTTATGTATGTATATAATTTTAGTATGGTTAGAATTTAATATAATCCAGTGGTATTTTAAATTCCATATGTCCCCCCCCCCTCATATTTGCAATAAAAAGAAAGCTTCTAAATACTGCAAAATTATCCCTTTATTTGTCCTTTTTCTCTCTGCAACAATTGCTGTGCTATTAATGTTCTATTTATGACATAAACTATATCGTATACAAAATCTCCCTAATTTTGATTCTCAAAGGTTGGCAGCTGTGTTATCTGATTTTTCATTGTCATTGTACTTTTTTTTCTCTCTCTCTCTTCCCTTCAGTCCGCCTATTTTGTGTTGCCATTCAGATGGGATTATACTATGCTGTGTATTGTTTACAGCAGAGTGAGTTAGTTAGTATTTTCATGGTTTCGTATTTCAAAGCATATTGATGGGAATTATAGAGGGCTTATTTTTTGGATTTTTAGAGAGAAAAAAAAAATCCCCTTTTGGTTTATGGAGGTTTTAAAATGTCATTTTTATGACATTTCAGGGACCTGTAAACTGTAAAAGGTTAAAAACCACACAATTGCAATTAAAATTCCTTATTAGTGTGATTCCAGAGATTAATTTGTGTAATATTTAATTTTGTGGTTTTGTTCCCTAGAGAAGTTATTCACTATTGAAATTGACAAAAATTTGATATTTGACCTTGAACTTTAACCTATTGGTAATTATTTTAGTTATTAAGTTACAGTAGTGTAACTAAGCATGGGACACCTTTATCTTATGTACTTTGATACTAATATTTAAAATTAGCATTTATAAATTTAATTCAAAGAGATTTGTCCCAAAATATAGAGGTCTTAATAATCTCATTTTTGACTAGGAGAGCGACTTTTGATGACCTGTATAAAATCCCAGGTTAATAGTAGAGAAAATATAAAAGTTGTTTTGAACATCTCTCATATGTGCCAAAAGGGACACATGTAATCAAAATAAATAAAAATAGTCAAGCAACACACTTCCTTGAATTGATATGAAATGACCCATATGTAAACACATTTGCATACTATATATACATATATATACACGTACTATGTTTATACATTCATACTGCAAATTTCAATTTAATATTTGGGCCTTCTCCTGCTTGGAAAACTGGCTATGCCTATGTAGTATAATTAACAAAATTTGTTTTCTTATCTATATTTCTCTTACATCATATAATGAAATTAGGTTTTACATATCTATTTTAGCAAAAGAAATCAGTTGTTCTTTTATATAGGTTAAAGAAAAATACTAATTTATTTCTGTAATATAATGCTTTTGCCAAGTGAATTTTGATATTTTGTTTTAATACTCTTATTTTGGATAAAGTTTCAGCTTTTTTTTTTTTTTGTACTTTTTTATGAATCTCATTTCTGATACAACATAAATAATAGTATTATTTACATTGAATATTCTTTCTTTTAGGTATGATAAAACAGAGAATTTACCGCCTAAAGGAGAAGACATAATGAAATTTACTCATTTGTTAACAGAATGGCCTGAAAATACAGCTTTATCCCAATTGCCTTATTATAATACTCATTCTGTTTTAAATGTAACCTCTGGTTATTCTCATTGGCAGATAGACTTTGATTCATTTCCTCCTCTTCAAGTTTATCACAGGCCACGTGTGTTAATATTAAAAAGAACTATTCCCTTCCCTTCATTAATATTGAATTCCACTAACATCAGATCTCTAAAATTCTAATAAATTATATTTTTTTACATTTTTTATAAAAGTTTTTCTTGTGATATTTACAGAGTATTCCAATTGTAAATTGCAAAGTTCTTTTTATGTACTTATACAATATATGCTAGTTAAAAAAAAAAAAAAAAAGCGTACCAGAGAAGTAAAGAATAAAAAACTTTGTAAAAACACCAATAAATTGCAAGAAACTTGCAGATTTTTGCAGCCCTCCGGCCTGCTTTCTTTGCCATATGAAGCGTTACGTATTTATTTCAATCTGAAACAATTATTGTGAATTTTTTGCAATTTATGTTGTTTTTACAAAGTTTTTTATTTCTATGTTAGTTTTGTTACCTCTGTTTTAAAATATATAATTAATGTGCAAAAAATTTCATATACAATGTGTTTCATTTAAGAGGCCTCTCCACTTATCGCCCCCAGAAGCCAGTGCCAATGTTATTCTATGGAGAATTTCGCCTCATTATAACTTATTAACTAATATATATTTTTAAATTCGTTTTCTTATTCAGAAACTTCACAACTACTAAACAATTTATCGCTTTCTAAAAATTATTATTTTTTTAATATTTTATTTTGAGGTTGTAAAATGCAAATTTTCACAATGTGAATTTTTTCATTTTTGAGCTTAAAATTAAAATCTTAAAAATAAAAAAAAATCAATTTTTAAAAAGCGATAAATTGTTTAATAGTTTTGAGTTTTCGGAAAGTGAAAACGGAATTTAAAAATATGCATTACTTAATGAATTATAATGGGGCAAAATTTACCATAGAATAACATTGGCTTCGGCTTTCGGAGACGATAGGTAGAGAGTCCCCTTAAGTTGTATCTCTCTGCTAAAATTTAAATGGTTTATATAGGATAGGCCAAAAATTTCAAAGGAGTTATAATTGTGAATATATATATATATATATATATATATATTATCAATAATTAGTTTCCATTGATGTTTCATTGACTTAAACATTAAGGATAAAGATTATTTACACATGTCTGGACTATAACCTCAGATAGGTGTCTCCCATTATGGGCCTCACAGACACAGGCCCTATGTAGCATGTGATTCATAACAGGGGTTAACACTTCTGGTCCAAGTGATCATATTCCTGCATGAATATTATCCTTGAACTGCCGTATTCACCAATGCAGTAATGGTGAATGATGATCACTATCAAAACATGATTGTGACTATAGATATAAATTGGTCTCCCATTCTCTTGACCTCACTCCACTTGATAACATGTGTAGGGCAAAGTGTATGTGAACCATAGACCTTATATATATAGACTACGCCACCAATAGGACTTCCCATTATAATGAATGTCTTCAACATGAGGGTGTAATCTGAAACCTTCATCCTTTGCAGTCAGCAATGTATGTCACGTGACAGAGAGTTGAGGGCGATTCTTCCATAAGAAAGCACTTATTTTTGTAAAAATTCAAACAAAAAATTCTCTTCAGAATGGTTTCTCACAAAAGAATTTTTTTTATAATTAATCTATGACATTTTAGCTTTCCAACGATGCATAAATCTAAAGGCTTAAATAAAAAGTATGTGTACAATACAGAAATTAAAAAACTCAAAACTACTGTCTTTCCTATGGAAAATATTCATTCTCGTCTACTTCATGTCGCAGACAGATAATGAGAGGGGATGCGTGGTCTATTATATAAGGTCTATGATGTGAAAAAACCATAAACAATACAGCAGTTCAAGGACAATATTCACTTTAACTTAGCACAGTACTTCTCAGCCACTGTGCAATGATAGTATCACAGTTATACATTCAATTTGTATAAAATTTTGAGTGGTACCAACCAACTAGACAAAACTTTAAAATAAGCGAAAACTAAAGGAAGAAGATGAAGTAATATATCAGTAGCAGTTTTCTGACTTAAGAAATCTGTACAAAATTTAATGATCTAAATACACTCCTGCTTAAAATTTTAGCAAGATTTATAAATGAACGATTTTTTTTTTTTTTTTAATTGTTCACTTGATGAAATGTTCTTGAACATTGCAGGTGTAAAGAACAAGATCGTGCTCATCTTTTTCAGTGAAAAATTGGAATATGACCAGGGCCGGCCCGAGCAAATTTCGCGCCCTAGGCGAAAAATTTTTGTGGCGCCCCATTAAAACAAATTTTTAAAAAATGTAAGACATGCAGACAGTTATACACATACAAATACTGTAATAAATAATCAACTAATTATTTTTATTATATATTGCATATTATTGTTTTTTCGGCGCTACTTTTAGCGGTAGTAGAAACAATATCCTTCAAATGAATTGTTTTAGCTTCATCTTGAGCTGTTGATAATGGTGATAGTCCTATAAATCGTTCTCACGCCACTATAGAACGCTAGTAAGTTTTTATTAATTTCAATTATATGAAGCTGAGTTCTCCATTGTCCACAGACAAAGGAAGTGTCAGCAACAATTTTATTGCTGTTACTAAATTCAATACACAATGTACTAGTTCGTTTTCACAAAAATTATTCAAAACTTCCTGTAGTGTAAACTTTCATCAACATCCTTCAACTTTTCATCAACATCCTTAGAGTCTCCTTGAGTCAGATAATCTCCTAATCTTCTACACAATTTCAAAATCACTTTGAAAGTTTTTTTTACGACTCACAGTCGTTAGAAAAGCATCAGAAAACGCGATTTATCTTTTTGGTCTGTTTGAACTTCTCATCATTCGAATTTCTTGCTGTATCAAGAAAAGAAATATAAAAATTAATCTTAAAATGATGTTTAGCCTCACTTGTTGATTTATCAGCTGACTGCATAATTAAACTTCTTTTTCATTTTTCGTTATCGGGCTGGCTCTGACTCCAATGGGAGTGATACCGCAATATTAATTTCTTCTGAAAATGCCTCCTGTTTATCAAATCCGAAATCACTTTTATAGTTTCCAAGAAAAAAAAAATTGTTTTTAGTAGTGCATTAGTAGTGGAGTTTGGGTCACATTTTCACCATTGGCGCGTCGTCTTTTGTTATGTACTGACGAAAACTTTCTTCACTTATTTTCTAATAAGAAATTAACATTTTTTATACATGATCTGGCTTGTGTTCGTCGAGAATGGAGAACTAGAACGAGGCGGAGCTTTCAACGTTTGTGGGAAAAAGCTGTGCTATAATAGGCTACATTCCACTGTTTGTGGGTTAAAAGAAGACTCCTACAGGTTAAATAAAAGAAAATCGTCAGGACTTTGAATGATGTCAGAGAGTCATGTCGTCTATTCGCTGCAGATTACCCATAGAATTTTCTCACATTGCAAGGATACATAAACTCAAAGTGAAACCGGAAGCATTTTCCATGTTCTGTTTATCAAATACTCAATCTTTATTTCTTTCATATCAGACTATTGTTTATTTACTAATTATTTTGGAAGATGAAGCAAGATTTTTGCTTATTCAGATTCAGGTGGAAAAATCTTTTGTTTTTTTCAAATTATTATCCTGATAGTGTTTCTTTAGGATTCGGACGAAAATAACTTTTCAAGTGAGCCTAATTTGTTTTGCTAATGATATTTTTTCTCTAATTTTCTCTTAGAAAATTGTACTCCAAATTTTTTTTTTTCTGTTAACAGCTAGTCTCAAGTATCAACTGTACTGAAAACGAAATTTCACATTTTATTACTAAGTTGAGCTACTAGAAAAAGAAACTATAACAGAATCACTTTGTAAAATTCTGAAAAGCCCCCCACACATAGCCCCTACAAAGTCACCTAGTGTAAAAAGCTAAAACTTCTTTCTAGTTAGAGCTAGCTTCCTTCAAATCTCATTATTATTATTTTTTTCTTTTTATGTCAGTTCAAAATTGTAAAAAACATGATGTACAATTTAGACCCTTGAATGGAAAGTCAAAACTTTATAGTTCCAATAACGTACAGCCCCATTAAATAATGACTCTGTGACTTTTAGATATAATGTAAAGATGTTAACAATTAGATGGACAGATTTAATGACGGACTGTTTTCAAAACTCAATTCGACGTTGTAAGTTTTTGAAATAAATAGATCATTAATTATGGTAAAATCAAGCCAATTGTTTGCGACTCTTTCTCTAGCGCTTCTCAATAGATAAATTAGATTGACTTTGATGTCCTGAAAAGTCAATTCGAGGATTATCCATTTACTTCATTTTTACACGTCCAATTGAAAACACACCAAGAAAAACCCAGTAAATGTTTCCAAGTCATAGCAACAGACTTGTACCTTTTAGTCCTTTCTCGACAAATATTGTAATTGTTTAAAATTTTCACACAACATGAGTGCTGTGTTTCCAAGACTACATTTTATCTATTTTAAAGTGCCGTTAGATAGTAATAAATAAAATAGATCTTGTTGTCTGAATTGTGCCGCCCTCTAGATTTGAGCGCCCTAGGCCATCGCCTAGTTTGCCTATATGGTCGAGCCGGCCCTGAATATGACAGTAATTAGGGGGTCAACAACAAATTATAAAAAGAAAAAAAAAATAGTATTTGCAATAATCTTATATCAACAAGAGAGTAAATTGTTCTGTAACTGTAGCAAATATTAATATAGACCCCATACAAACTATAGTACATAATGTTAAGTGATAAAATTGTGGTATAACCAGAAAAGTTTCAACAAATTTGCAAATTTCAGAGGGAGTTGAACATTCAAAATTCCTTTCGGCTACGTCCTTGTAGGCTCTGTATTAATATTTGCTACAGATAGTACATTTTACCCTTTTATGATACAGAATGATTTCAAAGACCAGTTACTTTAGGGATACGGACATAATATCCTCAGACAAAATATTGCATTGACTAAAAAAAAATATGATCTATTTCTTGTGTGATCTCCAAAGGGGGCCGCATAGAGCCTTATATATATACATCATAGAGTGGAATTTCCTTATTTTACCTATGTTTAATTTTAAGTTATCATTTGATTTTTCACCATTCAAAATGCATTTTAAAAATATTGTACGTCACTACTTGACATCAAAGCTAAACACTCAGGGCTCAACTATGACTTTTGGAGGTCTGGGCACAAGTTTTATGTTGTATCCCCCAACACAAGCATATACAGTTAAATAATTTTTTAGTGTATTATGTCTTATATGACTTTTATATGTAATGAACATTTTGAGTGTTATAAATAAAATTAAATTATTGTGCATCACTCATAAAAATATATTTCATTTAACATAATTTTTAAGAAAAATAAAATTGAGAAACATATTTCTTTGGAGCACAACAAAGTATCAGATTTATCTATAATATTTAAAATGTACAGCAACATAGGATTAGAATGCTTTCAATCACACAATAACATCGAAACCAGAATAAATGGATTTTAAGTGCTAAATTTTGTGAGTTTTCTAAAATAGGCAAGCAACGTGGGTACATTTCCAAAATTAAATTACAACTCTGAAAAACACACTGTCTTAAAATAAAAAAATAAAAGAATTTTTAATTAATTTTTTGGTGCTAGTACCCTGAAAGAGGAGGAAAAAAAAGAGTGTATTTATGCTTTTTTCTTATCCTACAGCAAAGAATAAGTTCTCAGGTCATAGCCGTAGCTCTCTCTAGCTCTTACCACAGTAATATAATAAATCCAAATCTACATTCAAAATATAGGAGTAATGTCTTTCAATCTTGTTTGTTTGAATGAAAGAGCAAAAAGACTGAGAAAATTTTCTTCTAAAAGCAGAAAATTGCAGATATTTTAGGGATTCTAATCATTAAATAAACAATTATGATGCACAAAGATGCAGATTTTTTCCTTGTACGTGTTAAAATTTTACCTAAACCTAAAAATTATATATATATATACATAAAAATAAAATTTATACAGTTAATATATTTATCATTAATTGGATAGTAATAACTGAATTAAGTTTCTTAAAGAAAAAATTTTTAGGACTATTACCTTGTATCTTGAGAGTATGTATAATTTATCTTTTCCATTTATTTGTTTATCAGTCAAATTAGACATTAAAATTGCAAAGCATGATGTCGTTCTGGTTTTTTAACATGTTGTTAGGGTTAGGACCAGTTAGAGTAGTATATAAACCCAATTTTGCAGCTTTTGAAAAAAAAAAAAAAAACTGTTCCAGTTTAAAAATTGCTTAAATTAAAAAATATATTTATATTATACATACTTCAATGTGAATATATGAAATATATCAATGTACTATTAATCAACACCATTCCTATAGTAAATCAACAATTTTGTCCAAAAAAGACTCTACATCTTTCCTAAATCACGGCAACCATACAGTGTAAGAATTCCATCTATTATTAGACTGAATTTTTATTCGCCACAGTAAAAATTCTATTCACCAATGGCGAGCTGGCGGGCAGAAATTTCATGTCCTGACTTAAACTAATATATCCAAACATACTATATCAACATAGAGCGATAGAACACTAGAAATCTGCTGCAAAAAATTAAATGAGATGTTCACACATTTAGTAATTAATTTTATTGGTCAATTACTGGGGGAGGGGATATCAATAGTTTCCTAATTTGAACATTTACTAGCACTGATGATTTTTAGATACCCAGTAATTAACCACCCCTTAAGTCAAAAAAAAAAAAAAAAAAAAAAAAATTAGTTTATTAAAAAATATACTATTTAAAATAAATTATAAATGACCTAAATACCCCAATAAATAAACTTTTAGAATAAAATTCATTTTATATGTTAAGACTAAACCAAACACCTTAATACCTCAAACACTTGGCTAATACTAACAGTTACTTTAAGCTTTGTGAAAAACTTTGTAATACTTGTTCCACGGTAAGATAGAATAGAATCAAAGACCTGATAAAATTGTCCAATAGCAACTGACTGAGTCAGTTGTTATAGGAAATTGTAACACAGCATTTTATCAGACGTTAGTTGTGTATTCTAAATTCCACCAATCAGATTATGAACGTCCTCTTAAATTTTTGCACTCAAGTGGTCAATTACTGGTAAATCACCCTATTTAAAGCAAACTTCGTTCATTTTTGATTTAAAAAAATTGCTCTCAAACTAAAAGGTGACATATTACTTACAAACTTAGAATAAACACCATAAAATGCAATAAACTCGCAACAATTGTTTTGTGTCGAAAAAACACACGACCCTTCATCAGGTGAATAAAGTAGGCACTCGTGCTTACTTTATTCGCCTGATGAAGGGTCGTGTGTGTTTTCGACCCGAAACAATTGTTGTGAGTTTATTGCATTTTATGGTGTTTATTCTAAGTTTGTAAGTAATATTTTTTAAATGCCAGTTTTGTGGTGCCTTTTTATTAAAAGGTGACATATTCAAAAAACTTCATTTTTTATTGAGTTATTCTTATAAAATGAAGCAACGAAAATCACATTGGATAACATAGGAAGAAAGAAAAAGGGAATCTGATTTATGTACAGCTTTAATGGTCAGTATGAATATTTTTTTCCTACATTCATAGTACCAAATATAAAATCTTATATATATTATAAATGTGAATGTCCGTTTATTTGACTGAGTTTCACGCTAAAACTGCTCGATGAATTTCGATAAAATTTGTTATGGAGATAGCTTATACCCTAACTTAAAAAGTTGGCTACCTTTTATTCCGAAAAAAAAATTGTTTTTGCGATTTTTATGCATAAAATAGCAATTTTGTAAGCTAATAATAGCAAAAAATTAGCCATTTAAATTTATCCATAATTTAATTGTTGCCAAAAAAAAAAAAAAAAAAAAAAAACGAATTTATTTATTTTTTTCAACAGGAAAATAAATACATTTATCTAAACGTGAACGATAAATAATTATAAAAAAAAAATTATGCATCTCACAAAAACTGACGTCATTTTTAATTAAAAATTTCTTTTACACATTGATAAAGTGCTAATACGCAAGCGAAGTGATGACGTCACTGGCCGTTCGTGGATGCAAGAAAAATATTTCCTATGTTAAACGTCCATTGGATTTTTTTGTAAAAAATTATTAAAAATCGAGGAAAATTATTTCCCGATTTTAATCCCCATATTTAGGTATAGGTATGTATTAATTATTATGTCCATGCGTTAGATTGTTATTTTTTTTTGTAAAATTGAAAAAATTTGAATTTTTAATTTCAAAACTCTAGGAATAAAAAAAAAAATGGCAAATTTCCATATTCGATTGAAAACACAAACATTTCATTTCAAAAGATGATATTTACACAATAAATATCCAACTAATATACTAATTAAAAGGAAAATGATAAATATTCTATCATAGTTTGAAGTAAAATTTGTTTTCAAATGTCTAAATAAAGTATCTGATATAAGATACTAATATGTTGCAGCGGAATAGATTTGATATCGGTCATCCTTAGCAGAAAAAAAAAATATTGACGAATTATTTGGCGAACATAATTTATTTCCTTTCAAAAATCATGGTTATTTTAACAACTTATATTAAGAGAGTAATGAATAATATGAAACAATATTTCGTACAATGCATATTACGAAAATATACATCTGGCATGCATATTTTCGTATTATGTTTTTGATCACTAAATACAATAAGCGCCAAGAACGACAGAGTTTTGAAATTTAAAATTAAAATTTTGTCAATTTGACAGCAAAATAACTCAATCTAACACATGCACATGATAACTAATCTATATTAATATTATAAATGCGAAAGTTTGGATGGATGTTTGTTACTCAATCACGCCACAACGGCTAAACGGATCTGGATGAAATTTTGTACAGAGATAGATAATAGTCTGGAATAAGACATAGGCTTCTATTTATACCGGAAAAAATGTAAACTTTTAATTAATCTTCTATATACAAGGATGGAACACGGGCGCAGAATTCATACAACTATCAATGTACGAAAACTTTCTACTTCTTAAATCAACGATATCATAAGTAGAGAAATTCCTTAAACAGATTCCGGTATGAATTCTGCGCCCGTGTTCCATCCCTGTATATAATATAAATATTTCTTCTATAATAAAATTTTAAAATAATTTATTTTAATTTTTAATTGTTGCCAAAGAATATTTCACGCGAATAATAATAAAAAAAATAATAAATATTAAATTTGCTTAGGCACATGACAACATAACGTCATTATCAAAATTAAATAATAAGAAAATGAAAGCTAATTTCAGATCTCTATTAAAGAGCTTTATTAGTTGATAATCCTGGGTATATTTTTAATTTTAATACTGAAGTAGATAGGACATTTTTCGCCAAGGACTCTATTTTTGTGACAGCAACCTTAAGCCAAGTAGTCCATAAAAAATATAAACAAATCTGTACATATAAAAGAGTAAACTCAATGATTCACTGACTCAACACTGCCATGACGATTCTGTGGGAAAGAGGGTCACAAATTTTAGTGACCAGGTTGGTTTTCGGAGCCTGACCCCCAACTAAGACGGAATTTTGCAAAATACCCCCCCCCCCTGTCTCCCTTGGGGGGCAGAAGGCTTATCTCGGCTCCAAATTACTTAACGGTGAAGAAATTGCAGATGGAAAGACCAGACTTGAGTACAAAAAAATTACTTTCTGCGATTTTGGATTTTTAAGGGGGGGGGGGGGGGGGAAGGGAAAAGGTTTTGGAAGAAGGGTACTCAACACACGGGGAAATCGAACTGAACACACACTACAAAGGGATTTTATGAAATTCCACTCTACCGCCCTTTGGAGAATGGGGGGCAAAAACATGTATTCATGCGTAACGCTGCACTAAATTATATAAGGTTGGACATTTTTTATGTAAGGGACGATTATATGTATCTAACTCATAGTATGAAGAGATTTTGCGAAATTCCCTCCTTTAAGAACGGGGGGAAGAGATTAAAAAAAAAAAGTTTTAAAGCATAACTCAGCTTTAAATAATTTCATGATCTCAATTTTTTGATGTGTCGGTTAGGTATGTGTATGCAACATGCAATATGAAGTAATTTTGGAAATTTACCCCCCCCTTCCTCTTGGGGCGGGTGGGGCAAAAACCACATTTTGAAGCTTAAATCCGTCCAAATTACCTAAGAATGGCGAATTTTGGTGTGTGGGTGTTAATTAAGTGTGCGAAATATGCACTTTGATGAGATTTTGTAAAACTTTCAACTGTAACCGCGAGGGAGGGGGAGTAAGAAGCAGGTAAGGGACTGCCGAAGGCATTGGGCAACTTAAAATTAGATTTTGACGGATTTCAATGATTTTTTTTTTTTTAAGATATTTTATTATTATTAATGATATGCTGTTTTGGGGATTCATTTCAATATAATGACCAGCGAAGCGGGCAAAGCCTGCTAGTATTACATAATTAAATTTGTAGAAAAACCTTACTTGAGCTTCTTTAAATTCACCAGGGGACTTTGGCAGATTATTTTTATGCCTTCTGTGACAAGCTTAATTCGTGCAAACCTTTTCTGCAAGACGGCGTTATTGAATAACATATTAAATCAACAAAGCAAAATACCTGACCCCCCTCAAGATTTCTATGAAATTGGGCTCATTTATTTGTTCTATAGAGAAATGATATATACCAATTATCTTTTGTAGATTTGATATACAGGGCTGCAAAAATGGGTAAAAAGTGCAATTTTTCAAAATTCTTGTATTACAATTATACCCATATTTTGTTACTTAATTAACTTAGAGGCATAAATTTGATATCATTAGAAAGCTTTTAATACAGGCTTTCAAATGATACATCACATGGACATGCTTTTTAAAATTTTCATTTCAAGGTCAAACATTTTGACCTTTGACCAACAATATTTCAAAAAGTGTATATTTATTTTCTTTTAAAAAATTATATGTTGTTCCTACATTCATAGTCTATAATTACTGTGATTTTCAGCTTGGGATTGCCATGGGATACTGAGTTATAAATTAAAGTGTAACCTCTATCAGTATTTCCATACTAACATAACATAAGTTTTACCCATATTGTCTTCCCTAATTCACATAGAGATATAAGATTGGTATCATGAGAAAGCTTATAATACAGGCTTTTAAATGATATATCACATGTATACATTTTGAAAAAAATTCATTTTAAGGTCAAACTTTTTGACCTTCAATATCTCAAAAAGTACACATTTAATTTTCATTTAAAATATATGTTATTCTTATGTTAATTATCTATAATTATTGTTCAACATGGGATGGCCCTTTTTTTTGTAAAACATACGTTATGTTAGTATGGAAATACTGTATAGTGGAAATAGTTGTATTTTAATTTATAACTCAGTATCCATTGGCCGTCCCATGTTGAAACTTAAAATAATTATAAAGAATAAAAGGAAGAATAACATAATTTTTAAAATTAAATTTGTACTTTTTGAGATAAAAAGTTTGACCTAAAATGAAAATTTTTAAAAAGTATACACATGATATATCATTTGAAAGCCTGTTTTCTAATGATACCAAATTTATGCCTTTAAGTCAATTAAGGTAACAAAATATGGGTACATTTGTAATACAAGAATTTTGAAATTTTGCACTTTTTAACCATTTTTATATCCCTGTATATCAAAACTAAAAGAGCCCAATTTCATTTAAAATCTGAGGGGGGTCAAGTTAAAAATGCTCCTTTTTTTCGCTGATTTGACATGGAATGACCCAATTATAAAAATACTAATATACTGTTTTCAGATACCCAGATTAGCAAATAATTTCGAGACTTACTGTCGAATATGCAGGGGTGTTTGTGTTTCATTGGTAAAAACCCTGAAAATTACAGCCTCAAATAAATAAACCCCCAGGATTATCAACAAATGATACTCAAATTTAGATAAGAAATACTTAAAGCTGTCTATAATTTGTTTATATATCACCTGGATGACAAATGAACAATCAAAGAAAACAAAAGATAACTTTATAGAAAATATAAAGATACAGATGGATTAGATTAAAATCCCTGAAATTAGGGGTAGCCCCTGAACACAAACGCCCATGAATATGCGATTATTTCACTGCTAACTGCAGAAATTCACGCTTTTTTCAAAACATATTGCCAAAATATGTGATAGAATTGCAACTGATTGCTGAAATATGCAGTCATTTTAATGTTATTTTTTGTGCTTTTGCTCTTTTTTTTTTAAATTGACAATTTTGCGATTGACTGCCAAAATACACAATCATTTCACCATTGATAAAATTTGCACTTTTTCAAAGCAGATTCCTGAAATATATTTTTGCAACCAACTGCCAAAATATGTGATTATTTTGCAATGATAGTCAAAATACTCTATCATTTTACCACTAATTAATAAAATTTGCACTTTACTCAAACTAGATTTCCAAAATACACAGTATTTTTACGACTGATCGCCATAATGTGTGATCATTTCAAAGTTACTTATAAAATCGACGCTAATTTTCAAAGCAAATTCCCAAAATAGGTAATTTTACAATCTACCACTGAAATACGCAATTATTTTAATGCTAATGAATAAAATTTGCATTTTTTTTTTTCAAAGTAGATTCCTGAAATATGTGATAATTTTGCGACTGAAATTACTATTTCACTGACAGCTGATAAAATTGGCACATTTTTTGAAGTAAACTCCGAAATAAGCAATAACTGTTCAGCTGAAAGCTAAAATGTACGATCATTTCTCAACTAACTAACAAAATTCATGGTTTTTTCAAGCATATTCTCGAAATATGCAAAAATTTTACGACCGACCCCATACACAATCATTTAATACAATTTAATTTAAAAGGATTAAATTATTTTATGGACACAACCCCTTGGCAACCTAAAATTTAATAAATCTTCTACTGCCTTTTCTAGAGCTAACATTAATAACCCAATTAATATTAAATCCATAACTATCCATAAAATAGCTAATTATAACTCCCACTCTTATGCCCCAAAATGTAAATCCATTAGAATACTAACCTGCCTCATAATAGTCAGCATAGTAAAATTAGGGCTGACTTTAGGCTAATTTGGCAGGGTGCTCTCCCTAGCAGCCCTTTTAAACACATATTAGCACCCAGCGGCTCTTTTTTAAATCATTTTAGCACCCAGTGAGTGGCCCTTTTAAGAACATTTTAATACAAGTAGCCTTTTCTAACATTTCAAAAATTCAGAGGCCTTTAGATACTTTTCTTCACGACATGTAACTAACCTTCTAGCAATAATTTTACAGCATTCCTGGAAGAACAAATTCATATAACCAGGGGTTGATCCAGGTTTTTATTTTTGGGACCCATTTTTAAGAAAAACAAATTATTTTAGTGAAAATCTATATATTTTTACAATAAAAAGAATTATCACCTGAAACCTATCCAGAGGTCTGTCCAGGTTTTTTTTTTTTTTTTTTTTCCAGGGCCTTATTTTTGTGATTTTTTTTTTTTTCTGACAGTTATTTTTATTTTTGAGAAAATTCATTTCACAAATTTTATCTGCACACACACATACTTACTAATCAGTGTGAACTCCGTGAGAAATGGAGGCATGGTTTTATTGTCATGTAGTAGAGATAGTGACTAGTACGAGAACATAAGAGAAAATTGATGGGATGCAATGTTTATATATTGCTGAGCAGATGTTTTTACTCAGTATTATTTTATAAATGCTTTGTTTTTCCAAAACATTTTGGGAAAAGTTTGTTTATCTCCGAACTGAATTTTGTGAAGGGTCCGTTTTATGAGTATGGAATTTTGTGAAGAGTCCGTTTCATGAATATGGAATTTTTTGAAGGGTATGTTTTTTCAGCCTGGAATTTTGTGAAAGGTCCATAAATGGACCCAGTTTTCCCCCTAGACAGACCCCTGCTATCATTTTAGTAGTTTTTCTATCTAATTTTTAATATCAAGTTAATGGCATTTTATTGAATCAAATATTGACACTCATTAAAAATAATGCTGTAAACATAGAAAAATTTTACATTTTTATAATCAATTAAATTATCATTTTTATAAAAAGAAATTTGTTCAAAGGGCTGTTTTTATGAATCTGAATTTTGTAAAGGGGCTCATTTTAGAGATTTGAATTTTGTAAAGGGGCAGCAAAAGGGTCCCAATTTTTGCCTAGATCAACCCCTGATAGCTTACATCATAGTTGTTAACTTTAACAAATTTTAAATAAGGATAATCACCACTATATTTTTAAAGAAAACTTCTTACATTAATTTTCGGAGATTTAAGATTTTGAAGTTCACTATCATAAAATTCTGGTGTAAAGTCTTCCCGAAAATCAGGAAAACTTGGCAGCTATGTTACACATAATAAAATTAGTGATTTACTTTTGTCATGTACAAAAATCACAACCATAGAAGACCACAAATTATTATACAGGCATGAGAGCGCAGAAAATTAAAAAAAGAGGAAACACGCGTGTTCATAAAATTAACTTCTAATGAAAAATAACACACGCGGGGAAAATGATACAATTATGTTCATAAAATTTATTTCAAAGGAAAAATAATGCGCACAGGGAAAAACTATACAAAATATTTTAAAAGTGACAAATTAAACTAAAAGAATAATGCACATCAACACAATAAAACATGTGTATATAAAGAAAAATAGCTAGCAATAAACATTTAATCATTGATTGGTGGTGGAAAATGGGAAAAAGGGAAGGGGGGGCATGAGTGAGAAATATTAAACACAATTCTACTTCTTTGTGGGTTCTAGAATATTACAAAGTAAATTTAAATTTGTCATTTTTGTTGTGGATCAATAAATATTCAAAAATAAAAGGCTTCCCGCAGAATATTTGATCGGCGATGGTTGGAGATGAAAAAGGGGGGGGGGGGACACAAAAAGAATTACATGAGTGAGAAATATTGAATAATTCTGTTCTTTTATATGTTATAGAATCTGATAAAGCATGTTTAAAATGATTATTGACATTTATATTTTGGATGGAAAAAGATTGAGAATCTTAAGTTTTTCGTGGAGCGTTTGAACACTGATCGTTATTGGAGTTTGATTTTAACAAAATAGAAAACCGCGAAATCAACGAAAATCACAAAAAAGCAGAAAATCGCGGATCCGCGGAAAATTCTCATGCCTGATTATAGTTAAATTATTTAGAGTTAGCACCAATAATCTCTGAAAACTAGCAACCAATCATCAGTGATGTGAAGTGAAGTAAAGAAATGAAATCAAAGAAGATAAAAACCACGACAAACATAAACAAGAAGCCAATGTCTGCACTGAAGATGACAGTATACACAGTTAAAATGCATTGAAAGTACTCTACAATAAAGCCATAGTGGTATTAATTTAAGATTTTATAATTAAATTGGGCTTTTTTGAAATGTTAATCTTTTATAAGATTTTTTATTTTATTGTGAAAATTTGTGGATTGCAATTGTGAGTTTTCTGATGTATGCTCGCTTTGTGAGCATTAAAACGGAAGAAAAAAAAACTGGATACCACTAATTTATTATGCATGAAAATCTGTACAACGAAACTTTAATCCTCGCTACAAATTTCGAAAAATGCATGTAGAGTTACGAAATTTCAAAATTTAAAAGAATACTCCAAACATATTTTTAGTTTATATTCTACTTAAAGAAACATTTCTATAAAATATATCATAAATTAACAAACAAAAATTGACCACTACCACTACTATACAAGCATGTTTTTCAAATGAAGTTACCCTACTGTTGCCAAAATTGGAAAAGTAAAACAAACGAAACATGTCGGCAGCAAAAGTGTTCGAACACTTGCAAAAAATCCTATGTTAAAAAAGTACACTTTGTACAGTTTTGTTAAATAAATCCTTGTCGAATCATGTTCCTACACTGACTAAGACCAGGATTCGACAAGGATTTATTTCACAAAACCGTATGAAGTGTTCTTTTTCTTACATAGGAATTTTTTCTAGTGTTCGGACACTTTTGTTGCTGACTGTAGTATAAGCAGAGTGGATTTAACGTCCCACTACTACAGCATTATGGACGACAATCTCGGAGATACGCAAGTAAGGTTGCATTTAACATCGCATTAGCATTGCAATTGGGCGAGAATCTCGGAGATGCAAGTGAGGTTACATTTAACATTGCACTAGCACTGCTCTTCGGTGTGTGCACGCTCTGCGTACATGAAAACAAAGTAAAAAAACATCACTGGATACAGTCAACAGCAAAAGTATCCGAGCACTAGCAAAAATTCCTACGTAAAAAAAGTACACCTAATAGTTTTGTTAAATAAATCCTTATCGAATCATGTTGTTAGTCAGTCCAAGAACATGATTCGGCAAGGATTCATTTAACAAAACAATATTAAGTGTACATCTTTTACGTAGGAATTTTTACTAGTGCTCGGATACTTTTGCTGCCGACTGTACTCACCCGCATTCTGCATGAATGTTTAAAATGCATAAAATTTCAAAACTTCTTAAAAACACGAAGCATATCTCATACTTAATTAAATAAATCCCTTTATTTTGCTTCGTTACTCATGTCATAAAGCTTTTTCGCTGGAGGGCCCTCCAGTGAAAAAGCTTTCTGCCATGAGTAACGAAGCAAAATAAAGGAATTTATTTAATTAAGCATGAAATTTTGTTTTGCAGCAATCAGTAAAATTAAAAAAATCCCTTTATTTTGCTTCATTACTCATGTCATAAAGCTTTTTCGCCGGAGGGCCCTCCGCGTCCTCGGTGCCTCCCGCTTGCAGTTGACGACGCGGAGGGCTCTCCGGCGAAAAAGCTTTATGACATGAGTAACGAAGCAAAATAAAGACATTTATTTAATTAAGCAGGAAATTTCGTTATGCAGGGACCAGTAATATGCACGTCTGTACGCTCCGCGTACATGAACCCCCCTCCCTCCCCCCCCCCAAAAAAATCACTGTCTCAAAAGCACATTTTCTCCAAATGATGTCCTCTGGACGAAATGTTTTGCAGCGACCAGTAATATGCACGTCTGTACGCTCCACGTACATGAATCCCCCTCCCCCCCCAAAAAAAAACACTGCCCTCCCCCCTGAAAAAAAAAAAAAAATTCCACTGCCTTAAAAGCACATTTTCTCCAAATGATGTCCTCCGGACGAAATGTTTTACAGCGACCAGTAATATGCACGTCTGTACGCTCCGCGTACATGAACCCCCCTCCCCCCCCCCAAAAAAAAATCACTGGGGGGCTTAAAAGCTTATTTTCTCCAAAATGATGTCCTCTGGATGTCTTATGGACAAGTGTGTGTTGTTAGGGTGGATACCTCACTCGCATTCTGCATGAATCTTTAAAATGTATGAAATTTCGTTTTGCAGCAACCAGTAATATGCACGTATGTACGCTCCGCGTACATGATTGAAAACCAAAAGCAAAACATCACTCTATACCTCACCCGCATTCAGCATGAATCTCTTAAACATACGAAATTTCCTTTCGCATCAATCAGTAAAGCGTACATAAAAACCAAAAAAATATCACTAAATAAGTCTCCTCACACAAACTCCATGAATCTTTAAAACGTAGGAAATTTCGTTTCGTATCGATCAGTAACCCGTGTATAAAAACCAAAAAAATATCACTAAATACGTCTCACACAAACTCCATGAATCTTTAAAATGTACGAAATTTCGTTTAGCAACAATAACATACGCAAAAATCATAGTTTCAAAACATCGTGGGGAGGTTACCACATTTCAAACATCGATCGTTCAGCGGCGCATAAACACCATGGTTACCATCTTTATCCGCGATCAGAAGCAAGTCGCCAAGCAGTACTACTATTAAGCACATTCCAACCGTGTGGAAGTACCGGATATGATGAAACTGAAAAACCACCAGGTATAGAAAAACTTTTCAAATGATTGCTGAAAACCAAATGTTGAGCTTTGCTAAATTAGCCCAGAATCAGCACTAATTATTCATTAAAATATAATTTTCATAAATAATGTCCAGAAATTATAAAAAAAAATATACAGTGTGTGTGTGTCCATAAAAGTATGTCCCAGTTTCAATGGTATATTATAACAGTTTAATTTAGACTATTTACAACAAATCATACATCAAATTGAAGGTAAACTAACCTAGTATTACTTACAAATGTTCAGTATGTGCACCGGAACAGCTTTACTATACGGCACCCATTGCTTATTGCCGTTGCCGATGTTTTGATCACGTGGTATGATGGTGTTTTGATTCGGTTTGTGAGTCGGTACTGCGAAACGTTTCACAACGTCGTGAATCGAATCAAAATGTCATGAAACAATACTTTTCATTATTATGAAACATTTTTTTTTAATGTTTCACTATGTTTTCTGCTGTTTGCTCGCTTCGCGAGCATTAAAACCAAAAAAAAAAAAAACATCACTGGGCGCCCCTAATTCGTGGAGCATGAATCAGTAAAAAAGCATGAAAATTCATACAGCCGCAGTCACTATGTTTTCTGCTGTTTGCTCGCTTCGCGAGCATTAAAACCGAAAAAAACATCACTGGACGCCCCTATTCGTGGAGTATGAATCAGTAAAAGCATGAAAATTCATGGAGCCCCGGTCACTATGTTTTCTGCTGTTTGCTCGCTTCGTGAGCATTAAAACAAAGAAAGAAAAACATCACTAGATACCCCTAATTAGCGATGCATGAATCAGTAAATGCATGAAAATTTGTATAAGCCCCTATTTCGAGGAGCATGAATCAGAAAATGCATGAAATATATACTGTAACGGTGAGTATTCCGATGGTAGATCGCTACGCAAGCAATATAAATAAATAAATAATCCCTGAATGCACCTAATTAAATCACGATGCATGAAAAAAATCTGTACTGAAGCAATGACTATTATGCTCTACCCTTTTTTTTCTTCGTAAATTTATTAAAAAATATATAAAAATACACTGAAAAAATTTTGTTTTAAACTTTGTAAAATAATTAAAAAACAGTAAAATCTAGAATTAATCTTACTTACATATACCACGGCGGCTTTAAAAAAAGTAGAAGAGAAGATATAAACAATCTTTAACAATTAAAGATCCTTTTCTCACATTTCTATACAACAGAAAAAAGTATCGATACTCTGATTCGGGTCTCGAATCACCATCATATCACGTTATCAAAACATCGGCAACGGCAATAAGCAATGGGTGCCGTATAGTAAAGCTTAGCCTGTGCACCTTCAGTTATATGGCAAACATCCAACCTGTAGTCCAATTCTTCCCACACTTTGGTCATTCTTTTACAAACACATGCGGACGTTTCAAATTGTCTATATACCATCTAAATGAAATATACGTTGAACTGAAATTAAATTACAGACTGACTTTTAGCAAATTGCAGAACACAAAACGCTTTATGCTCAGGAGTTGCCATTTTACATATATGCCACTGCAAGCAAGAAAACGACAAAGTGGTACTTGTGCATATGCTCATTTAAAACTGTTTGAGTTACTCTTTAATTGTGACGAACTAATACTCTACAATACTTATAGTTGATGCTATTAAAATTTATAACTGGGACATTCTTTTATGGACATACTGTATATGTCTATGTGAAAAGTAACTTTTATAAACAATTTCTCTATGTAAGTTTTCTTTTTGAAATAAACATAGAGAAATGAAGCAAAGTCAAACTTCAATTTTTTAATTTTACAGCAGAGATGATGATCATACAAATTCACAACACTAAAAAATCAATACAAATAAGTCAGAGAGTTGTGAAAAAAAAAAAGCTTTCACTACAGATTAAGTATCATCGTTTAGCTGAAAGTTAGAGGTAATTAAATTATAACTAAATTATATCGCACCCTGCCAAGAAATCTCTCTCAATTTATCCACCTAAAAACAATTGTGTCAGTTTCATCGTATGCTAGTTCATGATTTATATTTCTATTTAAGTTGATTTTTTTAAAATACTGTATATATATTTCAGTATGTGTCACTTTCAAGGTTCCCACTCAATTTAAAAAATAAAATTCCCTGACTTTTTCAGGTCTATTTTTGGAAAATTCCAGTCACAAAATTTGGTTTGAGTCATAAAAAATAGCTCATGGTATAAAACAGAACATAGCTCACAACATATAAAAGACAACATAGTAACGTGACTTGCGATTAAATTTAATGCTCAAAAAGAATTTTCCAGGTTTGTAGCATCATTTTTCAGGTTTTTGAACAATATTTACAATTTTCCCTGATTTTTTTTAGTAATTTCAAATTCCCTGACCCGTAGGAACCCTGCAATTTTCTTGTTGGAGTGGGATACAACATCAATATGTAAATTAATTTGACACCAACTAAGATACATGAAAAATAAATAATAGAAATTAGAAAGAACAAACTTAATATTTTAAATGAAATTTTATTTCAAAAATGAAGTAATTGAAAATTCCTTAAATGCACAGTATAAATTTCTATTTATATTGCATGTTTCATAAACAGACAACAATCTAACAAAGTGATTAAAATGGCATAACACACTCTAGATATCCCTACACCATACTTTCTATCAAAGATGATCGTATTTCAGAAGTTATTACAGATGGTCCTGTTTCTCCTAATTTGAAAATATTTTCAATAACAGTTAATTCAGTACTGGTAGTATCCATTCCACAAAAAGCAGCCCAATCATTTACAACCATACCTGAACCTATAACATCACTTCCACGATTTACTGTACCAGCAACTAATGGAACTTGGAGAAGAGTGGAAAGTTCATTCTGTTCTTCAATAGAAGTTTTAGGGTGCACAAGACCACCCTGGTTACTCAAAGCACAGTAGCTGCCTACTAATACATTATCTGCGATGGCTTGCCTGAAAACTTCTACTTTTAAAGTATCAGCCAGAATTTCCTCAGTTTCTCTATCTAAATCTGGATGAGTCAAGGCAACATAATCATTACAAGCAATAACATTACCTAAAGCTGATAATCTTTCTTCAACTCTTTGAATTTTGACACTATCGGGAAGTGAGTTTCTTAGATGTTGTAGTTCTTGATCAGTCGTTGAATTCGGAACTAATAATCCATGACGATTCGCAACACATAATCGTCCTATTATACGGCAGCCGGCTATGGAAGTATGAATCACTGGAATTACATCTGATAACTCTCCTTCAAAAACGCTATAAAAATTTTCAGAACCTCCTATCGCTACTAAACAGTAAGAATTAGTAAGTTTGCTGAAGACTCCTACTTCATTATTATTTTCAAACTGAACTCGAAGAGCCATACTTATTAACACGTGCAAATGATTTATTTTTTGTTATCGAAAGTTCACTAGTTGTTTGGACGATCGGAAGAAAGATTGGTTGTTTATCTCCTCCTTCTTAAATAACCACAGCACGAGCGTGTTCAGTAGAGCGCCCGAGATGGATCAATACGACCGGGCGATGACGTCACTGATCCTGGACCGGTCTTGGATCGGGCCAGGACTCTACTGAACGCTTTGGAACAATTTTGACGTGATAGGAGCAGCGCCATCTATCTAATTTGACCTGTATTAGCAAGTTATATATTGTATTTCTGTTGTTTATTTTGTCTGGACTTTTAATACGTAATTCCATAAAATGCTAAACTATATTACGTTTTTTCTTTAAAAAAAAAAAAAAAAAAAAAGAAAGAAAGAAAGATCTTTTATGTAATAACAGTTTTACTTCTTTCTTATTAATGTAGAATTCTGTACTCTGCTAACAAAAAATAAGAAGCTATTAATTGATTGTACTGACAAATTACTAATATACATTACTTTGGTTATGATTTTTCTGAATTCACGTATAAATTTTAATCATGAAAATGTTAAGAATGTTACGTTACATTTATTTTTAAAGGAGCAGAGTAGATTTATCTTAAATGAGCACTTAAAACACCTTTCTTTCTCTTCGAATTTTATTATGAACAGAAATGTACAACAAAAACGTTTTTGAAATAAATAAATTATATAAAATATGAAATATGCTGTCCAGTTAATATAATGGATTTATATAAAAAATAATCTTATTTTCTTCTTCGATTTATGAATCAATATAAAGAGCTTTTTCTCTTATTACCGACTGAATATTAAAATAAACTAGCAATGTAAACAACACTGCATAATTTTATAGCTACTTTTTTTACAGTCTGTTTTGTTATTAAATTTAATAATTGACATCTTAAACTTATTTTTACCTAAATTAAAAATATGTCGAAGGATTTTAATTTATTTACTTGTAGTTAACTTATAATTTTAAAGGTAAAAAATACAATCGTTTACAAACTTTTCTATTTGTAAACAAAAAACAATCGCCTGAATGAAAAGCTTTGTCTGAAAAAAAAAAAAATATATATATATAATTTTTCCCAGCTTATTTTTATATATTAAATTAACAAAATATGATAGCGTCCGAATTAAAAAAATATATATTTTTTTTGTTTCAATTAAAATTGTGTAAATTTTTGTTTTAATTTTATGTTTGAATGTTACGTTCATCAATAAAAAAAATTACGTATCGAAAATCGTTATTACGTAAAAAATCTTTTTTACACAATAAATAAATAAACATAATATAGTTTAGCATTTTATGGAATTACTTACCTTATTTTCTACAGCACAAACAATGCATATAAATAGGTACATCTGTATTAATCCTCAGCTAATCAAACAAATAAACAATCATTGTCAAAAACACATGTTCATTGTTCAGGTTTTCACTGCGTAATGTCAATCAGAGCCTGATTTTCAACCTACTGCGCATTTGATCCATCACGTGACCCAATGGATCAAGAAATTTTTCTGGGCTTCCTGATCCACGACCGGTCGAGACCGGTCCATTCCACTGAACGATGTGACTCTGGATCGGTCGACACCACTGAACGCTTTGGCTCGGAATCTTTCGACCGGTCGTGGATCGGGCGCTCTACTGAACACGCCCCACAGTTGCACAACGTTAACCAACCATCACTCACCAAATTGTGCATAAGGTGACCATACGTCCTCGAAATGGACCTTATAGTAGGGCCACGGAAGAAGAGTCTTTTAATCCGTGAGTAGAGCAACCAGATTTTTGATGAAAAATGAGGACAAATTATGCGATGTCCTCATTTCCATGAGAAAAATGAGGGCAGTTTTCTTTGAAAATGAGGACATAAAATATATCACAAAATTAGCTTATATTAACCCCACTTGCAGCCATTAATCGTCACTATGATAAATACTTATGAACATTATAAAAAAAATATTTATAGAAGCATTAATAAATTTACAATAAATATTATCCATAAACTTGTACACATGATGATGATACTTCTCTTCATATAATATAATCGCATGCTGTTAATATTGAATTAAATTATTATGATATGCAGTTGATACGAAAATACCAAACTATTTTATATCTGCTTCTATTAGTACTTTTATAAACTGTTTCAATACAATTGTAAAGACCAAGTTTTTAGTGTAAGCGAAATCATAACTACTTCAAATGGAACTGATCCAATAAATAACATTTTAAAAGGAAAAGAGAATCAGAACAGTGTCAAAAACTGGCTATGCTAGGAATAGGAATTGAACTCTAGTCTGATGGCATAAAGCATCAATTTCTACAAACTAAGAGCGTGTTCAGTAGAGCGCCCGAGATGGATCAATTCGACCGGGCGATGACGTCACTGATCCTGGACCGGTCTTGGATCGGGCCAAGAACCTACTGAACGCTTTGGAAAAATTTTGACGTGATAGGAGCAGCGCCATCTATCTAATTTGACCTGTATTAGCAATTAGCAAGTTATTGTATTTCTGTTTATTTTGTCTGGACTTTTAATACGTAATTCCATAAAATGCTAAACTATATTACGTTTTTTCTTAAAAAAAAAAAAAAAAGAAAGATCTTTTATGTAATAACAGTTTTACTTCTTTCTTATTAATGTAGAATTCTGTACTCTGCTAACAAAAAATAAGAAGCTATTAATTGATTGTACTGACAAATTACTAATATACATTACTTTGGTTATGATTTTTCTAAATTCACGTATAAATTTTAATCATGAAAATGTTAAGAATGTTACGTTACATTTATTTTTAAAGGAGCAGAGTAGATTTATCTTAAATGAGCACTTAAAACACCTTTCTTTCTCTTCGAATTTTATTATGAACAGAAATGTACGACAAAAACGTTTTTGAAAAAAAAAAAAAAAATAAATAAATTATATAAAATATGAAATATGCTGTTCAGTAATGGATTTATATAAAAAATAATCTTACTTTCTTCTTCGATTTATGAATCAATATAAAGAGCTTTTTCTCTTATTACCGACTGAATATTAAAATAAACTAGCAATGTAAACAACACTGCATAATTTTATAGCTACTTTTTTTACAGTCTGTTTGGTTTATTAAATTTAATAATTGACATCTTAAACTTATTTTTACCTAAATTAAAAATATGTGGAAGGATTTTAATTTATTTACTTATAGTTAACTTATTGTTTTAAAGGTAAAAAATACAATCGTTTACAAACTTTTCTATTTGTAAACAAAAAACAATCGCATGAATGAAAAGCTTTGTCTGAAAAAAAAAGAAATATAATTCTTCCCAGCTTATTTTTATATATTAAATTAACAAAATATGATAGCGTCCGAATTAAAAAATATATATATATTTTTTTTTTTGTTTCAATTAAAATTGTGTAAATTTTTGTTTTAATTTTATGTTTGAATGTTACGTTCATCAATAAAAAAAATTACGTATCGAAAATCGTTATTACGTAAAAAATCTTTTTTACACAATAAATAAATAAACATAATATAGTTTAGCATTTTATGGAATTACTTACCTTATTTTCTACAGCACAAACAATGCATATAAATAGGTACATCTGTATTAATCCTCAGCTAATCAAACAAATAAACAATCATTGTCAAAAACAGGTGTTCATTGTTCAGGTTTTCACTGCGTAATGTCAATCAGAGCCTGATTTTCAACCTATTGCGCATTTGATCCATCACGTGACCCAATGGATCAAGAAATTTTTCTGGGCTTTCTGATCCACGACCGGTCGAGATCGGTCCATTCCACTGAACGATGTGACTCTGGATCGCTCTCGATCGGTCGACACCACTGAACGCTTTGGCTCGGAATCTTTCGACCGGTCGTGGATCGGGCGCTCTACTGAACACGCCCTAAGCTATCCGCGATTGTAATGAAATGCTCGCCCTCTGGTGGGCTAAGGTGAAATTATCACACCACTGATAGCTTTCACGCTGAAACAATGATAGAACAACAAGAAAGAACAATAATAAATGCACGTGGCTATTATAATTTACTAACAACTGCAGTTGAGAAAGTGCGATCTATCGATCATCACAAACGCGGATTATGTTGACATTCGAGTAGCAATATTTACTCGAGAGCAAAAAATCGTGAGATGTCAACAAGGTAATCTGCATCTATTCCTATCTATCCCTGACGCGATACTCCATTGTGTAGCGAATTCATCACGCACTTGGCAAAAAACAGAATTACGCCAAAGATTCTGGCGCATTTCTTTTCTTGCCCTTCCCGATCCGGAAGTGGATAGCGACAGCGCAATGAAATAAATAGTTGATTGTAAAAATATCATTCACTTGCATTTTATCTTATCATATCGTTCGAGATTTTTATTTCACCCATCGAAAGTGCAACACGAAAATTATTTAAAGTTATTTATTGAAATATTCTTCACAAAAGTATTAACATGTCATTCTAGTGAAAACCACATAAGAATGGAATGATTTGTTTATACTATACCATGGGCTGGGATTGCGGTGCCTCGCTCAACACTATCTTACGCACAAACTCTGTCTTAATCAATCAGTAACAATATTTAAAAAAAAAGTACGATTTTTTTTCTAAGTTTTTTTTTTTTTCTTTGTTAAAAGTCAAATATTCAATCAGCAACAATATTAAAAAAAAAAAAATAAATAAATAAAAACGATTTTTTTCTTTTAATTTTTTTTTTTTTGTTAAAAGTAAAAAAAATTGATAACATTGCTTAAAATTATCACAGATTTATAGTTCAACCATTCATTTTAAAGGTATTGACGAGATCTTTCGAAAGATACCCGTCTTGAAAATTTAACCCCCCCCCGGGGGGGAACCGGTGCCCCCACATGCACAAAATTTTTTTCGTAGTTAACTACTGCTATTATCAATAATTTATATTAATTTTACAATCACAAGTTTAAAATAATGCACATTATGTACATTTATACGAAATTTTGTACTATACTGCCATGTTAAAAGTTTACATAAAATGCGATCTTAGCGCCATCTGCTGGGCGATTGATCGCAAAATCTAATCAGCGCCATTCCATGTCAGGGTCCAACTATATACCAAGTTTGGTTCAATTTCATTCATCGGTTCGTGAGATACGGTGAAAAATACGAAATTTTGCGATCACAGCACCATGCACCGTCAGGGTCCATCTATATACCAAGTTTGGTTGAATTTCATTCATTGGTTCGTGAGATACGGTGAAAAATACGAAAATTTGTCCTATACTGCCATGTTAAAAATTTACATAAAATGCGATCTCAGCGCCACCTGCTGGGCTATTGATCCCCAAATCTAATCAGCACAATGCCCCGTCAGGGTCTAACTATACATCAAGTTTGGTTGAATTTCATTCATTGGTTCGTGAGATACGGTGAAAACACGAAACCACAGACAGACACACAGACAGACATTTTCTAAAAACTATCAATTCGTGTTCAGGACATCCCAAAACGTGTAGATCCGTCAAAAAACGGAGGTCGAAAATTTTCGCGAATCCAATACTTTCTCTATATTACATATAGAAGAAAGTAAAAACGATTCAAAATCGCAGCCGACCGCCATTTCGTTACGGAACAGCCTACCTGAAAAGAAAAAGCAAAGAGAAAATTTCGTGAGTTTTTCTAAAGCGATCGCTGCCGATCTGTTGGAAATATCGAAAATACACCTGTACCACGAGAAAGAGCATTTATTACCGATTCTTACGGTACATTTTTTTTTTTTTTTTAAATACGGATTTTTTATATTTAAAAAAAAAAAAACTTAAAAAGGGTCGAAATTTTCTCTTTTTTTCGATCGTCTTTTTTGAAACGCCCTGTACGACCGAGTAACTGTTCCATTTCTTAACAAGTGGTACATTCGGAAAGGTCATTTAATCTTCTTTCGAACCATATAAACATTTTTACAAAATACGGATTAGCATATTTTTAGATTTTACGAAACATCTAGTTTTTCACAAAACATTTTATAACTCAAAAGCGTTTTTTTTTTTTTTTTTTTTTTTTTTTGTATATAGATCTCGTTTCAACAATTGAATTCCCAAAAGGTTGAGAGAAAATTTCAAAAACTGAATGAGTTATAATTTCTTTAATTTTAGGCTTTAAACCATTGGATTGAATACGCGACCATGAGATGTATGTATTAAATGAGATTGTATATTGTGTTCTTTGTCGTTACCACGGCAACCATTTCACGGAAGAACAATGTCGGTGGAAAGGGAAAAAAAAAACACCTGCGACTGATTCAGTTGATAATCAGACGAATTTTAAGTGGGATAAAAAATTGCAAATTTCTATTTTCTTCAATTTTTCGAATTCGCACACGACACTTGGTATACAATCTTAACACCACAAAATAAACTTGCAGTTCAAATTTCATCGATTTTCGTCAATAAACAAAAGGTTTACATTTTAATTGCAAATTAAACTTTATTACGCGTATTTCAATTTCTAATTATGATTAAATTATTTTTAATACATCATTCGAAAGATATTTTAAAATTCTTTTATATTATCGAAAATTTTCACCAGATTTACGCGTTTTGAGGTCTCTTGAATCAGTTTTCTTTTGTATCTCAGCTACTAATTAAAATAATTTCATAAGTAATACATCATTAGAAAGCTTTTTTGAATTGGAATCGAACAGTGGAATACAGAAATTTATACCGCCAGATGGCGCTGTAATATTTTCAAATTTCAATATTTTAATTTCTAATTATGATTAAATTATTTTTAATACATCATTCGAAAAATTTTTTAAAGTTCGAAAGTTTTCATCAGATTTACACGTTTTGAGGTGTCCTGAATCAGTTTTCTTTTATGGCACTGTAATATTTTCAAATTTCAATATTTCAATTTCTAATTATGATTAATTTTTTTTAATAAATCATTCGAAAGATATTTTAAAGTTCTTTTATATTATCGAAAGTTTTCACCAGATTTACACGTTTTGAGGTTTTCTGAATTAGTTTTCTTTTGCATCTCAGCTAATTAAAATAATTTCATAAGTAATGCATCATTAGAAAGCTTTTTTGAATTGGAATCGAACAGTGCAATACAGAAATTTCTACCGCCTGATGGCGCTGTAATATTTTCAAATTTCAATATTTCAATTTCTAATTATGATTAATTTTTTTTAATACATCATTCGAAAGATATTTTAAAGTTCTTTTAAATTATCGAAAGTTTTCACCAGATTTACACGTTTTGAGGTGTCCTGATTATGTTTTCTTTCGCATCTCAGCCAAATGAGTTAGATCGTTCAAAATTGGTATACGTAGGTGAATTAAAAGGGCCTGAAAGGGTGGAGAAGAAATAGGCGTGCTCCACGCGCGTGCCCCCTAGTTTGTGCGCGGGCAGCGCGCACGGGACTGCGCAGCCAAAGGCAGTGGGGACCCGGTCCAACTTTTTAATCGATGACAAATGATTTTTTTAATTTTCTTTTCTTAAGAAAAAAATTTTATTTGAGAAGGAATATGTGCGCGAAGGGCGCGTATACCTTCACACGTGCGCGCGCATGGGTCTGCGCTGCCGAAGGCAGTCGGGATCCAGTGTGAGTTTTTACCAGATCAGAAATGATATTTTTTTAGGGGGCACGAAGTGTCAGGGAAGGAATATGCGCGCACGGTGTGTGTATCCTTTAACTTGTGCGCGCTCAGCGCACACGGGACTGCGCTGCCGAAGGCATTGGGGACCCGATCCGAATTTGTACCCGATGAGAAATTTTTTTAATTTACTTAAGAATAAAAATTTGATTTGAGAAGGAATATGTGCGCGCAGCACACTTATACTTTCACACGTGCGCGCGCAGCGCGCATGGGTCTGCGCTGCTGGAGGAAGTGGGGACCCGGTGGGAGTTTTTACCCGATCAGATTTTTTTTTTTTTTTTTTTTTTTAGGTGGCACGAAGGGTCATGGACGGAAACGGAATACGCGCACAGCGCGTGTATCCCTTAAGTTGTGCGCGCTGCGTGCGCACGGGACTGCGGTGTCGAAGGCAGTGGGGACACGGGTCGAGTTTTTACCCAATCAGAAATGATTTTTTTTTCAATTTCTTTTCTTAAGACAAAAAGTTACTGTTAGTGATTCATTAATTTTAGTGATTGAGAGATTTAGAGAATTCAGTCATTATAGTGATTCATTTAAAAATACTGACCCGCTAGCGGGCGAAGCTCGCTAGTCTATATATTAATTTGAAACATGTTTTTGTCTGTCTCCACTATATTGAGAGAACTACTTGGTGTAAAAATTTGGTGTAGGTGTCTAAAAAAAGGTCTTGGTCTGTAGGTGTGCTATGAAAAGAGGAAAAAAAAAAAGTCGAACGGTTTCCCCCCCGGGGGGGAAACGGGCTAAAAACACGTTTACGAGCTTAACTAAGCTCCAAATTACTTCACGGTGAAGAAATTGTACATATGGGGACTAGAGTCGATTACTAAAAAATCACCTTCTGCGAATTTGGAATTTTCGATTTTAAAGGGGGGAAAAGGGGGAAAGTAGATTTGGAAGGGGGGGTAAGGGGGAAATTAGTTTGAGAGGGAAATCCGTTCTAGACCCACACATGTAGCACCTCATTTTAAAGGTCTTGAAAATTCATGTTGATTGGAGATGTTTGTATACAATATAGGGCGCCCCCTGGTGGTGAAAATGGAACTAGGTGATTTTGCAGTAGGTCCTATCATGTTACACCTTATTTTAAAGGTCTTTGTATTTCCTGACCGTTGGTGATGTTCGTACAGAACACACTGTGCCCCCTGATGGTGGAAAGTGCAACTAAAGGATTTTGCAGTTGACACCACCATGTGACACCTTATTTGAAAGGTCTTGGAAATTCAAGACGATTGGTGATAAAGGTCTTAAAATTTCATGTTGATTGGGAATGTTTGTATACAATATAGTGCGCCACCTGGTGTTTAAAAATGGAACTAGGTGATTTTACAGTAGACCCTATCATGTTACACCTTATTTTAAAGGTCTTGGTATTTCCTGACCGTTGGTGTTGTTCGTATAGAAAACGCTGTGTCCCCTGGCGGTGGAAAGTGCAACTAAAGAATTTTGCTGTTGACACCACCATGTGACACCTTATTTGAAGTCTTGGAAATTCAAGGCGATTGGTGATGTTCGCATACAACGTACTGCGCCCCCTGGTGGTGGAAAGTGAATTTTGCAGCGCGTGCGTAACATGCCTGAAAACGATGTCGCAGTCACAGGCAGCGGAAACACGATTCAGAGGTTTGTTCGGTTCAAGGTTAATTTTTAAGAATTTTTTTTATGTTATTAGCGGGCTGCATATACGCTTTCGCAGACACCGGGTCAGAAGCCCGAGTTCCTTTCTGTTTGAGGTAATTTTTTTTGTTACAGATCATTATTTTTTTTATGATGCTTTCATTTAAAAATAGAATTTCAAACAAAATCGAGTTAAAGATATAAAACTATACACAATTAAGATTCATTTAAGGTTATTATCATGGGCCCGGGCATTGCCGGGCGGGTTCGTTTGGTTAGGTTAATTTTTTGGAATTTTTTTATGTTATTAGCGGCCCGCGTATGCGCTGCCGCAGGCACCGGGGTCACAAGGCAGAGTTTCGTTTGGTTCGAGGTAATTTTTTTTTTTTTTTTTTTGTCACAGCTAATCATTTTTTTTCGTGACGCTATTATTCAAAAACAGAAATTCAAACAAAATCGAGTTAAAAGTATAAAATCATATAAATTTAAGGTTCATTTAAGGTATCATGGGCCCGGGCAACAGCGAGCATGTTCGTTTGGTTCCAGATTAATATTTGGGAATATTTTTATGTTATTAGCGACCGGCGTATGCGTTGCCGAAGGCACCGGGGTCACAAGGCAGAATTTCGTTCGGTTCGAGGTAATTTTTTTGTTACAGCTGATTATTTTTTTTGCGATGCTTTTATTTAAAAATAGAAATTCAAACAAAATCGAGTTAAAGATGTAAAACC
The DNA here is from genome assembly GCA_963930645.1 of Salticus scenicus. Classification (NCBI taxonomy): domain Eukaryota; kingdom Metazoa; phylum Arthropoda; class Arachnida; order Araneae; family Salticidae; genus Salticus; species Salticus scenicus. Next base: position 226,084,015 of record OZ005661.1, read on the forward strand.
ATACAAATTTAAGGTTCATTTAAGGTTATTACCATAGGCCCGAACAACGCCGGTCGGGTCAGCTAACATGTAGTATTTAACGGAATAGAAAATAAAAGATAGCAACTGTTTATTTGGAGTCAATTTGACGTGACATTGACAGTACTTTGTAGAAAGTGATGTCTTATATAGTATTTCTATCTATAAGTATTTTTCCGAATTTCTTTTTTTTTTAAGTGAAATGTCGTAAATTATATTACATATTTTAACTTAAAATACATTTATAATGATGCGATGATTTTTGAAACATTACAGTCAATAAAGTGATCGTCGAATTCGACGGATTTCAGCTAGTAATAATATAATAATAATTAAATAAATAAAATCAATGGACATCCCTACCTCGCTGTGCATGAATCTGAGAACGTCTGTAACTCAGCAATCACTATCACGCACTTAAAAAGCAAAGAAAAAAAAACACTGGACACCCCCTTACCTCGCTATCGCTGTCATTATTCTGAAAACGCACGTAACTCGGTTCTGCGGCAATCACTATCCCGCACGTTAAAACAAAAACAAAACAAAACAAAATCACTGGACCTCGTTGGGCAAGAATCTGAAAACGCACGTAACTCAGTTCCGCGGCAATCACTATCACGCACGTTAAAACAAAAGAAAAAAAAACATCACTGGACACCCCTACCTCGCTGTGCATGAAGCTTTGAACGCCCGTAACTCGGTTCCGCAGCAATGCTATCACGCACGTTAAAACCAAAAAACATCAATGGACACCCCTACCTCGCTGTGTAGGAATCTGAGAACGCCCGTAACTCGCTTCCGCGACAATCAACTACCACACGCGTAAAAACAAAAAAATCACTGGACACTCCTACCTAGCTGTGCATGAATTTGAGAACGCCCGCAACTCGGTTTTGCAGTAATCACTATCAGACACGTAAAAAAAAAAAAAAAAAAAAAAAAAAAAAACTTCACTGGACTCCCTTACTTTGCTGTGCATGAATCTGAAAACGCAGGTAACTCGGTTAAATTACAAATAAAATTATAAACTTCCAGCTAGGGCAGTTAGTATAGTTCCACCAACAAACTTTTGGGTTCTTCCTATTCAGAGCGAAGGGGTGGTAAGATAGAGACTTGCAAGAGAGTAAGTGAAAGGGGGATTAAGACTAGCGAGTGCAGTTGGTATATTTCGAGTGCAGTTGGATAACACCCATTTAGAGTACATTATTTATCTTTTAATTTATAATTTGACATACAATTACATTAGAAATTATATTCTTCAATGAAAATGATTTCCTCTTGAACTGCCTATGTAGATTGTAGATACCAAAATGAACATGAATTGAACTTTAAATAGTAGAGGTATTCACAATAAATAAATTCACATAAGAAAAATTAAGTATTAAAATAAGAATTTATATATATATATATATATATATATATATATATATATATAAAGTAAATCAGAGAAGATTTAAAAATGAAAAAAAGATTATATGTCAGAAAATTTAGTTTGGATAGCGCAGCGGGTTCAAAACAAATCGCGGTCATTAGTCTAGCCAGTTTTTTAATTATTTTTTCTTCCCTCCTATAAATTTGCATGTACGTGCACACAGGTCAGGACTAGGACTGGGCGATACATCGCGAAACATTGATTTAATGCATGCAATTTGAAACCGATGACGGAATCTTTCAGTTGGCGATATATAACAACCGCCACGATATATTTGACATTGGGCTTATCTGAAATCACGGCTACGATATGAATATTCGTTATCGCCTTTAATAATCATGATCTTGCTTTATTAGGAACCGATTATCAGCTGAGCAATAACGCATGCGTGATATTCATCCGTTCTCTCTACGATATGAATGTTCGTAATCGCCATCACAATGTTAATCCAAAAAAGGTTATTGCCTAAAAATATAATTGACAATTGTTGGTGTCATTAGTTTTATTCAGAAATAACTGAACAATTTCATCATTTATTTACATCCATATTTGTTAAAAAAAAAAAAAAAAATATATATATATATATATATATATATATATATCTTTTTTTTTTTTTTTTTAAATATTTTCGTCAATTTATACTGAATTTGTTTTTAATATTTTAACAATTTCTTTCAAATATTTTATTATTTCTGATCAATTTAATGAAAATTTGGTGTTATTTATTTTTATAGTTTTATTTCGTTAAACAAACCGAAGCAATTTCTTTACTCAGGGTACTTATTATTTTCTACGGAGAATCTAATTTCAAAGACGTGGGCAAGGAAGCGCCAATAACCTTTATTTTAGAAATCTTATTATTCTATAGTACGAGAATAAAATAATTTATATTATTATTTTTATTTAATCGTTCACTTATTTATTAGTTTTGTGTGTGTGTAAGTTTAGTTTTAATGTTTTTATTAATTTTTTTTCTTTACAAAAGACGAAAATATATTGTGTTCATGAGAATTTCCGATTACCAGTTTTCTATGAATATTTACTCATTTTCAGGTGTCGTAACACTGGATTCGACCATTGTTAGAAAACGTTTGTCGTGCGTCAGCACAATTTTGTAAATACTGTATCTCATTAACCGAAGGACAGAATTCAAGAAAACTTTATATTCTGTTCAACCTTCACTTAAACTGCGTTTGATTAGATTTTTGAATATACCGCCAAAATGCATTATACTGCAATTTCGCCATGTAAGAAAGGGCTATATATCATAGTTTCTGTAGTCTATCAATGCTCGAAACATGATATGAATGAGAGTCGGGACGAAAAGCTATGTTTATTCAATTAGTGTGCGTATTGGCTGAGAAATGATGCTGATATGCTGCAATGTAACCTTGTTTACGGGAAAGCAATGTATCGACTTCTATGATATATAAATCACCAAACCTAGAATGTAAAATGGATATTTTCAAAAACTATGCTATGATAATTTGATAGTTTGCAGCGGTCACCAAGAAAGAAAACCTGTAAATCTGTAATTGGTGGTCCTTAAATAGAATTACATCTATTCATTTAAATTGTTTTTATTTTCGATTTATTTGTTTTATATCTCAGGTGAAATTTATTTCTCTCAATACATTGTCGCATTTTTTCTGTTGAGTCATCCTTCTTCAGTTATTTTATTCAGCCCTCCAAATCAAGAATAAAAAATTATTTCCTTTATTCTTGTAGCTATGACGTAAGTTTCAGCGTTATCTCGGGGAAACTTATGCTTTTTTTTTTTTTTTTTATTAAGAAGATTTTGCAAAAGTTTAATGTGTTAATTATGTATTTTAGAAAAAAAAAAAAAATAGCAAAATTAATAGCTGAGGTAGTTGAATGTGTTTAAATGATATAATGCTGCTACTTAAAAACGCAGTAATATATGAATGAAGTCTCTGCAAATGCGTTTCCATTATCCGTTTTTTCTATATTAGTGTTGATACGGTGTTGTATTAATAAGAAATTTTACATATAAAGGAAGTTAGTGTATTCTGTATATTTTATAATATAACGGGTCTGCTTCATTCAATTCAAGCTTTTTTTATATACAGACTTGACATTTAAATTAACATTTTGAAAGGGATTCGAAAATATTCAAGTCCAATATCGTGATACATCGCGGTATCGCGATTTTGCCTTGACAATATATCATGATATTGAAATAGTGGCATCGCCCACTCCTAGTCAGGACTCGTTAGAAAGATCCCCCAGACCTAAGATCCTCGCATAATCAGTTCACTTTAGCCCAATCACTTACGCGAAAATTCAAATTACAATCAAGATTTAAACAAAAGTATGTTATTCCGAAATTCTTTTCTCTAAGTGTCGATAGATGGCGCCATGGAACAAAATTACATTAATTCAAAATTACCAGTTTCAAATTCATACAAATACGTGAAAGTTCAGTTCGAGTTTATGCAATCCTGAATTTATTGTTTTAAACTACTATTTAGTAAGAATACGCCTGAAAGAACATATTACTGATGTAATTACATGCAAACCTGTGTTTAATCTGACCAACAGTTTTAAAGATCATTCTTTTTTCAAAAATCTGTAACACGGAGGTGATCTGCAATATCGTTACATTTTCAAAGATGGCGTCAATAATGGACGACTAGAACGAGGCGGAGTTTCCTTTTGTTTGTGGGTAAAAGCTGCGCTATGATTGGCTATAGTCCTTTATTTGTGGGTTAAATGAAGACTCCTATAGGTTAAATTTCACCATGACGTCGAATGACGACAGACGTTCTAATCGTCAATTGAAGTCAATAATATTAGGTGAGTATTCTGAAAATTTTATTTAATTCTGGATCATAAATTTACAATTATATTTATAATCTATCAGAAGGCGTAAAAAAACAGAAAAAATAAATATAGGAGAATTTAATATTTTTTAATTTATTTATCCCAATTTTATTTCTATGTGACAAAAATATTGAGGCTAAGAAGGAAAGATTTCATTATAAAAAAATTTTTTTTTTGCTGAGACATTACCAGCATTTTTATAGATCTATTGAAGAATCAAATTTTGTATACCACAAATTACAGAAAACTGAACAACTGTTTCGAATAAAAACTTTTCAACACAACCCATCATCATGTGAAAATAGTAGGCAGTAGTGCCACATGAAAATATTGGCGCGATTCTATCTTCAAGTTGTATGTGTGCTTACTTTTTTTCGCGTGATGAAGGGTTGTGCTTAAGTTTTTGGACCGAAACAATTGCTGTGCGATGCATGATGTTTGTTTACAAATTTCGTATCGTTTATCATTAGATTTTTCAATATATTTTATTGAAGCGAAGTGATGACGTCACTGGCCGTCCGTGGGACCAAGTAAAAGATTTCCTACGTTAATTGTCCATTGGAGTTTTTGTAAAAATTATTAAAAGTTAAAGGAAATTATCTCCCGATTTTAATTCCCATATTTGGGTATAATTATACTTAAGTTACTGTCTACATGTGTTAGATTGAGTTATTTTTGCTGTAAAATTGATAAAATTTTAATATTAAATTTCAAAATTCTAGAAAAAAAAAAATGTCTAACTTCCATATTCGATTGAAAACATAAGCCTTTCATTTCAAAGGGTGATATTTACACAATAAATATTCAACTAATATACTAATTAAAAAAAAAAAAAAAAGATAAATATTCTATCATAATTTGAAGTCAGATTTGTTTTCAAATGTCTAAACAAAGTAAAGTAGGTATCTGGTATAACATACTAATATGTTGCAGAGCTAAATGGATTTGATATATGTTGTTCTTGGCGGGGGAAAAAAATATCGCCAAATTATCTGGCAGATATATTTAATTCCTTTCAAAAATAATGGATATTTTAACAACTTATATTAAGAGAATAATGACTAATATTAAACAATATTCCGTACAATACATATAACGAATACATACATCTGGCATGTTCATGTATATTTTCGCATTACATTTTGATAGCCAAATACAAAAAACGGCAAGACGACAGAGTTTTGAAATTTAAAATTAAAATGTTGTCAATTTCACAGAAAATAACTTAATCTAACACATGTGCGCGATAACTAATTTGTAATTACACCCAAATATGGGAATTAAAATCGGAAGGTAATTATTCTCAATTTTTAATAATTTTTTACAAAAAATCCAATGGACGATTAATATGGGAAATCTTTTACTTGGCCCCAACGACGGTCAGTGACGTCACACATCGCTTGCGTATAGAACTACATTAGTACGTTATCAATATGTATAAAAATTTTAAAGTGATAATGACATCAATTTTTGTGAGATGCATAATTTAACTTTTAACGTTCACGTTTAATTAAATGTATTTATTTTTATGTCGAAAGAAAATGAACTCCTTTTTTTTTAGTGGTTGGGGGGGGACAACAATTAAATTATAGCTAATATTTTAATGGCTATTTTTAAAGCTATTAGCATGTTATTATTTGCATATTTTAATTAATTAAAAGAAATTTAATCGAAAATTCGAAAACCGGGCTTCGAACTATTATGTTGTCATCGGGTTCTGAGCTGAGCTATTCTGAAAGTTTCAAATGTTAACTATTAGGGAAGTTAGTTAAAAATCGATTGCAAGATTTGTACCGTACAAAGAAGAATATAAGTTAATAATTGCAATTACTTCGTTTATCTATCGTAAAATTTTGTCATCACAATAACTCCCGAAATAATACTCCAAATTGAACCAAATTTGGACGGTGAACTATCTTATAAATATCTTGGGTGAGTTCGTTAACCAAGTTGTTCCGCCATTTTGTTTTCAAGTGGAGACCACTTATAAATTTCAAATTTAAATTGTAAAACGCGTATTCCGAATTTGTTTCAATTTTGATGTATACATAGATTGTATAAGTGTCTTAATCAAGTTTATTAATGAAATTTATCCGTCATTTTAAACTAAATGGTGGAAATCTTAAGTTACGCGGGGCCACTTGAAATCAGGCTACCACTTGAAAATTTAAAATCACAATAACTTCCGAAATAGTACTCCACTCCAAATCGAACAAAATTTGGACAGTGAACTTATCTTATAAATATCTTGGATGAGTTTGTTAACCAAGTGTTGACGATACTTTATGAGTGGACTGTATATCATTTTAATAATTACTATTCTGAAGCTATTACTTCACAAACATTTAATTAAACTATTATACATATAGTATGTACATATTTACAGTTATTAGAGGACGTATTATTAACGTATTCAAATATGTTGACACCATAGTCAACGCAAACTATAAAAAAGGTGAACCATATCACCGAACAAGATAAACAAGAGAGATGTTACTCTTACAACGAAAAACAATACAACTGGTCCGCTAAAGCGGGAATGCAAGTGAACAAGAGATGCGCGCCAAGGTTGCGCATATAGCCAAACTAAGGTGAGCTGCAACATACCGGCCCACCTTGAAACATTGTTTCAAATTTACAGTTCTTATTTGTTATACCAAATTATAATTAATTATACGAAAATATTGAGGAGCAAACATTCAAACCGTGTTTTCTCCTTCAAATGCAATTTTTCAGAAAACACAAAAAACTGATAAATTAAAAAATAACCCTTCTTAGACCCTAATTATCATTTGTTTAGTTGTATTATTGGTTACTAGGAAGATCTGTAGGCCTACTTTACCTAATAAACTTAGAGTTAATTAGAAAAATGTATTTGAAATTTGGAGAAAGCATGTTTTGACCGAAACACAGAGGAGAAAACACGTTTTGAATGTTTCCAATGTGGAGAAAGCATGTTTTGACCGAAACACAGAGGAGAAAACATGTTTCGAATGTTTCCAATGTGGGCAAAAAAATTTTTGAATGAAAAAGTATGTAGCTCGAATATTGATGAAATAACATTCTTAATGTAATTAACAGAACAGATTTTGTTATGTAATTATAAAGTTAAATTAAATATTTACGCGTGAAAAATCATCATGGAAATTGTAGGGAAGAACTAAAATTTTTAAGCCAATTTGAAATTTAAATTTTTAAACCAATATCTTCACTTAAGCAATTTCATGCTTCCTCTGTTTCTTCATATTCTACATGAAAGTTATTAGTAATGATATCTTTATACCATTTAAAAACAGGCTGATTTTTTCACTCTTCACCATACATCAATTGTAAAAGTTTGTCTATGTCATTCTGATGCCTTTAAGTTTAAGATGAATTCTCTTACCTTGTTTTTTTTTTGTTTTTTTAATTATTATTAATGCTTAAGTGGCTTTTTCTATCCCCTGCTCTCTTTTCCTCAATAGGTTCACCAGCATGTACCTTAGTAACAATATTGGCTAGCATTGTACGACCTATTTTAGTTAAAGCCATGAAATTGTTTTTACACACTGCTACTAGTAATAAAATAAGAAGCAGAAAATGCATGCTGTAAGCCAGATGATTGCGATTTTTTTTTTTTTTTTTTTTTTTTTTTTTTTGGGGGGGGGGGGGGGGGTTGGGTTATTAGGTCTACGTCGAGTTACATTTTTTGTAACAACCAATGAGACAATAATACAATCTTGTCGCTGTTTGTCCGGAATTTCGTAAAGTCTATCCCGAAACTTCTTAACGTCATTAGGTCTAACATCAGTGCATGAAAAAGTATTTATTAATAGAATGTTTGCATGGAGCATAAATGTTGTTATCTAAAGGTGCTGAATATCGTTTCTTTTTCGCTTCTTTTCTTTTTCCACCAATTCTCTGTATTTTTCTAGTTCCATAATTAGAAGTACTCACTAATACACCATCTATTAATTCTTCCATTTGAAAAAAAAAAAATAATAATAATAATAAAGTACACTCCTCTAAAATGAAGAAAACAAGATAGAACTAACGAAAAAACAAACGTAAAAAGCTGGTACATGTACGAGTCACGCGACCAGAAAGAGCAGTACTGACTGGTTGGCTGGAGAAATCACAGTTTGACTGAAAACAGGCTCTGGAGGAAACACTGTTTGATTGAAACCCTAACTTTCTAAGCGCATTTATAATGTGATAAAAATTATTTTGGTTTAAAATAATAGTATAATTTTGTGTTATTTAATGTTGAGTTCACAGAAAAATCGCTAACTCATTTTTTTTTATTTTTGGAGAAAACACGGTTTGAATGTTTGCTCCTCTATTATATATGCAATTTAAATAATAAAACTTATACAAGAGAAATATTAATAACATTGTAAACAATAAAATAATACAAATAAAATACAATAAACAAATTAAATTTAACTATATACATTATTCATTTTCAAACAACTTTTTTTTTTTTTTTTTTTTTTTTTACTTTTCCAACGGCAAAAGAGCAATTTTTGAAATAGGTCGTTTATATGTCCCATTTCTTGTTTTGACAGAAACTACGCGTATTTTGTTATCCTTTCCTGGAATAATTTCTACTATTCTACCCAAAATCCAACTACATATGGGCAAGTTTTCTTCCTTTAATAATACCATATCCCCATTTTTAATGTTATTTGTTTCAAATTTCCATTTGTTTCTTTGTTGTAACGTATTTAAATAATGGCATTGCCATTTTTTCCATATTCCTTGAACTATTTTAGTTAATTTTTGCCAGGTATCTAATCGATTATCTGGAATGCCAGAGAACTCGGGTTCGATCACCGCTGTGATGGGTCGACCAACTAAAAAATGGCCGGGAGTCAAGACGTCCAAATCTTCGATATCGTTTGAAAGGGGGGTAAGGGGTCGAGAATTGAGGATTCCCTCAATTTGACAAACAACGGTTAAGAATTCCTCATGTTAATTTAGCGTTTCCTACTGCGCGTTTCAAATGATACTTAAACGATTTTACGCCTGCCTCCCATAGCCCTCCAAAATTTGGGGCACGGGGTGGCAGAAATTTCCAATTAATATTCTCTGAATTTAAAAAATTAGTAAGGTTTTCATCAGGCTGAGTAGCTAATCTATGTAACCTTTTTAATTCATTATTTGCACTAACAAAATTTGTTGCATTGTCACTGAATAATGTTTGGGCTTTGCCTCGTCTAGCAAAAAATCTTTTTAAAGTTGCGATAAAAGCTTCGGATGTTAAATCGCTAACTACCTCTAGATGCACGGCTTTAGTAGGCATGCAAATAAAAATACAAACAAAAATTTTGTTATAGATTCCTTTTCTTTGACCCCGATATTTAATTAAAAAAGGGCCACAGAAATCTATACCGGTACAATAAAATGGATGAGTCACATTTACTCGTTCCTTTGGCAAATTTCCCATAAGTTGATTGACCGTTAAAGGTTTAATTTTGTAACACGTTACGCAGTTACGAAATATTTTCCGAGCTAAAGATCTCCCACTAACTATCCAATATTTTTTTCTAACGTGGTATAACAAGGCTTGAGGTCCTACATGAAAGAATTTTTTATGGAAAAGTTCCATAATCATGGAAGATAATTTATGGTCGTGGGGCAACAAAAGGGGATGTTTACTATCAAAATTTAAATTAGCATTTTCCAGCCTTCCACCGACTCTTAGGAGTCCCTGAGAATCTAAAATTGGATTAAAACAATTTAATTTACCTGATACGGGCTTCTTTTTCTCTAAGCAGATCAATTCTGCGGCAAACTGTGTATACTGTACCTGTCTGATTAAATGCATTTCAGTTTCGTTTAATTCGGTGCTTCGGAGTGGTCCAGTTACTTTATTTGCCTTTGCTCTTATATTCCTAATAAATCTAAAAATAAAACTACATATTCTAATTAATTTACAAAAATTATTTGTTAATGAAAACAAATGATTATAAAAGTTCTGGGAAGAATCCGTGGATTGGATTAATCCACACAACACTGCAGGGTTAGCGTCACCCTGGTGATTATTTTTCAATTCACTTATCACAATACTATTATCACTGGGGGACAGATAGTCAGCGTCATTGTTTATGATACTACTGGATTTACTTAGAAAGTCTGGTCCCTGCCACCACAACTGATTATCCATTAAATCGGTGGTAGTTAGACCTCGTGAAATTAAATCTGCAGGATTTTCCGCAGAGGACACATGGTTCCATGTGAAGTTTTTAGACAGTTCTTGAATTTTGGCAACCCTGTTGCCAACAAATGTTTTCAATTTCCAAGGCTCGGTTTGGATCCAGGCAAGAGCTATTTGAGAGTCTGTATAGAGATAAATATTATTGATCTGTAACCTCAAAGATTTCAAAATTTTCACAATTAATTTGCATAACAAAAGACAACCAGATAACTCGAGTCGAGGGATAGAAACAGTTTTTAGAGGTGCAACTTGAGATTTGCTGCTAACCAAATTGGAGACAATTTCAGAATTATGAATAGACTGAATATACACGGCTGCTCCAAAAGCTAATGACGATGCGTCGGCGAATCCGTGTAAGTTTATTTGTTGTGCTTCAGGAATTAAAACATAGCGATTTATTCTAAGTTGTTCAAGAGCTTTTAACGAAGTGGCGAATTCTAGCCAATTTTGAGCAATAGGGCTTGGAATAGGGTCATTCCAGTCCAATTTTAATTTCCATAGTTCCTGCATAAACAACTTGGCTTTGACAATAACAGGACCGATGAGACCCAATGGGTCGAAAATGCGAGCAATGTCTGATAAAATGCTTCTCTTTGTCATAGACTTTAACTGACACAAATTTATTTTAAATGTGAAAGCATCTAAATTGGGTTTCCAGGCAACCCCTAGGGCTTTGGTTTCCTTATCAGAGAATGTGTACTCAGGGTATGTCTCTTTAGAAAAGTCAAGTAAGGAAATATGATTTGCATTCCATTTATGTAAATTCATTCCAGCGCTTTCTAACAAGTGTATAAGTTGTTTTTGAAGCTCCCTAGCGGATTCTAGCGATTCTTCCCCACTTATTATATCGTCCATATACGAATCATGTAGCAAGGTATCGGATGCTTTCGGATATTTCTCGGCTTCGTCAAGGGCTAATTGCTTCAACGTTCTGATGGCTAAAAAGGGGGCACAAGCGGTACCGTATGTTACGGTATTAAGTTCATAGGTTTCAATTTCTGAGTTCACATTATTTTTCCATAAAATTCTTAACAATTTTCTCTGATACTCGGTAATCATTATTTGGCGATACATTTTTTCAATATCGGCCAAAAACACAAATCGGTGTTGTCGAAAGCGTAACATGATTTCATATAAATCTTCATTAACGACACCTTTATAAGTAATATCGTTTAATGATATTCCACTAGTTGTCGGACTCGAAGCATTAAATACAACGCGAAGCTTCGTAGTAGATTTCTCGGGCTTATAAACGCCATGATGCGGTAGATAATAACAGCCAGAATCATTTAAATTATCAACAATTTTTGTCATATGATTTAAATTAGTGTATTCTTTAATAAAATCACAATAAAGATTTCGCATGGTTGGATTCTTTTCTAAACGATTCCATAACTGCTTGAGCCGTTTTTCTGCGATAGATTTAGACTCCCCAAGGACACTAGCATCTTCCTTCAAAGGCATGGCTACCATAAATCTTCCCGATTTATCTCTCCGATAATTTTCTAAAAAATGTTTCTCACATAATTGTTCTTCCTGAGTAATTGGACGTAAGTCAATTTCAGGAGCTTCTATTTTCCAGAATTTTTGAATGGTTTCATTAAGATAATCATTGCATGCAGTAAAACCGCAAAAAGTATTTTCAGATACATTGCGGTCTATGGTTCCCGCAACAATATACCCAAAAACACTATTCTGAAAGGTGAATTGTCCTATTTTAAATTTATCTGCTTTTAATATTTCATAGAAAAATTCAGCACCAACTAAAGCATTTATTTTAGATTTTTTCCAAAATTCACTATCAGCTAATTCAAGGTCATGTGGTAGATTTAAACTTCTTATGTTTATATTGTGTGAAGGAATGAATTCTGTTATTTTAGGTGTAATTAAAAATTCAATTGGTTCACTAAATGAATCATCTTTATTGGAAATAATGGTACGTACTGAAGATTTCACATTTGTCATCTTACCATTAATTCCTGAAATATGAATATCGCATTTCCTTTTTTGCAAATTCAATAAATGAGCGAGTTCTCTGTCTAACAGGTTACATTGACTACCATTATCAATAATAACACGAACCGGAATCTTTTTTTTATTGCTACTTTCCAAATAAACTATAGCAGTTGACAGCAATACATGTTTTTTACTTTTTAAGATGGGATTATTAATCTCGTTATATAATGTCATCGAAACATTATTTTTTTCTTTCTGCAATTCAGGATATGAATCATTTGATTGCAGCAGGTGCAAGCCTTTTTCTGACGCCGTCTGAGAGTCAGGATTTTGTTTGTGTTGTTTTGATGGGAAATTATTACTTTTTGTTCCCGGCAAAGTTCGATGTAGAAGTGAATTATGTCTTTTAGAACAGATATTACAAATTTGATTATTTTTACAATTTGATACCTGATGATTGGATTTCAAGCAATTAATACATAACAAATATTTTTTTACTGTTAGGAATCTTTCGTGTTCATTTAATTTTAAGAATTCACAACATTTAGATAAAGAATGATTTCCTTTACAAAGGGGACAATTTTGATCATTAAAGGAATCATTTTTAGAAAAGAAGGTTTTTATTCTAGTACTCTTTTCGGCATTCATTACTTTCGGTTTCGTATTCGAAACGCATTGTAAATTTTCTAACACTAAACTTCTTTTTTGTAAAAAGTTAATGAAATCGCACCATGTTGGCAATTCTGTAGAACTTAAAGATAATTCAAATTGTTTTTTGGATTCTTTATCTATTTGTTTAAGAATCACATTTATGAGTAAGGCCTCCGTAAAGGGATTCATTTCCAATCCTATACATTTGAGTGCTCGAATATTTTTTTGACAACTATCTGTAATTGTTCTCAAATTTTTAACTAAATCTTGAGATAGATTCTCTACGTTTAATATCTCATTTAAGTGAGAATTTACAATCATTCTTTTGTTTTGGAATCTATCTTCCAATGCTTTAAAAAGCGAAATATATGAATCGTCTTCGGTAATTACATCTAGTGCTCTTCCACAAAGTGTAGATTTTAGATAATATAACTTTTGGTTATCTGAAAGTTTATCATTCTGATCAATTAAGGTTATAAATTGATCTTTAAAACTATACCATTCATTATATTGTCCATTAAATTTGGGTAAAGGAATTTCAGGTAAACGAAAATTGATAATAGGATTATCTTTAGATTCATTTAAAACACTTTCATTTTTACTAATGTTATTAGAGAGTAAGAATTTTCGAAGCCTTACCTCTAATTTTTCTGTCTCTTCTTCCAATTCTGCGAAGGCGTTCAATTGAACTTCCAGTTCCGATTCATCAGCTATTTCGTAATACTGGATTTTCAAATTATCCAGTTTTGTTACTATTTTTTGCAGATTATCCTTCTTTATTTCTAGAGTTATAATGTCTTTATTGTCGTCACTAACAGTCTCTAAATATGTCACTATCTTAGTCAATTGGCCTTTCAAGGTTCCGCGTTGGCGATTAAGGATAACTAATTTATTTTTATCCATAATTAATTTTCATCAATGAGCACCACTATTTTTCATTATATTACGATTGATCTTCCTCCGGTTCTACTAGACCAAATGTTGACGATACTTTATGAGTGGACTGTATATCATTTTAATAATTACTATTCTGAAGCTATTACTTCACAAACATTTAATTAAACTATTATACATATAGTATGTACATATTTACAGTTATTAGAGGACGTATTATTAACGTATTCAAATATGTTGACACCATAGTCAACGCAAACTATAAAAAAGGTGAACCATATCACCGAACAAGATAAACAAGAGAGATGTTACTCTTACAACGAAAAACAATACAACTGGTCCGCTAAAGCGGGAATGCAAGTGAACAAGAGATGCGCGCCAAGGTTGCGCATATAGCCAAACTAAGGTGAGCGGCAACACCAAGTTGCTCCTCCATTTTGTGTTCAAGTGGAAACCACTTGAAATTTACAAATTTAAGTTGTAAAATGCGTAATCCGAATATGTTTGAATGTATACATAGAAAATATAAGTGTCTCAAACAAGATTATTCATGAACTTTATCTGCCGTTTTAACAAAGTGGCGGATATTTTAAGTTAAGTGGGGCCATTTGAAATCAGGCTCTCACTTGAAAAATTAACATCACGATGACTTCCGAAATAATACTCCAAATCGAACCAAATTTGGACAGTGAACTTACCTTATAGAAGAAGAAGTGGAGGAGCTTTTTGGAGAAGTTTTTTAACCAAGTTGCTCCGCCCTTTTGTTTTGAAGTGGAAACTGGAAACCACTTGAAAATTTCAAATTCACACTGTAAAAAGCGTATTTAAAACCAGATTTGCTCGAATTTTGATGTATACATAGACTATATAAGGGTCACAACCTAGTTTATCAATGAAACTTATCCACCTTTTTTAACAAAGTGCGGATGTTATAAACTAAGCGTGACAACTTGAAATTAGGCTACCACTTGAAATTTTATAAACATGATAATTTTTTTTATTTTGATTCAATTCGAACAAAAGTTGAACAGTGATCATATCATATCTTGTTTCCAAGTTGCGGTTACTTGAAATCACACTGCCACTTGAAAATATGACATCGCAGCAACTTTTAAAATACTAAACTGATTCAAACAAAAGTTGGATAGTGAACTTATAATTCAAATATCTTGGATAAGTTCACTTGGTAACTTGATACGCAATTTTATTCCAAGTGGCGGCCACTTGAAAATGTTTCATTATGATAACTTTTATAATACTGAATTAGTTCGCATCAAATTTGGGTAGTGGATTTATCATTCAAAGATCAGTTCTCTGGGCTTTTATTCAAGTGGTGACCTCTTGAAATCATGGTGCGGTGGTGCCACTTGAAAATTTCTTATGACGATAATTTTGAAATACTGTTTTAATTTGAACTAAAGCTGGACAAGGAACTTATCATACAAATATATTCGATGTTTTCGTAGGGCAAATTGCTTCGCCATTTTGTTTCCAAGTTGCAGCTACTTAGACAGCCACTTGAAAATTGTCATATCAATAACTTTTGAAACACTGTCACTGATTCGAACCAAAGTTGGACAGGGAACTAATGCTTCAAATATCTTGAATGAGTTTGCTGGGCTACTTGCTCCATTATATTGTTTCCAAGTGATTGGCCACTTGAAAATTTGTTATCATGGTAACTTTTGAAATACTTAATCAATTCAAACGAAAGTTGAAAAATAGATTTATCATTCAAATAACTATGATTTCGGTGGGCAAGTTTCTCTGCAATTTTGTTTCCAAGTTGCGTCCACTTGAGCGCTGCCGCTTGAGGCTTTGTTATCGCGATAACTTTTGAAATACTGAATTTATTTGAAAGAAATCCCTTTTCGGCAAGCTTAAAGGCAAAGGTAGATTCCTCTACGTTAATGTTACAAAAGTAAAGACATATTACATATGCATTAACACATACTTAGTCAATGGCTTTGCTCCCACACATTGCATTATTTACGTCGCTATTCTGTTTTTAAGAAATTTAATTATCAACTATTACTATTCATTCAAGTTAAAATTTTAGGCTAGATTTAATGGTCAGTATATGATTCATTTTTTAAAATCCAAGCTCATAATCATTCAACAAATAGAAGCCATAAAGATATACAATTTGGTGACAAAACTTTCGACTTAACAATGAAATTTGTGATTTGGCGGCAAAATTTGATAGTTGGCGACGAAATTTTTGAATTGGCGACGAAATTCGTTATATGATGACAAAATTTGGGCGAGCTTGGCGATGAAAAATGCCAGCTTTGACGTCATTATATTTTCTTCCCACGCAAAAACCTCATATCTTTTCACGGATCAATGTCTTATTTCCACAAGATAAAAAATCAAAGGAAACTGTAACGTATTACTCTCAATTTCAATCGTAAATTTTAAATTCTTACGTAAACCGGCGTTCTAAACTGTTCACCACAAACGATGTTTTTACCAAGACTAACGTATTATTTTAATTTTATAATTTTAAATGATTGATTAAAGCTGTTACCATGGTTTTTATGCTTTCAGTGATCTTTTTTATTATCGTTTGCACGTGACGTAAGCATCAGATTATAAATTTAAGCAATTAATACTATTGAAAAAGTCGGCTTCATCACAATTGACGAAAAATCACTTTTTAACTTGTAACTTTTAAGCAATTGAAGTTATCGAAAGAGTTTAAATACAAAAGTTGTTCTTTCGGGTAAGGCGGTAATTTCCCTGATTTGAAGTATTTTCCTATTTTCAATATTAAAGAAATTATGGGCAAAGAAAAATTTCCACCCCCTTTGAGCTGGATGCCCCATCTACGAACTCGACCGAGCTTTTTACTGTCCTGACAACATATCCCAAGTTGGTTGAATTTAAATAGAAATTACTCCAGTTATCATGTTCACAACTTAACATGGGAAAAAGCGTTATACATATATATATATATATATAAACTTTTGAACGGAGGGTGGTTTTGGGTTCTAGGGGTCATGATCGGTGAAGATATGAAGAAATTTTCCAGAAGTCGTGTCATGAGAACCATTGCAATAGGTAGATCTCCTATAAGGAATCTACCTAAAAATTGTACAGTGGACTTATCTTCTTACAAATATTTGAGATTAGTTCACATGCTCCGGCATTTTAATCCAAGTGGCGGCCACTTAATTTTTCAACATGATGACTTTTGAGATTCTGAATTAATTCGAACTAAATTTGTACAGTAGATTTATCTCTCAATTGCATTTGATATTTTTGTTTGCTAACTTGTTCCGCCATCTTGTTTCCAAGTGCCGGCTACTTGAAAATTTTAAATTCACATAAAAAGGTATTTGTGAACCGTTTTGCTTAAAACTCCATATATACATAGACTACATCAATGTTTCTACCAAGTCCATTAATAATTTGTACTTGATAAGGAAAAAGAAATCAACCTACCCTCCCGAATGAGCCGGAAGGACTCGATTTCTAAAGAAATCAACCTAAAAACACGGTAAAATGGTTTTAAAAATGTGTGTAAAGGGTTAAGTAAAGGCTGATATGGTAGTGACTAGCAGGCTACGCACGCTTCGCTGGTCACTAAATTTAAAAAATATTTACAAATTTAATGGATTATGTATGGGAAATAAGTACGCTGTAATTTAAAAATTGCAGCTCTTAGAACTTGAAAACTGATATTTTTTAAAAATTTGCACCTTGACATAAATTAGTGCCTATCAACTTTTGGTAAAAATTGTTTTACAGGTTGCGTTGCCATCCCCCTTTTTCTAAATTTTTAACATAGTGATATATGACAACATTTTGTATAAATGTGCATAAAGAGAATTATTTTTTAGTAATCATTATGAAATTTAGAAGAATTATTTATAATAGAGATGGTCAATTGGGAAAATTTTTTTGTATGTGTAGGAGCCTCGCCACCCCCCTGGGGGGAGGAAGTCCCCCTCGAGGGGAGTAAATTTTCAAGATGGGTATCTTTCGAAAGGTCTCGTCAGTACCTTTAAAACGAATGGTTGAACTATAAATCTGTGATAATTTAACACGTTAATCGCCATGTCAGTCATATGTGCCTGACGCATTTTTAACACGCATTTTTAACTAGGAAATAACCCTAAAAGGAATATGATATACGCCGAGTAATTATTAACACGTTAATCGCCATGTCAGTCATATGTGCCTGACGCATTTTTAACACGCATTATTAACTAAATTGTCTAATAAAGTTACCATGGCCCATGTGAAAATTTTTCTGATATTATCGTGGCGATTAAGGTGTTAAAACGAAGTCATCGATTTTTTTTACTTTTAACGAAAATAAACTTAGCAAAAAAAATCGTAATTTTTTTTTAAAACGAAATTTAACTAAACTTGGTATTTAGTTGCCCCTGGCATAAACTGGTGCTAAATAGGTTTGGGGATCAATCGCTCAACAGGTGGCGCTGTGATCGTATTTTTTCTAAATTTTTAACATGGCAGTATAGGACAAAATTTCGTATAAATGTACATAATGAGAGTTATTTTTTGTCTGTGATTGTAAAATTAGTATGAATTATTGATAATAGTAATAGCTAATTAAGAAAAAAATTTTGTGCATGTGGGGTGCTAATTAAGAAAAAAATTTTGTGCATGTGGTAAATTTTCAAGATTGGTATCTTTCGAAAAAAAAAAAACTTTGAAAAAAAAAATCGTAATTTTTTTTTGGTTACTGAGTGAATTTGTATAGGAAAATATAGAAGAAAGTCTTGTGGTGGCCACAACATACTAGTTTTTACTATTATTTTTACATTATAAATTTTATTCTTCAATGAAAATGATTTCCTCTTGAACAGATTATGTAGATACCAAAATGAACATGAATTGAACTTTAAATAGTAGGTATTCATAATAAATAAATTAAAATAAGAATAATTACTTATTAAAATAAGAATATATATATATATATATAGTAAATCAGAGAAGATTTAAAAATGAAAAAAAGATTATATGCCAGAAAATTTAGTTTGGGTAGCGGGTTCAAAACAGATCGCGGTCATCAGTCTAGCCAGTTTTTTTTTTTTTTTTTTTTTCCCTTCTATAAATTTGCGTGTACATGTACACAGGCTAGGACTCGTTAGAAAGTTCCCCCTCCCACGGAAGACACACCTCCAAACTCAGGCCTAAGATCCTCGCATAATCAGTTCACTTTAGCCCAATCACGTACGCGAAAATTCAAATTATAATCAAGATTTAAACACAAATATGTTATTCCAAAATTCTTTTCTCTTCTAAGTGCCGATAGGTGGCGCCACGGAACAAAATAACAATTCAAAATTGCCGGTTTCAAATTCAAACAAGCACGTGAAAGTTCAATTCGAGTTCATGCAATCCTGAATTTATTGTTTTAAACTACTATTCAGTAAGAATACATTAGAAAAAACATTACTGATGTAATCATACACAAACCTGTGTTTAATCTGACCAACGGTTTTAAAGATAAGATAATTCTTTTTTCTTAAGTCTGCAATATCCTTGCATTTTCAAAGATGGCGTCAATAATCGAAGTCAATAATATTAGGTGAGTATTTTGAAAATTTTATTTAATTCTGGATCATAATTTTACAATTATACTTATAAACAGCAGCGGCGACTTTGAAAAATTTCTGGGGGGGCTCGAACCAAGGCCGTAGCCAGGATTATTTTTTGAGGGTGGGGGGCATCACATTTCTAATACAAGGTCATCAAATATGGTGTAATAATGTACACACGCTTACCCAAGGAAAAGAACATATGCACACACAAACAACGGCCTGATTAACACAGGGGCACGTGCCAGGGGCTCTGAGTAGCAAAGGGCCCCAAAACTGGACCTGAAAATGCCATCATAATCTTTGCCATTTAGTTTATGTAAATCAAATTTATATGGCAGTAACTTTTGTAAAAATAGTTATATTACTTTGCATCGATGTTTCTGAAAACTTTTGCTCCTCATGCACAAACCATAAGTGATTGGGATTCCCGTAGCACAGTAAAGGGAATCATCTTCCTCTGAACTCACCCCCCCCCCGCGCCCCATATAGAGACTTTCAGCCTCTCTTGTTTTTCTTTCTTTTTTTCTTAGTCGATTTATGTCCATTTTCAATTGCAACAACCTTACTTTACAGCTATGATTTTGGTAAAAAACTAAATAAGAAATAGAGGAAAGAATTTCTTGTTTAATAGAGAATCAGTATTCAAAATTTCTGGGGGGCTGATCCCTTACAGAAAATTTTCTGGGGGGGCTCGAGCCCTCGAGCCCCCACATAGTCAGCGCCACTGCTTATAAACTATCTGAAGGCGTAAAAAACAGAAATATAAGAGAATTTATTTATGCATTTATTTATTTTATTTTTCCAGTTCTGTTTCTATGTAACATAAATACTGAGGCTAACAAGTAAAGTTTTCATTATAAAAGAAAAAAAAAAAAAAATCTGAGATATTACCAGCATTAGATTTATTGAAGAATCAAATTTTGTATACCATAAATTACAGAAAAACTGAACAACTGTTTCGAATAAAAACTTTTCAGCACAACCCATCATCATGTGAAAATAGTAGGCAGTAGTGCCACATGAAAATATTGGCGCGTTTCTATCTTCAAATTGTACGTGTGCTTACTTTTTCTCGCTTGATGAAGGGTCGTGCTTAAGTTTTTGAACCCGAAACATTTGCTGTGCAATGCATGATTGTTTACAAATTTCGTATCGTTTATCATTAGATTTTCCAATATATTTTATTATACGCAAGTGAAGTGATGACGTCACTGGCCGTACGTAGGGCCAAGTAAAAGATTTCCTATGTTAACTGTCCATTGGATTTTTTGTAAAAAATTATTAGAAGCTAAGGGAAATTATCTCCCGATTTTAATTGTCATATTTGGGTATAGTTATACATAAGTTACTGCCTACATGTGTTAGATTGAGTTATTTTTGCTGTAAAATTAATAAAAATTGAATTTTAAATTTCAAAACTCTAGAAAAAAAAAATGGCTGACTTCCATATTCGATTGAAAACATATACATTTCATTTCAAAGGGTGATATTTACACAATAAATATCCAACTAATATACTAATTAAAGGGAAAATGATAAATATTCTATCATAATTTGAAGTCAAATTAGTTTTCAAAAAATCTAAATAAAGTATCTGATATAAGATACTAATATGTTGCAGCGGAATAGATTTGATATATGTTATTCTAGGCGGGAAAAAAAATATCGCCAAATTATCTGGCGAATATATTTAATTCCTTTCAAAAATCAAGGATATTTTAACAACTTATATTAAGAAAACAATCAATAATATGAAACAATATTTCGTACAATACATATTACGGAAATATACATCTGGCATGTGTATTACGTTTTGGATCGTCAAAAAAAAAAAAAAAAAAAAAAAAAAAGTCCTTCCAGCTTATTCGGAAGGTGTCGTGCCCTTAGCGACCGTGCCCTTAGCGGAACGTGCCCTTAGCGGAATGGGGTGAAAGGGAAGAAAGAGGAATAGAAGAAGCCGTGCCCTTAGCGGAAATAAGGTTTGCATGTGGCAGATTGAAATATGTTATTCAAATGCACAAAAGAGTGCTTTGAATAAATGCAGTATGATTAGCTTTAGATTTACAGAGTCACGCAAAAATATTCAGTTACACTGAGTGTTATTATTGAAAATTTGCTGAATTGCATTTACATTAAGCATTTATTCTACCATTTTTTAAAATGTGAATATGATTTGAATTTGTATTTGTCTATTCTATTGTCCGTTTGTTCGCCTCCAGCGTCCGTACGTATTTTAAGAATTTTTTATTTTTACTTTCTTCTATTATAATCAATAGAAGAAAGTATTGGATTCGTAAAAATGTTCGACCTCGGGTTTTTGATGGATTTACACGTTTTGAGAGGTCTATAACACGATTTGACTATTTTTAGAAAATGTCTGTCTGTCCACCTCTCTCTCTGTGTGTGTGTGACAAAAATTTTGTGGCAACAGTATCTCCGGAACTACTGCTAAGAATTGTATATAAATTTACATGCTGATGCATCTTGAGCTATATTAGTGCCTGTCAACTTTTAGTGCCAACCGCTCAACAGGCGGCGCTGCTATACAGCGATTTCCACAATTTAAGGGGAAGCTATATCTCAGGTTCTATTGCGTATAATAAATCAAAATTTGGTATAAGAGAAGGCCATTATGAGATATTATGATGATTCAATTTGGATGCTTATGGACTAACAGATGGCGCTGCTATACAAAGATTTCTGCAATTTAAGGGAAAGCTATATCTCAGGAACTGCACAATACTGCACAGAAGATTCTCAGAATACTGCACAGAATTGCATATAAATTTATATGTTGATGCGCCTTAACCTAAATGAGTGTCTGCTAACTTTTGGTGTCAATCGCTCCTCAGATGGCGCTGCCATGCAACGATTTCCGCAATTTAAGGGGAGGCTATATCTTATGTTCTATTGCATATCCTCAAACAAAACGTGATATATGTGAAGGCCATTATGCTGATCCAATTTGGAAGCTTATCGGCCAATATGTGGCGCTGCTATACTGCAAATTTCCTCAATAACGGGAGAGCTATATATCAACTTCTATGGCATATAACTGTACGAAACTTGATATGTGAGATAACTATTATATAATGCATTTTTTAAGGTGTCATTTATAGACAATAAAACAGTCTTTCTTTAGATATTTAGTGTTAGTTTTCTCTAAGATGAAAATTAATTATTTACACTTAGTGAATTTGTATAGAAAAATATAGAAGAGAGTCTTGTGGTGGCCACAACGTACTAGTTTTTATTTTATTTTATTTTTTTAATGATATGTGCTATTCAAATTCATTATTGAATATTCCCTACTTAAAATGGCTCTAATAGAACCTGTGCCACTGGTTTGTGTACAAACATCCAAAAAATGCCAATGCATTGCACTTTAGGGGAGACATTTTTATAAATCACATTTAAATAACTTCATCAAAAAATCATAAAGAAATTCGCATTTATTGTTCACATGTTAAGAAAATGTTTTGTATAAACTATAATGTGCTTAATCTCCAGATTTACAGGGCTACGCAAAAAAGTTTTGATACATTAAGGGGTACAAATAGGAAATTAAGAGCAGCATTTCTGTTTGTGTTAATCATTTTTAACATTTTCCAACAGTGTTTCAGAGTGATTATGAATTCAATTTGTCTGTATGTCTGTCTTTCTGTCTGTCCATTGTGTGATAATATAGACAAAGAACATAGAATATTATACGACACAACGAGTTCGTACAGTTGGAAAATGTTAATAATCACTCATGATTTTTCGTTTCTCTTTTAGCATTAAAAGGTGTAATGCTTAATTATATTTTCAAAAACTTAAGTAAAATCATAAAATAGCAATAATGTACGTTTTTGTATCGCGTACTTTGATTCATTAAGCTTTATATGGTTATAGGTCACCGTTCTCTCAAATAACGGACGTTCTAGAGTACGCATACCTATTTTTGCGACAGGTTACTTTCTGAAGCAAAATACAGTCAGTGCTAAATGTGGATTAAGTGTGGAGGAAAATTGAAGAGTTCATTTTTTTATTTATTAATTTATTTTTAAATTTATTATACATTTCCGCTAAAGGCACGTATGGTAAAATCACGCCACCGAGAGGGTGTAACATTTCCGCTAAGGACACGGGTTTATAGATTTCCGCTAAGGGCACGGCCCCATTCGGAACGGTAGGTTGATTTCTTTTTTCTTATCAAGTAGCCGTCATTTTGTTTCAAAATGGCGGCTACAAATTATTAATGGGCTTGGTAGAAATATTGATGTAGGCTATGCACATATGGAGTTTTAAGCAAATCGGTTCATAAATATCCTTTTATGTGAATATTAAATTTTCAAGTGGCCGGCGCTTGGAAACAAAATGGTGGGTTAAGTTGACAAATATATTAAATGCATTTGTAAGATAAGTCTACTGTACACATATAGTTCGAATTAATTCAAAATCTGAAAAGTCATCGTGTTGAAAAATTAAGTGGCTGCCACTTGGATCAAAATGGTAGAGAAAGTTGCTCATCTAAGATATCGTTGCAAATTTTAATTTTTTTTTTTTTTTTTTTTTTTTTTGTAGAAATTCTTTTAAAGAGGCTTAGTAAGTTGATAAAATGTTAGTTTTCTGCATTTCTAGTTTGTTTTAGCATTAAAATAGCACAATTTTTCCTAAAAAACGCATTAAAAAGATCCATTAAGGCAGGTAATGGATTTGGTGCCAAATTTGGCGACTTTTCTCCTATGGCGACTTTTAGGTGAGAAAATATTATTATCGATATACCAACCAATGATGGACGCAATAACTAGATTGGTTCACGAGTTACGTGAAATTTCTAGATTTTTGTTGTTTGAATGACAAATCCATTTTTCATGTTTGATTTGAATTGATTAAGTATTTCAAAAGTTAATATAATTTGTGATAAAATTTTCAAGTGGCCTCCGCTTGGAAACAATACAGTGAAACAAGTTGCCCAGCAAACACATCCAAGATATTTGAAGCATAGGTTCACTGTCCAACTGTGGTGTAAATCAGTGCCGTGTTTCAAAAGTTATCATTATGGCAAATTTTCAAGTGGCAGTATAAGTGGCTGCGGTTTGGAAACAAATAGCGAAACAACTTGCCCAGCGAAATCATCCAATATATTTGTATGATAAGTTCATTGTCCAGTTATAGTTTAAATTAAATCGGTATTTCAAAAATTATCGTCATAAGAAACTTTCATGTGGCACCACTTGAAAAAAAAAAGCGTAGTGAGATGCCCAGCGAACTTTTCTGAGATATTTGAATGATAAATCCACTGTTATAAATGAGCCATTTTCAATTTCAGTGTATAAATTTGTTTATTATTTATCCTCTATTTTTTGTAAGTTCACGTGCTGAACAATATGTCAAAGAAAAAAAGAGTTAAATGAATTTAATGCTTTTAATTTTTATGTAAAATATGAGCGCGTGCTATCTTCAAAATTTGTTAAAATGTAAAGATTATGTGATGCGTGTGGCATCGACAGTTTTGTTTTTTAATTCAAGAAATAGAACAGAATAAAGTTAGCAACGATGTTAGTTGCATTTTTTCATATAGTTTGAGTTTTTAATTTTAGTGAACTACTTTTTACCGTAGGAATAATTTTACTATGTTTAATGTTATAGGGAATTATTATATGAGCATAAAAGATGCTACTTTAATAATTTTAAAGTGTAAATAAGTAGTATTTGGCGTCCGCTTTTATACAGTTTAATTTAGTAAGAGAAAAGCTAGGAATTTGCGGTGCTTATTCCGTTGCTTTACATAAAAATACTGGAGTCCATAGCGACAGGACCGTTCAAGTGAAGTAAAATTATTTTGATTATATTAAGATTAAAAAGATGTTTAAAACCGTTAAAGGATTTAAAAAAGAAGATTTGAAATGGGTAGCCGAAGAAATTGGAGAGACTTTGCCTTCGACGTTCACAATAGCAAGCTTAAAAGAGCTGATTTTAAATAGTAAAGAGTATGAAAAGGATCCCGAATTTGTGAAAGATATTTTAGAAAATGCTATAGCTGAAAGAAAAATGAAAGAAGAGAAACAAGCTTTGAAAGAAGAAAAACAAGAACAAGCTTGGAAAGAAGCTGAGGCATTAAAGCTGGAAAAAGAAGCAGAACTGGAGAAAGAGAAATTAAGATTGAATCATGATTTAGAATTGGCGAGAATACAATCATCTGGGCAAATTCAAACTGATGCTATTTTAAGTAATTATGAAAATAGTACTATGAGACGAAAATTTACTTTACCTAAGCTGGAATTCAGGAAATTTGGCGGGGAAATTAAGGATTGGTTGCCTTTTTGGAGCCAATTTGAACAAATCGATAAAGATGATGAAATTGCCCCAGAGGACAAGTTCCAGTATTTAGTACAAGCAACAATCGCTGGTTCACGCGCAAGAGAAGTTGTTGAAAGTTTCCCGCCAACTGGCGCCAATTATTCAAAGGCAGTGGAAAGTTTAAAGGCTCGTTTTGGCAGGGAAGATATTCTAGTAGAAGTGTATGTACGAGAGTTATTGAAATTGATAATATCTGTGCAAACAAAAGGTAGATTTGCATTAACTTCATTATATGATAAGCTTGAGTCATATTTACGGGCGCTAGAAACATTAGGTGTTACCACTGATAAATATGCCTCCATTCTATACCCTATGGTTGAGTCTTGTTTCCCAGCAGACTTTTTGAAGGCCTGGAATCGCTCGAATCTCTCTTCTTCTAATACGGATGCTAAAGGAAGGTTGAATAATCTGATGCATTTTTTGAAAACGGAAGTAGAAGGTGAAGAGAGAATATCTTTAGCTGTAGCGGGCTTCGGTTTGACAAAGCGTGAAGATAATAAATATTCTAAAAGGAAAAACGTTGCAAGTGCAGACTATATGCGAAATAAGATATCGACAGCTGCAGGTTTATTAACAACGTCTTCTACTTTAGATTTCAAAAGAGTATGCATTTTTTGCCAAGGCAAACATTTGAGCTCTGAATGCTTTTCAGCTCGAAAATTGAGTTTAACTGAGATACAAAAGATTGTAAAGGATAAAAATTGCTGCTTCGCTTGTTTGTTACCTAATCATACAGTGAAAAAATGTCGAGCAGTTTTAAGATGCATTATCTGTTCTAAGAAGCATGTGCCTTTGATGTGCGATTTGCGTGATTCTCAAGGTAAAACTGCACAAGAAAAGGTTGAAGAAAATTCAGTCAGTAGCGAAGTAAACATGACAAATTTTAATAAGCAAAGTGCTAAAGTATTCCTTCAAACCTTAAAAGTGAAACTCATCTCCGAAAACAAGCAAAAAACAGTTCGTTTATTGTTAGATTCAGCATCCCAAAAATCTTATATTTTGAAAAGTATAGCAGAAGAGATGAATTATACTCCCATTCGTCAAGAAAAAAATGATGCATTCATTGTTTGGCGGAGTTACAACAAAGGAATGCCAACATAATTGTTATAGAATAAAGGTTAAGGATATGAAGGAGAAGTTCACTTGTAATTTTGAAGTAATGGATCAAATTACTATATGTGAAAACATTCAACCGGTCACTAATGGTCCGTGGATTAAAGAGTTGAAAGAATATGGAATCGAATTATCTGATGTAAGTCATTGCCGTGAAGTTATCGAAATATTGATTGGAGCTGATATTATGGGAAAGATGTTAACTGGCAAAAGAAAAGTATTGACATCTGGTCTTGTTGCCATAGAAACATACCTTGGTTGGACATTGATGGGCAAAGCGCCTCACACCGAAGTCTCAACAGATAATTTAGCAATGATGGTGACGTCTTTGTTTGTAAATGAAGCTGACATCTCAAACTTATGGAGATTGGACTTGATCGGAATAACAGATACTATAGAAAAGAAATCTAAAAGTGAGATTGACCGTCAAACAAAGGAACATTTCTTAGAGACAGTAAAAATTAACAAGGATGGTCGTTACGAAATTTGTCTTCCTTGGGCTGACGACACATCTGTATTACCAGATAACTTGAGTTTGGCTGTAAGACGTTTGGAAAGTACAACTTCTAAGTTATTATCTAAGAACATGTACGAAAAATATGAAAATATATTTATGGACTGGTTGAATGAGGGGATCATAGAAGAAGTTCCTGCTACCAAAGTGAACTCTTATGGTAATTATTTACCTCATCACCCAGTTATTAAAGAGACCAGTAGTACAACACCTATCCGTCCGGTTTTCGATGCTTCAGCAAAGTTGGCTAACCATCCATCTTTAAATCAGTGTCTGCAGTGTGGCCCAAATTTGATTGAGCTTATTCCAGATATTCTCCTACGTTTCAGAGAAAGAAAATTTGGTGTAACCGCTGATATTAGAAAAGCGTTTCTTCAAATTAGCATTTGTGAAAAGGATAGAGATTTCCTACGATTTCTATGGTGGAAAGATCTAAAAGAGAAGAAACTTAGAGTATTTAGGCATGCACGAGTCGTTTTCGGTGTAAAGTGTAGCCCTTTTCTTTTATCATCAGTAATTGAATATCACATCGAAAATAGTGCAAGTTTTGAGGAAAATTTCAAGCAAAGGCTTTTGCACAGTTTTTATGTAGACAATGTCGCCACTAGTGTGCACAGTGAAGAAGATCTAAAGAAATTTATCTCGGACTCAAAGAAAATAATGGCAAATGCTGGTTTTGATTTAAGACAGTGGGAATACACTGGTGATCACGATGAAACGTCGAACCAAAAAGAAACTCAAGTATTGGGTCTGATTTGGGATAAGGTTTCCGATACATTAAAAGTCAACATGAAATGGCTAAACGATTTCAACACAGAAAGGATTACCAAGCGAAGTATGTTATCGGCAGTTCATAAAATTTTTGATCCTTTTGGTTTTACTGCTCCGGTAATACTTTATCCTAAATTGATGTTACAGAAAGCTTGGAAATTAGGAATTAATTGGGATGACGAAATAACTGGTGAATTACAAAAAGAATTCCTATTATGGTTCCAAGAACTTAAATATTTAAACGATGTTAAGATACCAAGACATATCCAGATCACTCCAGAAAACTTACATGCATGCACAATTCATACTTTCGTTGATGGAAGTAAAGATGCTTACGCAGCAGTAGTATTCTTGAGGATAGAAAAGGAAGATCAAGGGGAAATAATTCTGCTTGCTGCCAAGTCCCGAGTTGCGCCTTTAAAGAATACGACTGTACCAAGGATGGAGCTATTAGCAGCTACTATTGGCGCTCGTTTGGCGAAAACTGTTGTGGATGCTTTGGGTTGGCAGGAAATGAAGAGATATTACTGGAGCGATTCCTCAACAGTGCTTGCTTGGGTATCAAGAAATGAGAGCTGGTCTGTGTTTGTCCGAAATCGGGTTCAAGAGATTCAGAAATTAAGCAGTCCTTCATCATGGAAACATATACCAAGTGAGAAGAATCCAGCAGACTTGCCGTCTAGAGGCTGTAAGGCTAAGCAATTAGCTTTAATCAGATGGTTGGAGGGCCCACATTGGATGAAAGATTCATCAGAATTTAGAAACCACATGAACACTTCCGATGAAGATTGGAATGAGGAAGAAATTCAGAAAGAAAGGTCAAAGTCTACTTGTATGTTGACGAAATCTGAATTTCCATCCAACAATAACTGGTATTACAGCTACTTTTCAAGTTATGAAAAAATCATACGTTTAGTTGCTTGGATTCTTCGCTTTAAGCATAATTGTTTAAATCCTGATAAGAAGAGTAAAGGCGAATTGACGGTTACTGAATTTCGGGAAGCTGAGATAAAAACTCTACGTATGGTTCAAAAAGAATCTTTCTCTTCGGAAAGTGATGAAAGATTGAAGACATTACAAACCTGTAAGGATGAGCATGATGTTATTCGTTTGAAAACTAAAATAACTTACAGGAAAGATAGTGAAGATTTTCTCCATCCCATAATTCTCCCTTCAAGGCATGAAGTTGTTAAGCGACTTATTTTTTATATTCATATAAAGAACTGTCATGCGGGGTTACAAATCCTCTTAAATTTGCTTAGAGAAAGGTATTGGATCCTCAACGGAAGAAAGAGTGTAAAGCTTGTGTTAGCCAGCTGTGTGATTTGTAAAAGGTTTAATTCAAGGGCTTTATGGACATCTAGTGCTCCTCTACCTGAAAACAGAGTAAAAGATTCTGCCGTATTTCAAATTACAGGCATAGATATGGCTGGTCCTTTGTATCTTAAGAACGATAAGAAGAGTTGGATTTTGATTTTCACATGTGCTATATATAGAGCTGTTCATCTAGAGCTAGTGACCTCTGCTTCCACAGATGCATTTTTGATGGGTTTGAGAAGATTTGTGGCTCGCAGAGGAAGATGCTCTGTTATCTACTGTGATAACGGAGCAAATTTCGTTGGCGCAGCTAATTTATTGAGAAGCTTAGATTGGCAATGTATACAAAAATATGGGTCTGTCAACTCCATAGACTGGAAGTTTAACCCGCCAACGGCGGCGTGGTGGGGTGGCTTCTGGGAGAGGCTGATTAGGGTAATAAAAGATCTTCTTAAAAGAGTCTTAGGACGCGCCTGTCTTACGTACGAAGAAATGACAACTCTTTTAGCTGATGTTGAAAGTGTAGTGAATTCAAGGCCTCTAACATACCTTTCTGAAGATGCGACTGTAAAGCCTATCTCCCCATCTATGTTTCTTCAAGATGTTCACGAAATTCAGCTTCCAGATGTTGATGCAGTTGAACAAAATTCTTTATCAAAGAGGCTCAGATACAGGCAGTCCCTACTCAGAGCTTTGAGAGATCGATTCAGATCCGAATATTTGGGTGCTCTCATACAGCGAGCAAATAGAAAACAGTCAGAAAAGGGTATCGCTGTCGGAGATATTGTATTAATTGGATCTGACAACAAGAAACGAATCCACTGGCCACTAGGCCGTATCACAGAACTTATTCCTGGCAAAGATAAGAAAGTTCGACTTGTAAAGGTTCAAACTTCGCAACATGAACTTTTACGACCTATTCAAAGATTATATCCTGTAGAAGTAACATCATCAAATAATAGTTCAAAACTGAAAGAAGCATACCATTCAAAGGAAACCTCTACTCAAACTGTTAAACCCGTTGTAACTTCAGAAGAGGAACCAGTCAGATATAGCAAAGCGGGAAGGAGAATTAAAGTCCCTGAAAGACTAATGTATTAAGAACTACACCTGCAACATTTGGTTTTGATTATAACCTATAATCAAAAGGTGGGAGGATGTTATAAATGAGCCATTTTCAATTTCAGTGTATAAATTTGTTTATTATTTATCCTCTATTTTTTGTAAGTTCACGTGCTGAACAATATGTCAAAGAAAAAAAGAGTTAAATGAATTTAATGCTTTTAATTTTTATGTAAAATATGAGCGCGTGCTATCTTCAAAATTTGTTAAAATGTAAAGATTATGTGATGCGTGTGGCATCGACAGTTTTGTTTTTTAATTCAAGAAATAGAACAGAATAAAGTTAGCAACGATGTTAGTTGCATTTTTTCATATAGTTTGAGTTTTTAATTTTAGTGAACTACTTTTTACCGTAGGAATAATTTTACTATGTTTAATGTTATAGGGAATTATTATATGAGCATAAAAGATGCTACTTTAATAATTTTAAAGTGTAAATAAGTAGTATTTGGCGTCCGCTTTTATACAGTTTAATTTAGTAAGAGAAAAGCTAGGAATTTGCGGTGCTTATTCCGTTGCTTTACATCCACTGCCCAAATTTGATGCAAATTGATTCAGTATTATTAAAGTTACCATAATGACAAATTTTCAAGTGGCCGCCACTTGGAAATAAAATTGCGGATCAAGTCACCAAGTGAACTTATCCTAGATATTTGAACCATAAGTTCACTATTCAACTTTTATTTGAATCAATTTAGTATTTTAAAAGTTATCGTGATTTTAAAATTTCAAGTGGCCCGCTTAGTATAAGATATCCGGTACTTTCCAAAAAATGGCTGTTAAAATAAACTTGGTTGAGACCCTTATATGGTCTATGTATACATCAAAATTTAAACAAATTCGGAATACGCTTTTTACAATGTGAATTTGAAAATTTCAAGTGGTCTACACTTGGAAACAAAATGGCGGAGCAACATGATTGGCAAACTCATCCAAAATATTAAAAAATCCACTGTCCAAATTTGGTTCGATTTGGAGTATTATTTCAGAAGTTAATATGATTTTAAATTTTCAAGTGGTAGCCTGATTTCAAGTGGCACTCAAGATATCCCACTTTATTAAAAATGGCGGATATAGTTCATTAATAAACTTGATTGAGATCCTTATGTGGTCCGTATTTACATCAAACTTCAAACAAATTCGGAATACGCTTTTTACAATTTAAATTTTCAAGTGGTCTCCACTTGAAATCAAAATGGCGGAGCAACTTAGTTAACAAACTCATCTAAGATATTTATATGATAAGTTAAGACACTGTTCAAATTTGGTTCCATTTGGAGTATTATTTCGGAAGATATCATGGTTTTAAATTTTCAAGTGGTAGCCTGATTTCAAGTGATCCCGCTTAACTTAAGATATCCGCCACTTTATTAAAAATGGCGGATAAAGTTTATTAATAAAGTTCTTTGAGACACTTGTATAAACTATGTATACATCAAAATTCAAAAAAATTCGGAATACGCTTTTTACAATTTCAATTTAAAATTTCAAGTGGTCTCCACTTGAAAACAAAATGGCCGAGCAACTTGGTTAACAAATTCATCTGAGATATTTATAAAATAAGTTAAGACACTGTCCAAATTTGATTCGATTTGGAGTATTATTTCGGAAGTTATATTGATTTTAAATTTTCAAGTGGTAGCCTGACTTCAAGTGGCCCCGCTTAACTTAAATGCCACTTTATTAAAAATGGCGCATAAACTTCATTGAGACCCTTATGTGGCCTGTATTTACATCAAAATTCAAGCAAATCTTGCTTTAAATCTGCTTTTTACATTGTGGGTTTGAAATTTTCAAGTGGCTGTCACTTGAAAACAAAAAGTCAGAGCAACTTGGTTAACGAATTCATCCATCCAAGATATTTATAAGATCAGTTCACTGTCCAAATTTGGTTCGATTTGGAGTATTATTTCGGGAGTTATCGTGATGAGAAAATTTTCATTATCGGTAGATAATAACGATAAACGAAGTGATTGCAATAAGAAATCAACCTAAAACGCCAAGGACGACAGAGTTATAAAATTTGTCAATTTGACAGCAAAATAACTTAATCTAACACATATGCACGATAACTAATTTATAATTGTACCCGCATATGTGGATTAAAATCGGGAAATAATTTTCCTTAATTTTTAATAATTTTTTACTAAAAATCCAATGGATAATTAACATAAGAAATATTTTGTTTGGCCCCACCGACGGTCAGTGACGTCACACTTCGCTTACGTATAATATTAATACTACATATCAGTTACTTTGTATTTGATGCTTGATTTGTTTATTCTAAATTGCTCATTGTAACGTAATAGTTGATGAGCTGTTCATATTCATAAATATTTTCCACTTGAAGAGTAATCGAAGAATTCTGTTCTGAATCATGTGCTTATTAAATATCTTGTTACTTTTTTTTTTGGAGTTTATCTTTTACTTTCTTCTATATGTAATATAGAGAAAGTATTGGATTCGCGAAAATTTTCGAAGTCCACTTTTTGATGGATTTACATGTTTTGGGATATGGAGAACACGAATTAATAGTTTTTAAAAAATGTCTGTCTGTCTGTATCATTTTTTTGTGGACGCTGTATCTCACGAACCAATGAATGAAACTTAACCAAACTTGGTATTTAGTTGCACCCTGACATAAACTGGTGCTGATTAGATTTTGGGATCCATCGCTCAATAGGTGGCGTTGTGATCGCATTTTATGCAAATTTTTAACATGGCAGCATAGGACAAAATTCCGTATAAATGGGCATAAAGAGAGTTATTTTACACTTGTGATTGTAAAATTAATATGAATTATTGATAATAGTAGTAGTTAGCTAGGAAAAAAATTTTGTGCATGGGGGGGCATCGGTTCCCCCCCTCCCGGGGGGGAAAATCCCCCCCCGGGGAAGTAAATTTTCAAGATGGGTATCTTTCGAAAGGTCTCGTTGATAATAGTAATAGTTAACTTGGAAAAAATTTTTGTGTATGTGGGGGCATCGGTTGCCCCCCCACCGGGGGGGTGGAAGTTCCCACCCGGGGGGGCAAAGTTTCAAAATGGGTATCTTTCGAAAGATCTCGTCAATACCTTTAAAACGAATGGTTGAACGATAAATCTGTGATAATTTAAACCAAAGTTATCGATTTTTTTAACTTTTAACAAAAAAAAACTTAGAAAAATATCGCAATTTTTTTTTTTTTTTTTTTTTTTTAACGAAATTTAACCAAACTTAGTATTTAGTTGGTCCCCGACATAAACTGGTGCTGATTATGTTTGGGGATCAATAGCTCAACAGGTGGCGCTGTGATAGCATTTTATCTAAATTTTTAACATGGCAGCATAGGACAAAAATTCGTATAAATGTGCATAATTAGAGTTGTTTTAAACTTGTGATTGTAAAATTAATATGAATTATTGATAATAGTAGTATGTAACTAGGAAAAAAAAATTTTGCATGGGGGGGCATCGCTTCCCCCCCTAGGGGGGAAATACCCCCCCAGGGGGGGTAAATTTTCACATTGGGTATCTTTCGAAAGATCAGGTTGATAATAGTAGTAGTTAACTAGGAAAAAATTTTTGTGCATGTGGGGGCATCGGTTGCCCCCCCACCGGGGGGGGAAGTTACCACCCGGGGGGGCAAAGTTTCAAGATGGGTATCTTTCGAAAGATCTCGTCAATACCTTTAAAACGAATGGTTGAACGATAAATCTGTGATAATTTAAACCAAAGTTATCGATTTTTTTAACTTTTAACAAAAAAAAACTTAGAAAAATATCGCATTTTTTTTTTTTTTTTTTTTTAACAAAATTTAACCAAACTTGGTATTTAGTTGGTCCCCGACATAAACTGGTGCTGATTATGTTTGGGGATCAATAGCTCAACAGGTGGCGCTGTGATAGCATTTTATCTAAATTTTTAACATGGCAGCATAGGACAAAAATTCGTATAAATGTGCATAATTAGAGTTGTTTTAAACTTGTGATTGTAAAATTAATATGAATTATTGATAATAGTAGTATGTAACTAGGAAAAAAATTTTCTGCATGGGGGGGCATCGCTTCCCCCCCTGGGGGGGAAGTACCCCCCCGGGGGGGATAAATTTTCAAGATGGGTATCTTTCGAAAGGTCTCGTCAATACCTTTAAAACGAATGGTTGAACTATAAATCTGTGATAATTTAAAACAAAGTTATCGATTTTTTTCACTTTTAACAAAAAAAAAAAAAAAAAAAAAAAAAAGAAAAAAAAAATCGTACTTTTTTTTTTTTTTTTTTAATATTGTTACTGATTGAATATGTATAGGTAAATATAGAAGAAAGTCTTGTGGTGGCCACAACATACTAGTTTTCATTTTACATGTGTAACATATATAATTGCAAATTAAATACATATTAATAAAATAATATATTGCTACCGCATATTCAATGCATTCCGCATGCTTTGATAACATAAATATATGTAGATGGGATCCTAGCGATTAATATTGCAAGCAGTCACATTAATAAATTAAACTATTAAAATCGAATAGTGTTGAGCGCATCTTTATGTATTTATTATGTAAATGCCCAAATGAAAGGACTGCCTGAGCAAAACTTCTGGCAGACGCTTTTATCAAGGCATCCCTATCGTTTGTGTAATCTGATTCAATATTATAATTACGAAAATAATTCAGCTTTTTAGTGAATAAATATACGTACATATGTTTGATTGCCATTAGAATTGAGACATTTGTAGTACTACCATAATCTCGTGTTATGCGTAACAGGACCGGGGAGGCAACAGCAGGGAAGGGGGGGGGGGTGAGGTTGTGCTGTGCTGAGCATTGACCCGGAATCATCTCAAGCAAATTTTATGTGTACAGTCGGTAACAAAAGTCTCCGAACACTAGCAAAAATTCCTATATAAAAAAAGTACACTTAATGCAGTTTTGTTAAATAAATCCTTGTCAAATCCTGTTCTTAGTCAGTCTAAAAACAGGATTCGACAAGGATTTATTTAACAAAACTGTATTAAGTGTAATTTTTTTATATAGGAATTTTTGCTAGTGTTCGGACACTTTTGTTACCGACTGTATCTATGCTTTTAATTATATATATATATGAAAATAGGAATTATAACCGCGATGATGAATAGTGATGCATCTGTTACATAAGTAAGGATGCAAGATGTTCAGTCCCAAGACAGAACACTGGTGAAAATACTGCATTTAGTTCCATAAAGCACACTTAAATCTCTAAAACGTAACAAGAACACAGCGGAAAGTCACATTGTGATGTCCCATAGATGTTTTGTTTATTTGTGGAAAATCTCAGCTATGTTTTTGTTGGGACATCGAAATGTTTCAACCCGGAGACATCGAACTGTAACATCTATGAGACATTACACAGATCCGCACATGCGTAAAATCGGTATTTGCGTATTCAAAATGTCTCAGGAAGTACAAGCAATTAACTGCATTACCTCAGAGATGTATTCAAGATACTGAGATGTGATGAAAATGAGACGTTGCGATGCATGTGTGATGCTCTGGAACCAGAGCCTGATTACGCCCTGATGAGGCCCAAGGCCCAGCAAGATTTTGCCCCCCCCCCCCCCCGAACAAACTAAAGCTATTTCCTCAAAACAAACACCTAAGTAATTTGTGCAGGTTAGTTTGAATGTTGGTGACAAAATTGGAGCATCGCTTTCATTCAGAATAGATGGAAAAGCCAATACTTATTGGATTGTGAAATAGACTATTCCACAATTCTTTCAAGAACAGTGATTGGTATCTTTTACGTCTTATCTTACCGAAGTTTAAAATGTGCACAGGAGTTAAGGAGATCGGTTCTTCAGATTCACTTTTACAAGTAAGTCAGATCACGTATAAGTTGAGTACTGTTTCTACTTTTACAAGGAGAGTAAACATTTCATCAAAATTCAAGAGGGCTTTCCCGATAATTTTACGCAGACAGTCGCCATCGGGTAAAAAAAACATTGGAGTTAATATACCTATGTCGGTACAAAATAGGGGAAAAGGGTGAATTACAAACTTATAGAGCATTGTCGATTTAGTACTGAGAAGTACCTTGTAGAACAGCATAGGTCTTCAGCTTCACGGTTCAAAATATGTATCTGTACATTAAACATAGGTGTAACTCATAAATGGTGGGCAGGCCTATGAAGCCACGGTAATCAGAGGCCTTTTTAGTATGGGTCTCTATAAAATTTTAAATATTTGTTTCTTCTTTTTTCAGGTTAATCTTCCATAATCAGAATCAATGCCGAAGGTTAGTGAGTAAGATGTGGATGTCGCCAAGAATGCTGTATATGAAAAATTTGACTGAACATAATATTATAAAATGCAAGAGAAAAACGTTATTTGGAAGAAGCACGATAGGCAAAATAATCTAAAAATAAGATGCTCGGTGTTAGAAAAAGAAGACAGTTTTTTTTGTTGTTGCAAGATTGCAACTACTACAGTTTCTTAAAAGGTAATCCAGGTATTTTTTTTTTTTTTTTTTTTCCCTCTTCTTTCAGGTTCTCAGGCACTTTTTTTCTCTTCTTATTTCAGATTGTACCTTACCTCTGGGGGTTAGGTTACTGGGTTGAAACTCCGTTTTTTTTTTTTTTTTTTTTCCCCCTAAATAACCCATTTGAATAAACTCACAATTTTGCCCATTTTTGGGTTTTTTTAATTTTTTAAGTAAATTAAGCAAAATACTAAGCAACTGAAATTTCTTTCTTTTTATACATTTATTTATTTAGAAAACACGCAGTTTATATAAAATAACTAGCTGTACTTTGCCACGCTTTGCTGTGGCACATTGTGGTTGCATGAATGAGAAATGAGGAACAAAACAAAGCATACGTTTCATAGAAGTTTAATTTTGCAATACTTGCAATATTTTTTGTTATTCCATTGTCTGCGTAGATATAAACAGGGCCTGATTACCCAAAAGGCTCGGGAAGCACAAGCTTCCCCTCTAAAATTTAAGAGGGGCCCCCAAAATGACTAAAAACAGGGTCTTGAATTTGTGTGTAGGTAGAAACAACCCAGATAAATGGATGAAAAAAGAAATAACTATAAACACACGCTAATTTTTGGTCTATAGCATTTTTATATTACAATATGTAACAGGAAAACAAGATTTTCTGAAATGAAAGAGGGCCCTGAAATGATACTGAGCTTCCCCTAGCTTCAAAGCTTAATCGGGCCCTGGATATAAAGACTCTGGTTTGCCAACATGGAAACACTCAACATACAGTTGTCCATGTGAGAAGCAATCCACATCTAAATCTAAACCACACATTTCTAAAGATTAGCCTTGAGATTTACTGATTGTGATTGCAAACGCCAATCGAATTGGGAATTGCAATCTTTTAAATTTAAATGGTGAATCGGTCGGAATCGTGGGACATCGAGGAATGAGGACATTTTCACCTTTGAAAGGCCCCGTTAAAAATCAAAATTGTTGCTTCCACTACGTTGTTCATTAATTTCTTAACTGCGAGTCGCGTGCCGTTGCAGAGTTTTGGTTGATTAATATTCCGCAACATGATAACTGGCACACCTATTTTCAATTTTAATATGTGCAGATCAAATGAGTTCAAAAATTCCGTAGGATAATTAACTACTTCATCTGCTTCCACAACGGTGTCTATCGACTTATATGTAATTTCCTCACTTTGAATGCTGGATTGAATAACAATATTAAGTTGATAGACATCTTTATTCTTCGCGGCAAGGATAGCTCGTTCACGGAGCCATTCAGGATTCCTATCATTAATTTGAATATTAGGAAATACTTTTTCGATCAGTTCTTCTTTCGATGTTACTTAATTACAAAAATTATCAGGAAATGATATGCGTCTTGACGTCTCATTGACTGGTAGCTGTCCTTTCCGAATGTCCAGTAACTGTCGTGAGAATACTTCGGTTGATTGATCGTTCTGCAGCTGGACACGCATATTCGTGGTCAACTGCAATGTACGTACGCGTCGCCACAATGCCGAATATTTCAGGCAAGCATTTATTTCGTCCGCTGGTGTCAATCGAAATGAGAGATAGGACAAAAAGTTTAATATCGAAAAATTTTCATTTTGAAATGGCCAAAAAAATTCAGGGCATTTCAGGCAAGCATTTTGTTAATAAAGCACACACATTTTCGTTTCTTACGATGTTAACATTACTGACAGAAAGAGAAACCGTTGAGAAGTATTAACATTGAAAGACAAATATAGTCCGAGATATGAAAGTTTGAGGGAAAAAAAATAATTGCGACACGAAATCACAAAGCGTAACAGGCGAAGAATTCGACTACATAAACATTAATTGCAACAGGACATTTCGGAGCAAAAATTGGAAAGTTATTTCCTTTTCTAAAAAAGCTAAAAATTTTATACAGATGCCATTCATCAAAAATCAAACATTTTTAACTATCGCGTGCTCATACATTCACAAAAATAAAAAATTGAAACAACATTATTTTTCTTTTCATTTTTTTACTGAGCACGCGCTGTAATATAAAATTCATCAAAATCAACCTTTTTTAACGGTGACGTGACGTGCCCTTAGCGGAATAGGATGAAAGGGTAGAAGGAGGCAGTGGCGTATCGTGAGTGACGTTTTGGGTATGCTCCATACTTGTGGCTAGGAACAGCTCGTTATCATGGAAAGCTCGTTCATTTGATTGGCTGTTTAAATGTCGTAATATCTACGTTGTTTCTCGAAACAAGCGAATTAGCCAATAAGATACTTAAATATCAGTTTTAATGTACTGTTTCTAACTACTCATGTGGAGCATGCCCTAAACGTCATTCACGATACGCCACTGGAAGGAGGAATAGAATCCGTACCCTTAGCGGAAATAAGAAGGTGTGCGAGTTGCAGATTGAAATATGTTACTCAGATGCACAAAAGAATGCTTTCTATAGAATGTAGTATGATTAGCATTAGACTTACAGAGTCACACAAAAATATTCAGTTACACTGAGGGTTGTTATTGGAAATTTACTGAACTGCATTTTCGTTTACATTAAGCGTATTCATAAACGTGAATCATATTCACATTTAAAATAATCTGGAGTGTCACTCACACGACTTTCTCTTACCTTGAAATTTAATACAATAAATACAGGTTGGAGATTAAGAGGTAAGATAACGATGTTATGTAAACCTATGTTAAACAATTCAAATTAGGCTTCGGGAGAGTTTTATATGATAATTAGTTCTGTGTGAGGGGGGGGGGGGGCTACCGTCCCCTCAACCCCCCGTTTCATTAATGCACCTACATTTATATAGAATTTAATTCAGTTATTAAAAAATAAGTCTGTTTTTAAAAAATAATTTATTAAAATTATAATTTAAAAAAATTATCTTTCATGATAATGCAGACGATTTCCATATTAGAGAAGTAGTATAACACCAAATATCCAAAAAAAGTCCATTTTATTCTCAATATTTAAAAAAAAAAAAAAAAATTCTAAGTTTTTTTTCGTTAAAAGTAAAAAAAAATCGATAACTTTGCTTTAAATTATCGCAGATCGATGGTTCAACCATTCGTTTTAAAGGTATGGGCGAGCTTTTTTGAAAGACACCCATCATGAAAATTTACTCCC
The DNA here is from genome assembly GCA_963930645.1 of Salticus scenicus. Taxonomy (NCBI): domain Eukaryota; kingdom Metazoa; phylum Arthropoda; class Arachnida; order Araneae; family Salticidae; genus Salticus; species Salticus scenicus. The sequence goes on from OZ005661.1 coordinate 226,124,351, forward strand.
CTCGAGGGAGAACTTCCCCTCCAGGGGGGGGGGGGGGGGGAGGCGAGGCTCCTACATACACAATTTTTTTTCCTAGTTGACTATCTCTATTACAAAAAAAAAAAAAATTCGTTTCATTTGGTTTAGTGCAGTCTATAGACGTTAAACTCTACTTACCTGCAATTTCCCCCCATAGACATGTAATGTATTAGAATTCTCTTGATTGTCCCTGTACACGAACCATTTGCTTGATCTTAACGAAAAGCTTACTGTAGCATCCCTATATGATACACATTTAGAATACCAAGTTTGGAATGTCTGCTACTATTTGTTCTTGAGATATGCTGATAACAGACACACACACACAGAACAACCGCTAAAAACATGATTTTCGTATTCAGGAGACCTCAAAACGTGTAAATATAACAAAATTTCACTTTCGAAAAATTTACCCAAAAACAATACTTTCTCTACCTTATGAGTAAGAGAAAGTAAAAATGGTAGAATAGTTAATTCTACCATTTTTTTAAATTATATCATTTGAATTAGTGTATTTGTTCACTCTACTGTCCGTTTGTCCGCCTCCGGCATCCGTAAATATTTTAAGAATTTTTTATTTTTCGTTCTTCTATATTCAATAGAAGAAAATATTGAATTCGTAAAAATATCGACTTCCGATTTTCGATGGATTTACACGTTTTGAGAACACCAGAACACGATTTGACTATTTTTTGAAAATGTCTGTCTGTGTACGTGTGTGAGTGACAAAAATTTAGTGGTAACTATCTCCGGAACTACTGCTCAGAATTGCACATAAATTTACATTTAGATGTACCTTGAGCTAAATTAGTGTATCAACTTTTGGTGCCAAGCGCTCAACAGGTGACGCTGCTACACAGCGATTTCCACAATTTAAGGGGAAGCTATATCTCAGGTTCTGTCGCGTATAATCAATCAAAACTTGATATAAGAGAAGGCCATTGTGAGGCATTATGCTGATTCAATTTGAATGTTTATGGACCGACAGGTGTCGCTGCTATACAGCGATTTCTGCAATTTAAGGGAAAGCAAATAGGAAATTAAGAGCAGCATTTCTGTTTGTGTTAAGCATCTTTAACACTTTCCCACAATGTTTCAGAGTGATTATGAATTAAGTTAGTCTACATGTAAGTCTTTCTGTCTGTCCATTGTGTAATAATATAGTTAGACATAGAACATAAAATTTTATACGATACAACGAGTACATACAGTTGGAAAGTGTTGACAATCAAAATCTACCTCATTATTTTTGTTTTAGTTTTAAAAGGTGTAAAGCTTAATTAGATTTTCAAAAACTTAAATAAAATCATAAAATGACAGTAATGTACGTTTTCGTATGAAGTACTGTGATTCATTAAACTTTATATTGTTACAGATCACCGTTCCCTCAAATAACGGATATTCTACACTAAGCGTACCTATTTTTGCGACAGGTTACTTCTGAAGCAAAATATAGCCAGTGCTAAATGTGGATAAAGTGTGGAGGAAAATTCAAGAGTTCATTTATATATTTATTAATTTATTTTTAAATTTATTATACATATCCACTACAGGCACGTATGCTCAAAGCATGCCACCGAGGGCGGATAACATTTCCGCTAAGGACACGGGTTTATGGATTTCCGCTAAAGGCACTGTCGCTAAGGGCACGGCCCCTTTTTAAATACCGCGTGTTCATACCAACGAGATAAATAGAGTGCTGATTCAATTGATGAAGGATTAGCTTTCCGTGGTTCAAGATGAATCACGTGACATGAACCAATAGGTTGCTACGTTTGGCCCTTTATCGCTATTTTGGCCTTTAAAATTTCAATTCGCCAAATTATCATTATTAGTAGGTAACATCACAGTCCTATGACCGAAATAAATTGTTTTTAAAATAATTTTTCACATTTTAATAAATAAGCGTAGGAATCTGCAAATTCGAGGTCCCCCCCTTTTAGCGCTAAATTTGTTTTGAGAAACCTATGCGATTTGCGGTCACGAATAGTGGTGCGTAAATTGTTTATATGTATCCGACATTTATTCTAACGGGATTTTTCGAAATTTCCCCCCCCCCCCCGTAAACCCCCTTGGAGTCAGGGGGCAATAAACGCGTGTAAAAACACGTTTTCCTGTTTGAATTCGTCTTAAATTATCTTAGAATGGCGAATTTTGGTGTGTGGATGTTGATTAAGTATACACATTATGTACTTTGGTGAAATTTCACAAAATTTCGCACATACCCGCTGGGGAAGGAAAAGTAAGAAGCAGGTAAGTTCTTCCGAAGGCAGTGGGAACCCGGATTACTCACGTTGCGAGCGAGAAAAATCTGTACCGAACACAGAGGGAACATTAACATAGGTTATTAGTAATGATATGTGATTTTGACAAATCATTTAATTATAGTGTCCAGCGAAGCGGGCAAAGCCAGCTAGTTAATTATGAAATAGAAATTAATGATTTCATTAATATTTTACATTTTGAGTTGTATTCGAACCATCGTCAAAATATTTGACTATGACAATAATTGTTGAAGGAAACTCATTTGTAATTAAATATACCAGAAGACTTTAAAAACAATTACATTAATTAAAAAAAAATAGTCATTAAAATAAAGCTTTATATTATCAAAGACTAAGTAGGCTATGCCCGCTTCGCTGGTCACTATTTTTAAATGAATCACTACGATTAACAAATTCTCAAAATTCCATTACTTTTTATCACGTAAAAAGAGAGAGAGAGAGAGAAAACTAATTTCTGATCGGGAAAAATTTTGCACCGGGTCCCCACTGCCTTCGGCAACGCAGGCCACTGCGCGTGCATTTATGTTCGACACTCTTAATGAATCACTATATTAGCGTAAGGGGAAAAAAAGTAAATATAAAAAAATTCTCTCATCGGTGGAATAATTGGTCTGGGCCCTCACTGCCTGCGGCAGTGTATACATGCCAGCACGGCGCGCGTGTTCCTTCGACCACCCTTCCCGCCCCTCCTAATTGTTTTACCCGTTCAAAAAATATCCGCAATCGTTTTTTCGGGCTTTTAAACCTAATAATACTAATTTCAACGTTCTATATGAATTTCTTTATTTTTATCCCCTCATCGCCCCTCCCCCATTCCAGCCCTTCGTAATAATTCTACACTTTCGAAAATATCCGCAATCGATTTATCGGGCCTTAAAACCTGATATTACTAATTTCGAAAGCTCTAAGTCTTATTTCTATATTTTTGCCCGTTCGCCCCCCCCCCCTACTTCCTTTCTCTCCTAATATTTTTTCTTTATCTGCATTGAATTTGTAGGTCCCAAAAACCTATACGTGCCAATTTTGAACGGCCTAATTCTATGTATATTGTTTTGCCCATTGGCCCCCTTCTTCACGGCTCTCCTAAACATTTTACAAAGTCGAAAATATCCGCAATCGATTTGTAGACCTCAAAAACCGCTATGTACCAATTTTGAACGGTCTAACTCTATTTTTATTTTTTGCCCCTTCGCCCCTCCCTCTTCCCGCCCTTTTTAATAACTTTACACTTTTGAAAAATCCTCATTCGACTTGCAGACCCCAAAAATCTGTCTGTACCAATTTTGAACGGTCTAACTGTATTTATTTTTATTTAATTTAATTAATTTATTTTTTGCCCATAACCCCCCCCCCCCCCCCCCTCTCTTTCCGCCCTATCTGGGATGAATTTCTAAAATTCCAAAAATTGGTTTTTAGGTATTTGTGTAAGCTATATTTTAGAACAAAAATTTCACATATATCTGTTTTTTGTTTCCGATGTAAACGATTATATGAAATAATGTCCCCCCCCCACTTGGGGGCTGAATTTCTAAAATTTCAGAAATTGGTTTTGAGGTATTTGCGTTAGCGATATTTTAGAGCAAAAATTTCACATACATCTTTGTTTGTTTGTTTGTTTGAAATATATATAGTATAGGATTGTGTGTGAAATCATGTTTTGCCCCCTTCCTCCCTCTGAGGGCCAAATTTCTAAAATTCCAGAAATAGGTTTTTAGATATTTATGTTAGCTATATTTTAAATCAAAAATTTTACGGATATCTGTTTTTTTTTTTTTTTGTATGAGATATAAGGATTTTGTGAAATCACGTTTGGCCCTCCCTCCCTCCCTTGGGAAGCGAATTTTTTAAAATAGCTTCTTAGTGGATGTCTACGTCATAGAAGCAACATTTCCTTCAAATTTCATGCTTCTATACTCCGTTTCACCTTAAGTTGGCAGCATCGAGGAAGGCAGGGAATGTAATATTGCGCGCTAAAAAGTAGTTCTGAAGTTATTTTGCTTTTTTAAGTTGATAAAATTGATAAATAAATGTTATAAAGTAAGGAAATTTAGCTTATGCAACAAATATTTAATGTTTTTCATATTTTAAAAGTATTTAAATAATAAACATCTTTTTAGCAAAGCGAACGCGTAGTGTCGAAACAACGGCATTTCTGAGTTTCATTTTGGCTTGCATCGGCTTCCAAGGTTAGACATCTGGCGCGCTCTTTAAAATTTCTTCGCCAGTTCTCTCTGAACCTCTCCCTGCTTTTATTAGTTTTCTTTCTCTCAGTTACCGTTACAACAAAAAAGAATTTATCGATTTTATAAGAGAATTTGTGATTCTTGTCATACTTCCTTTGGAAGATTTATATCTGCATATGGGAATTTATGCATATTCTATATGCTTTTAATAAAAAATAACCTTATTTAAAAACCTATTTAAGTTAGCAAATATATATAGTAAGTGTAATTTATTCAACTAACTTGGAAAAGTATTTTCTAGTTTGAAGTTTAAAATTGAAAAATTATATTTAAAGAAAGTTTCAAAATATCACTGGTAACTTAATTCTATTCCGCTAATTAATGATTTAATAGCTTCATACTTTATTATTCACTAGCAGGCAACGCCCGCTTCGCTGGTCCCTATTTTTAAAAGAATCACTATAATTACTGAATTCTCAAAATTGCATTAATTTTTATCACGTGAAGAAAAAAAGAGAAACAAAATCTGATTGGGAAAAATGTCGCGCCGGGTTCTCACTGCCTTCGGAAAAATTCCCAAAATGCTCTAACTCTTATTTCTATTATTTTCCCTCTTCGCCCCCCCCCCCTTCCGTCTATCCTAATAATTTTACAAATTCGAAAATATCTGCAATCGATTTGTAAGTATCAAAAACCTCTATGCACCAGTTTTGAACTATATATCTCTATTTTTATTTTTTGCCCCTCTGCTCCCCCCCCCTTCCCGCCCCTCCCAATAATTTAAAAAAATCGAAAATATCCGCAATCGATTTGTAGGTATCGGAAACTTCTATGTACCAATTTTGAATGATCAAACTCTATTTTTTTTTTTTTTGCCCCTCAGCCCCCCCCCACCTTCCCGGTCCTTCTAATAACTTTACGCTTTCGAAAATATCCCCATTCGACTTGCAGGTCTTTAAAACCTATCTGTACCAATTTTGAACGGCCTAACTGTATTTCTATTTATTTTTGCCCATTTGTTTGAGATATATAGGATTATGCGAAATCACGTTTTACGCTTGTGAAATCACGTTTTGCCCCCCCGCCCCCCTTGGGGACCGAATTTTGAAAATTCCAGAAATTGGTTTTTAGACATTTGTATTAGCTATATTTTAAAGCAAAAATTTTACGTTTTTTTTGTTTGAGATATGAAGGATTTTGTGAAATTACTTTTGGCCTCCCCCTCCCCCTCTTGGGGGGCGAATTTTGTAAAATCGCTTCTTAGTGGATGCCTACGTCATAGAACGAACATTGTCACAAAATTTCATGCTTCTAGGTCTAGGGGTTTGGTCTGGGCGATGATGAATCACCCCCTCAGTCAGTCAGGATGAACGATCTTATACAATAGATTTATTCGTTAAAACCTTTATCAATAATTAAAAAACAAACAAACGTAAAATGCAAAATACCCGTAACAATTGTTTCGGATCGAAATAAAACGCGCTTTGTTTGTAGCACTCATACCTACTTTGTTCGCCTGACGAAAGATCGTGTTTTATTTCGAATCGAAACAAATGTTGCAAGTTTTTAGCAATTGTAATTAAAATTGTCCAGGGGTTTGGGCTGGATGATGATGAATCAATCACTCACACAGGACAAACGATTTTATATATATATAGTTAGCGAGATATTATCTATCTATCTTCTACTAGCCGCCTTCGGCGACCAGCTGGTTCGCGATCCTTGAAAAATCCAACTTTGTGAAACTCCCGCTCGGTAGAGCCTGCGGCGCCTTTTTACCGTTTCAGATCTTACAACAGCTTATAAAGAAAGGGCATGTTTACAGAAAAACGCTCCTTCAATCAATCTTTCCCACTCATGAGGAGTGGCAAAAGGACAATCTGTATTGGAAATACCAATGTTTTGCCCTGAGCGTGACGTCACTTGCGCTTTCCTTATTGACATATAGTAAAAATAGCTTTATTGAAAAATTTAATTACAGTAAATTCCCGCTCGGTAGCGCCTGCGGCGCCCTCTTTCAGTTTCAATATCTGAAACAGTTTGTTCGCTCACCATGTTATGATTTTTCAAATTTCGGACTTTAGCAATCTCCCGCTCGGTGGCGAATGCGGCGCCTTATCCCCGTTTTAGAACATACAACACCTTCCTCGCTTATTAGAATTTAAAATATTGAAATTTTAAAATATTACAGCACCATCTGGCGGTAGAAATTTCTGTAATCTACTGTTCAATTCTAAATCAACAAATCTTTCAAATTATGTTTTACTTATGAAAGTATTTTAATTAGTAGCTGAGATACAAAAGAAAACCTAATCAGGACACCTCAAAACATGTAAATTGGATGAAATCTCGAATCCCACTTTTGATAATATAAAAGTATTTCAAAATGTCTTTCGAATGAAGCATTTAAAATAATTTAATGATAATTAGAATTTGAAATACGCGTATTAGAATAAAATTTAATTTGCAATTAAATGTAAATTAAAATGTAATTTTTTTTTTTTTTTTTTATTCTCCGAAATTTCTTTCAGTAAAAGATTCTTTTCTTTCGCCCCACTTTCGAGATATCGTTTTCCAATTCTTCTATGGGTGCTACCACGAATACATCGAAACGTTTCGATCGTCGAATAGTGACGTAGAAATATGTTTTCAGAAATTATAAAGTCAAAAATATCGTAACAGCAGTTTTGTTTGCTAATTATACATGAAAATTGTTTGATATTGTTGAGGTACTAACTCAGCATACCTGAACATCTGCAGCGAGGAATCGGGGAAAACACCAATAAATAGGTAAAGAAAGGGATAGTGGAAAAGAAATAAGAATACGAGTAAAATAGCTTTAAATTCAAAACATTCTAACTTTGCAAAATGCATCTAACCCGTTGTAAAGTATAAATGGAATTGTTCGATTTTATAAAAGGTTATACATAAAAGTGTAAGTCACAAAAGTTACTTTAAGAGGAAATGGTCAAGATGCATAAAAGAAAGTAAGGAATTTATTACACCAGGTGATATTGCGATTTCAAAACAGAATCATAAAATTCAAAATCGAATGACCAAGCATGCGTGGGAACGTACAGAAAAATTGTAGTCAAATAATAAACCTTTGAGACTACGAAACTCACAAGAAAGGAAGGGAAACTCATAAGAAATATAAAATGAGAAGAAAAGATTTTATGAAAAGTTAGGGAGTAGAAATATAATAGTTATGAAAGATATACGCAAGGGAATAAAGAAAAAGGGGTCCGGTGGTAGAGAGTTTTCAGTCGAATAAACAATTTTGAAAATCCACCTGGACTGAAAAACAAATTCTTATAACATCTGGAGTGAGGAAAAATAAAATTTAATAAAAATAATCTGGAGGGTGAAGTTAGACCAGTAAAAGTTAAGTGGGTGTTACCAAAATTGAGGATTGGATTAAAGTTGAGGGGATGGAAATTTTGGAAGGGAAGAGGAAAGGATATAGATGGAGATTTTCGGGAAGAGGAGATATATAGAATTTTTTTGATTTGGTGATAGAAGTTTTAGAATTTGTGTGTGTTTCCCGAGATCTCTTTGGATATACAGCATGACAACTCAGCTGCAGATATGGCAAGGTAAACATTTTTTTCTGTTCTGAGAATACTAAATTTTAAATATGAACTAAATATTTTAGACAATTGCAGTAAAAGAGTAAAGTTAATATAAAGATGACTTTATATTAATTTATATACATTTATATATATATAATTCTGGATATATGTATTTGATTTTGATTTATCAAAATAAAGTTAACATTTTCCCAATCTAAATCTTTATTTATTTAAAACTAATTTTACCTTTACACAGCGCAATGTTAAAGATATTATCCAAAATTAAAAACTAACTAAGGAGCAACTTAGCAATGGTACCAGTGACCAGGTATACCTTTTTAGGTATAGTAATATTTTGCTCCAAATTCAGAATGATAATTGAGTCATCTTTTTCAAATAAATAAGTCATCTTTTCAAAAAAAAAAAAAAATATATATATATATATAATAAAATAAAATGAAGTAAATAAGTAAATAAAATTAAAACTAAACTAAATAAAAGGAGACAAAATTAAAAATAAAATTAAATAAAATGAGACTAGATTTTCAATTGAAATTAATTTGTATGAATTTTATATGTTTTCTTTGATTTATATATTTATATATATATGTATGTATGTGTATATGCAAAATTAAGCTATTCTATTTAGCTGAAAAAGGAAGAAAAAAAAAAAAAAAATCTTATTTAGCATTATTTTGTTTTATTTCGTTGCACTTCAATTTTCCAAAATATTTTAAGCAAACATATACACATGCATATATGTACGGCTTGTATATTTTCATTTCTGATAATAAAAGTCAGATGTTCTTTTAATATAACTATTTATTAAACTATTTATTATTGAATATAACTATTTATTAAACTTTAATTTGTACTTATTATTTCTCGCGTACACTACTATTATATCTACACATATATTTATTTATATGGTTTATAATTAGTTTAATTATTGCCCAAATAAGAAACCTTTTTTTTTCCCCATTTATTATATTTAATATTTACTATAAATTACGATTTGACCTTTTGTAAAACATTTAATTTGAGAAAAAAAAAAAAAAATGTATGTGAGTATTAATACAGATTAATTTTAACATTAATTGATTTGAATCTAAATTTTACATTAAAACGAGATGGCCACAGAGACCCTTCTACAAAAATTTGCCGGGTTACAGGCAATAATACCGCAGTTCGACAATGTATCGGCGGTTACGCCGCAATTTTTTTTAGACAGTTTTGAAACTATAACTACTTTAGCTAAATGTACGGACGCGGAAAAACTTCTAATTTTAAAATCCCGTATTAGAGGCGACGCCCTATCCCATATGATCAACTCCCCTGACCTCAGTCAAGAAGAAAATTATGCAGAATTCAAAAACAAATTTTTGTCATATTTTGATACTAAATTAAGTCTCGCAACGAGACAACAACAGTTTTCAAACTGTAAAATGATGCCAGGTGAATCCGCTAAAGTTTATGCTGCTAGAGTTTCGTTAGTAACTCAAAAATTTTTTAATAACCCGGACATAACAAATCAGTCCGTCAAAGCACTTTTCGAACAAAGTAAATTATCTAAATATCTCGAAGGCCTTCTGCCTGAATATAGACATGCGGCACTTATGAAAAACCCTTTAACTTTTACAGAAGCTATTGATTTTGTAGAGCTCTTACAATCTAATAATTTAGCTTATTCTCAATCAGACGGAAATGTTCCACACACATTAGGAAACATTAATACCCAAATTTCAAATAATGAAATTAAAGCTCTGATAGAAACCCATGCTCTTCAAACACACGAAACAGTTAGTGCATTGAGTAAAGAGATTGAAAATCTTAAACTCTTATCAAAAAGACATACACCTGAAATTGCAGCATTTTCACCTCGCTCCTTTAATAACAGAAATTATGTACCAAACCAATTTGTTAGACAACGTCAATTTCCACCATGTGATTTTTGTAAAAAAACAAATCACTCTTCCCAGTGTTGTTATTTTAAAGACGCTAAACAAAACTCGAGACAAAATTTTAGTGACAAAAGGTCAAAATTCTATCCACAACAATCGCAAGCGAGGAACAGTTCCTTCAGAAGTTCGAATACAAGGGACAATGGATTTCATTCTCCCCCATCACGGAATACGATGCATTTAAACTCGAAAAGGGGAGGTCAGTAGATGACCCAACAAAGGGACCTCCCCGCATACAGAATTCTCAAAGCACGTCTTATAAAAAGGTTACTGAACTTTTAGTAAACACGCAAGTTTTACAATTTAATAAAGAGAGACCTTGTTTACCGACTGTGTCAATTTATATAGCGGGTAATATAGTAAATACCCTTATTGACACAGGCGCGGCCGTATGTGTTTTAGAACATGATATTCTTTCGAAAGTAAAAGGTATCATGAATATCGAAACATATCAAACAAACGTGCAAGTGAAATCGATCTCTGGAGACAAGTTGGATATATCACATTATGCAACACTACAGTTTTCGTTAGGGAGTACAAACTTTACCCATCCGTTTTATATAGCTAATCATACATTTTCACAACATTATAAAGCAATCATAGGATTCGATTTTTTGAAAACTCACAATTTTCAAATTTGCTTAAAATCAAATAAATTATTTTCCGACAACTGTGTCATTAAAATGTCAGACGCGGTAGATCCGAACAAAACAAATATTGAGGTAAATTTTGCTCGTATACCCAGTAAATTTACACTATTACCGGGAGAATCACGTGAAATTAACTTAAAATTAGATTCTGAAATTCGTACGGGAAGTATCATTGAATTAAAACCATGTATGCGTAATCCCAATTTAAAACTCTCTCACACTTTCTGTCCAGTACAAAATAATAGAATTACGCTTACAATAACAAATATTAGTACGCATAATATCCCGATTAATAAAAATACCCGTATAGGAAATATAATATCAGAATTTGATTCACGAGATATTGATAAAATAAAAAACCTTCGACGACAGCAACTTAAAGAAACAGATTTTAATTTAAATCATCTTGATGTAAACACGAGGAAACAATTATTATCTTTATTATTTGAGTATGCGGATATCTTTAGTAAACGCCTTTACACAATTGGTCGTACAAATGTTATTAAACCTAAACTTACAGTTGATTATTCTCAGCTACCATCATCTCGTCCGTATACAATCCCACACGCCTTAAAAGAACAATTAAAAAGACAATTAGATGAATTAGAAGAAGCAAACATTATTGAAAAGTCAAATTCTCACATTAGTTTCCCACTAATAATGATCAAAAAGAAAAATCCATCTGGAGACCCCAAACAGCAAAAGTGGCGTCTCGTAACTGATTTCCGTGCGTTAAATCGACACCTTAAATATCCCAGATATAAATTGCCAATTATTAGCCATTTATTAGAAAATTTAAGAGGTGCGAAATATTTTTCTACATTAGATTTATCAAACTCTTTCTGGCAAATCCCTTTAAAATTGGAAGATAGAGACATGACCACATTTATAACACCATTCGGATCATACCGGTACATTACCACACCCCAGGGTCTTTCAGCGTCCCCTGAAGTCTTTTGTCAATTAGCAGATCAGCTTTTGGCACCCATATCAGATTTAAAAATTTCAAATTTTATCGACGATTTTTGTATTGGAAGTCAGAATGCTACAGAAATGATTAGCAAGCTACGAAAACTTTTCGAGCGATTCAGACAGTTCGGCCTTACACTGAATCCAGAAAAGTGTTCTTTCATGTTACCGGAGATACAATTTTTAGGTCATAAGCTTAACTCGGAAGGTATCAAACCGTTAGAAGAAAATATTGTAAAAATTCAAAACTTTCCGGTTCCAACCACAGTGAAAAAAGTTAGAAGATTCCACGGACTAGTTTCTTATTACAGAAAATTTATTAAAAACTTTTCTGAAATAGCTGCTCCATTAACTAACTTAACAAAAAAAAATCAAAGATTTAAATGGTCAGAGGAGGCTCAAGAAGCATTCGATACTTTAAAATCTAAACTTGCACAACCTCCCATATTAATACATCCTGATTTCACGAAACAATTTATTTTATCTACAGACAGTTCCGATAAAGCGTTAGGTGCTTCATTAGGTCAAAAAGATAACGATGGAATTATACATCCAATTGCTTATTTCTCGAAAAAATTAAACCCGACACAATGTAAATACACTATAATGGAGAAAGAATTAATGGCCATAGTCGAAGCAGTTAAGAGTTTTAAATATTATATCTATGGCAGACCTTTTATAATTAGATGTGATAATGCCGCCCTAACCCAATTAAGTAAGCTCGAATCACCAGGTAATAGAGTTTCTAGGTGGTTCGCCTTTCTTTCTGATTACAATTACACTTTTGACTTAATAAAAACTACTGATAATGTAGTAGCTGACACATTATCAAGAGATTTTTTTATAAATGTTGTACATAATAAAAAGGATTTTCAAAACACTTGGAATTCTACGAAAAAAGAATCGACACATGAAAAGTTCAAAAGTGGAAAAAATTATTTTATCCATGAGAATGAAAAAAAACACATTACTAATGTATACTCTAACTCTAATATTCCTGAGAGGAGAAATTATGGTTACTCTCCAAACAAATCATATACAGTAAAAGAAACTCATATGAAAGGGAATATTAATAATAATTTAGGTGCGGGTTTAATGAACTTAGGAAATTCATGTTATATGAATTCCGTTTTACAATGTCTAACACATTGCACACCCTTAGTAAATTGGATAATAAATAACGTACAATGTGTGGGAAATTGTCGACAAACTAAATTTTGTATGATCTGTACTTTGAGATATCATATAAACAACGCATTATCGAATACGGGACAGGTGATAATACCAACAGACATTTACCATAATTTAAAAAGTATTGTACCACATTTTGAATGGGGCCAACAGGAAGACGCGCAGGAGTTTTTTAGTTACGTTATTAATAAACTGCAACTATCCGGTATAAACAAATGTACAACTCATATGATAAATACTACTAGTAACTCAAAACATGTGATTCAAAGACTTTTCGAAGGTTCTTTTCAAAACCTTATCACGTGCAACACATGTGGAAAAAAAAGTGTTGAATTTCACAAATTTATGAGCATACATATGAATGTTCCGGAAAATATTGTAACTCTGGATAATGCATTACAAAGCTTTACACAATTCGAAACAATACAAGACATTTATAGATGTCCTATTTGTAAAAATGAAAACGGCGGAATGAAGCAAACAACGATATCACAACTTCCTATTGTGACGACCTTTCACTTTGAACAGTCATCGCATGACCAATCGGTTCTCGATACACAACCGATTAACGTGAAGTACCCTGAAAAAATTAATCTACGTCCTTACATGTCGCATAACGTAGGAAATCCTATTGAGTACGTACTGAATGCTGTAATAGTACACTCGAGGCAATCACAGGATGGTGGCCATTATCATAGTTATGTTAGAGATACATACGGAGATTGGTACGTTATGAACGACAATTATGTACAAAAAGTTAGACCTGATGAAGTTTTGAATCAAAATCCATACCTTCTTTTTTATCTAAAACAAGAGAAGGCTGATACTTCGGTCCAATATAATTCTCATAATGAGATTTCTGTAAATACCATTCAAATTGATATCCCTACTATAAATGATATCAAAAAAGCGCAAAGAGAGGATAATAAATTAGCTAAGATTATATCGACGTTGGAAAATCTATCCACAGGAACTTCTAGCTTATATAAAAACTATTCTTTGCATGATGGTTTACTCATGCATTCTCAATTCTTACCTCGGTTTAGGAAATCTACGAATGTTTTACAGATAGTAATACCCGACAAATACAAGCCTCACATTCTAGCGGCAAAACATATAACGCATTTTGGGGTTTTTAAAACGTACAATGCTATACGCGAAAAATACTTTTGGGAAAATTTATATGCAGACACAAAACATTACGTACAATCATGTATGAAATGCATTACTTTTCGTTCACCAAATAAATTCGCAAAAGTTCCGGTACAAAGACATTTTATACCCACTAGGGTTATGCAGTTTGTTTCTGCAGATTATATTGGTCCTTTACCCTTGACAGCAAAAGGAAATCGCTACATTTTAACTTTTGTGGATCATTATTCTAAATTTCTCCGATTATATGCTACCCCGAATCAAACCGCTAAAATTACCGCCGACAAGTTCCTCGATTTTATAGGTATTTTTGGAATCCCTGAAAAATATTTAACAGATAAAGGGCCCTCTTTTACAAGTGAATTATTTACAATTCTATGCAAGAAATTAGGGGTTACTAAATTAACAACAACACCTCTCAATCCATCTTGTAATGGCCTTTCGGAAAATTTAAATCCCAGAATTAAAAAGTCCTTAGCTATTTTTTCAGAAAACACAGCTGAATGGGACACTTATCTTGACTATTATGCGATGTTATATAATAATAGCTTACATACTGCAATTAATGAAAAACCAGCTTACGTACACTTCGGCTTTGATCCAATATTACCTACTGATATACTTAATGAAACACGCACTGAAAAACACATACCTTATGAGGATTTTGTCGCACGAAAAGCATTCCAATTACAATATACCAACGAAAAAGTACACGAAAGCCTTTTAAGAGCTGCAGAAGCACAAGAGAAATATCAGCATAAAAAAGCTCGTTATAGAAATTATCTTCCAGGTGAATTAGTATATTTATATAACCCAGACCAGGATAGAAATATAGAAACGACAAAAAGAAGAAATTATATCGGACCCATGAGAATAGTAAAACGACATAACAAAGTCGATTATACCATAGAAGACGCTCTTAACCCGTTACGCAAGCCAATAAAAGTTCATTCTCATAGATTAATACCATATACGAGTCGCAGACCGGATTTAGATCCTTTTAATTCTTATGTCAAAGAAAACCAAAGCCTCACAAATCCGCCTTCTAGCTTTTTAGCAAAACCGCATGCAGTGTTCGAAAAAGCGGAATACAATAGTTTCCTTTTCAACCCCCCCCCCTCCCCACATCTCAAAACTCGGAACAAACTCTACCAGTCAATGAACCCTCGGACGGGGAGGCATCTTTATATTCTACCGTCGATTCACAAAGTACCGTTATTTATCATCAGGAAGATGAAAATCTACCAAAGGACGCCCCGTCCTCTCCCCAAACTCAAAATCCTAACAATGCATCCGAAAGATATTACTTTCGACATCCGCGTGTCTATGCCTCAAATTTCCTAGACTGGTCCCTCAAGTTTACGGAATAACAACAGTTAGGGAAATATTTCTCTTAGTGGACATTGTATGTATATATAAATAGGTATTAATTTCATCGGTATTTTATATGTATATCTATATATAAATGTATTCATTTATTTAGTATTTTAAGGTATATATATAAATGAGTATTGATTTAGTTCATCTCTAATTATGATAAGTTTATAATTTAATTTTATATATTATATTTCATTAGAATCTCTTATATTTGTTATTTATTAATACAAAAACAGTTAATTTGTTAATATTATATATTTGACTATAATTTATCTTTCCTAGAAAAAAAAAATAAATAAATAAATAAAATAAATAAATAAACCTTATACATAGGATTATCAAACTTTCCATTCTCATGTAACTTGATTACTTGAAAATTAAAGGGAGAGTAGATATTATTATCATTATGGTTTTCATTGGACTTTTATATTTAAGACTTTATTAGTTCTCATTTACTTTCAAAAAATATTAGGAATATTCAATAAAATTATATTCTATGGTATATTAAACACCAGGATATTTCATTAGCTCTACGTACATCGTTCATAATAAAGATGCTCATATTTGACAATACTAATATTTTAAATTACGTGAATATTGTTTTACGAAATGGCCACTCGTAAGACAAATCATAAATACCAGTTAAACCAAAATACTATTTATATTTCATAGACTACATTGGCATTTCTTTCATATATAATGCTTATTCGCAGGCGAATATTCACTATTTATGTTCGGTTTTATATATGCTGTTTGTAGTCATCAAAATTAATTTATATTCTATATAATTCTATTATGCACCATTTAATATTAACCAATATTTTTACAAATTTATCTTTCAATAGTAATGTTAATCATTCTATCCTAGAGATATAATTACCATAGTTTATAAAAATAGTGATAATAAATAACAATACAAATAATTATATATATGTAAATCAAACTTTCCAAATTTCAGTTAATGGTATATTTCTAGTTTATTACTTGTCATTATCAATCTAATCTCATTTTATCTCATGTCTCATATAGTCAATAAATTCATGCTATGGTTTCTGTTTCAAATTGGATTTATCGAAAGAAAAAAAAAAAAAAAAAAAAAAAAAATGGGATATATATTTAACTAAACCAAAATCACTAGATTTAATTTTTAGATCATTATATAAAATGCATAACTTTATAATACTCAGAACACTAAGAAATGTTTTCCTTTTGATTTCAGTTTTGTGTCTATGCATTATCTTTACAACACCCACATATGCTCGCCACAAAAACAAAGGAGTTCTATGCTCCTTTCAAAACAAATATAAATGTGGAGCAATGTCCAGACATCTGTGGGGAAAAATTAACCTCCCACCAGAGGCTTGTGCTATACATGATTGTCACGCATGTATCACTACAAATAGAAGTTACATAATTGATGAAGAATTTAATTTGAGGAATCCCACTTCCTTTTTATTACGAAAAGAAAAGATTAAAACTGATGCAAACTCCACGGTTTATGAATGTGAAACAGGACCAAAACAAACCTGTGACTGCGAAAAAACTTGCGATGGCACATCAGATTTCTGTAAAATCAGAAATTGCACCAAAAATGACATTTGTTACTGTCAGTTCACTTACGCACAATTAGAGCTTTTAGCTATTAATGAAGAACAAACAATCAGAAATCCAGATATTCTCATATTGGAAATCTGCTACTACGATAAACGTAAAATTAATTCCCCACAAGGCATTCACAGAAAACTACTGGAAGGGGAAAATGCTGTTTTCGAAAACCATAATCTCACGATCCAATTTCAAGATCCTATTCTATACCTACCGGACAATGGTAGAGTTATATTGCGCACAGAAGATTTTGAACATGTGTTAACTGTTCCTCATGACAAAATGATTCGAATTCCGTTCGAATTATTGGCATACAAATCTGTCATACAAGTTATATATTTACATAAAGACGGACGTACAGTTTCGGGCTCCATAAGTGTTACAGGAAAAACCATATGTCAGCTACGATATTGTATTTTATGCACAGAAGTTTTCCAACATTTTAAGTGTTTTCCGTCATTTGTACAATATACACTATATGCTGTGTTTGCTTCAATTATAACTGTTTTATTAATTTGTTTAAAACTCTTCGTAAAAAGCATTATATATATTTTTCAAATAATTATTATGTTTTTGTTCTATTTAGGTAAGTTATGTAAATTTGTAGCTCGTTGTTCACTCTTATTAGGAGTTTTCATAGGATCTACCATCAGAGAAATTTTGATGAAATGTTATTTTCTTTTAGAAAGACATGCTCACAATAGAGCGAATATAAATGCTCTGCAACTGGTTTTACTTACGTGTGTTTTAACTTTAACAACTGTTTCAGCGGAATGTAATTCGCATTCAATCATAAAATCCGATCTAAAAACTTGCGAAATGTTAAACGACGGTACAAAGTCGTGTCATATCCACACTACAGCGGAAATCTCACTAAAAACAATTTCGTCTGAGAACTGTTTATGGTTTGCGGATGAGAAAGAAAATCACCTTTTTTCCTTAATCATAAAACTCGAATCGGTATTGTGCAACTTTCATACTGAACGCCAATACTATTCTTTTCCGATTAAGACAAAACAAGTATCGCAGATATCGTGCATTTTTAATAAATATTGTGGAAGAGGTATCCATTGTATTAAACGTCATATCGGACAAGGAGGCATTACATTTGAGTCAGAACCAACGGAAAGTCTAGAATTTCCGGGTTACTCAGCTTGCACAGCTGGATCTTTAGGTGTCGGATGCACAATATTAACGAGAGCATCGTGCAATTTTTACAAAATCTGGTATGAACCAGATCTTCTACACAGTTATGAAATCTCAAAAATACGAGGCCATACATGCCAATATCAAATTTCTGTGAAACACACAGAAAATAATACTGTGTCAAGAATGCTCATCTCCGATTCGGCTTTTACAAAAAATGGAATCAAAGTCACAATTTTGGGGGCTTATGATCAGCCCCAATTGCACATCAACGACATGTTGATACAACGAGTGGGACGTCCTAGTGAGGCATATTTAGCGCCTGCAAGTGAAAAAAATTTTCCTAAAGCAGGACAAATTGGGGCAGTACAAGCCAATATATCATATACAAAGAAATTCATTTTCGACCCTGATTTAACAACCTGTGATTTCTTTGAAGATCAACTGAGGTGCATTACGGCACCCGATGCTTTGCAAAATTTACGCAACACAAAAGAATACGCTTTGCCCTTACAACGAGATGTTCATTTATTTAAAATAAATGAGCAACAGTTACAATCCACTCTGCTACTCTCTTCTGCAGTTCGCGTGCAACTACAGTTCCAGAAATTTAAAATTTCTGTGAAAATGAACACGATTTGTCCAAAATTCGATGATACGGAAGTAACTACTACAGGCTGCTATGACTGCCCTGTATTAGCTCGGATGTCTTTCACTGCACACAGTACATGTCAGCCAGGAGTGGTGTCTGTTCAATTTCAAGGCATTAGTGTTCATACAAAAGCCCTTCACTTAGCAACAGAACCAACGGTTCATGTAATAAAGTTCTACGCCGAAAACAAGTGTTATACCGAAAAAATGTGTTTAAAGGCACCTACTTTGGTCCAATGCCAGACTTTGAAATTTTGCCTTGAAGAACCTAGTGTAGAATTACTCAATTTAGACACGAACTATACAAGAACTTCTAGTACCTATACCTCATCGAACTTTTGGGACAATTTTAATATCCCGAACTTTAACTCTTCATTATACATAATCAAATTCATAGGTTCTTCTCTTTTTATTATTTGTGTAATAATAACTATATTCTCAACGATAATTACCTGTTGTTGTCGTACACGATAAATTTCCGTGAAACAAGTACAATAACTAAGGGGTATGCCCCTTTATTGGGAACATTTCATATGTAAAAAGCAGTATTTATATATATTATACTGCGATCAAAAAAAAAAAAAAATTATTTGTGATTAGTTAGAAAATTCTAAATACCTCTTAGTTGGCCATGTACTTATTCATGATTTTATACTTGATATACATTTATAATTTTATCTCTTTATATTGTATTTCATTGTCTTGTGTTATAATTATATCTATACCTTTACCATGTTAATTGTATGTTTTACAATTTAGACTACCATTGTCTTACTGGGAGTTAGAAAATTTTCTTTTTTTTTCCTTTTTTTTTCTTTCTCAGACAACTCGGTATATTGTTGAGGTACTAACTCAGCATACCTGAACATCTGCAGCGAGGAATCGGGGAAAACACCAATAAATAGGTAAAGAAAGGGATAGTGGAAAAGAAATAAGAATACGAGTAAAATAGCTTTAAATTCAAAACATTCTAACTTTGCAAAATGCATCTAACCCGTTGTAAAGTATAAATGGAATTGTTCGATTTTATAAAAGGTTATACATAAAAGTGTAAGTCACAAAAGTTACTTTAAGAGGAAATGGTCAAGATGCATAAAAGAAAGTAAGGAATTTATTACACCAGGTGATATTGCGATTTCAAAACAGAATCATAAAATTCAAAATCGAATGACCAAGCATGCGTGGGAACGTACAGAAAAATTGTAGTCAAATAATAAACCTTTGAGACTACGAAACTCACAAGAAAGGAAGGGAAACTCATAAGAAATATAAAATGAGAAGAAAAGATTTTATGAAAAGTTAGGGAGTAGAAATATAATAGTTATGAAAGATATACGCAAGGGAATAAAGAAAAAGGGGTCCGGTGGTAGAGAGTTTTCAGTCGAATAAACAATTTTGAAAATCCACCTGGACTGAAAAACAAATTCTTATAACATCTGGAGTGAGGAAAAATAAAATTTAATAAAAATAATCTGGAGGGTGAAGTTAGACCAGTAAAAGTTAAGTGGGTGTTACCAAAATTGAGGATTGGATTAAAGTTGAGGGGATGGAAATTTTGGAAGGGAAGAGGAAAGGATATAGATGGAGATTTTCGGGAAGAGGAGATATATAGAATTTTTTTGATTTGGTGATAGAAGTTTTAGAATTTGTGTGTGTTTCCCGAGATCTCTTTGGATATACAGCATGACAACTCAGCTGCAGATATGGCAAGGTAAACATTTTTTTCAGTTCTGAGAATACTAAATTTTAAATATGAACTAAATATTTTAGACAATTGCAGTAAAAGAGTAAAGTTAATATAAAGATGACTTTATATTAATTTATATACATTTATATATATATAATTCTGGATATATGTATTTGATTTTGATTTATCAAAATAAAGTTAACATTTTCCCAATCTAAATCTTTATTTATTTAAAACTAATTTTACCTTTACACAGCGCAATGTTAAAGATATTATCCAAAATTAAAAACTAACTAAGGAGCAACTTAGCAATATGTTTACTATCATAATTTTTTTCCAGTGTACTAAGTGATTAAAACCTTAAATTTATTTTAAAATATTACGTCAGAATGATGTCACATTCGACCATCGAAAGATTTCGATATGTTCGTGGTAGCACTCTATCTCTGGTAACAAAAATACCGACTGTTCGAACGGGAACGCAAGAATTTCAGAAACGTGGATTCAGAATGTCGTCAAAAACTTCAAGGATGCAGAATATTAAAAATTTTATAACTAATTCAGTTTTTGAAAAAATCTTTCAATCTTTTCAGATGTGAATCGTCTGACCGAGATCTATATGAAAAAAAAAAAAAAAAAAAAAATGATGTATCTCTAAAAGATTTTGAGTTATAAATTGTTTTGTGAAAAAATCGACGTCTCATAAAATCAAAAAATATGGATCGCTAATCCTTATTTTGTAAAAATGTTTATATGGTTTGAAAGAGGATTAAATGACCTTTCAAAATATACCAATTATTAAGAAAGGGGTCAATTAGTCTTTCGTACAGGGCGATTCAAAAATGACGATCGAGAAAAATATAAATTTTGGACTCTTTTTTTAAAACCTTTTTTTTAAATATAAAAAATCCGTATTAAAAAAAAAAAAAAAAAATTGTATATACGGGAATAAATGCTTTTTCTCGTGGTACAGGTGTATTTTCAATATCTGCAACCGCTAAGCTTCGATGGCTTTACAAAAACGCGCGAAAATTTCTCTCCGTGTTTCTTCTTTTGAGGAACGCGCTGAATTCTACTTGGAGGGCGGAAATTACGATCCGCTCGCTTTTTAATTAGACATTGGTCAACGTTTTAATTAATATCTCCGGAACTAATTAAAATTTTTAAATTATTTTTTCACTATGCACTCGGGCAGGCTTCTGAGCAATAATAAAAGAAGATGTCTGTCTGTCTGAGCATCTATACGTTCAGCCCCTACTGAACATAGAAGTATAAAACTTGACATACGGGTGCTCAGAAGCCTTCTCGAGGGGATAGTGAAAACAGAATTTAAAAATTTTAATTAGTTCCGGAGATGTTAATTAAAACGTCAACCTACATCTAATCAAAAAGCGATCGGATGATATTTTTCACCCTCCAAGTAGAATCCAGCGCGTTCCTCAAAAGAAGAAGCACAGAGGGAAAATTTCGCGCGTTTTTGTAAAACGATCCCTCCTCAACGATTCGAGATATTGAAAATACGCCTGTACCACGAGAAAGAGCATTTATTACCGATTTTTTGTATTTTTAAAAAAAGTTTCAAAAAGGGTCCAAAATTTCTCTTTTCTCCATCGTCTTTTTTGAATCGCCCTCTATGAAAGAATAAATGTCCCATTTCTTAACGACCGGTATATTTTAGAAGGTCATTTAATCCTCTTTCGAACCATATAAAAATTTTAGCAAAATACGGATTAGCGATCGATATTTTTAAATTTTACGAAACATCGATTTTTTCACAAAACATTTTATAACTCAAAATCTTTTAGAGATAAAACTTTTTTTTTTTTTTTTTTGTATAGATCTTGATGAAACGAAACAGATCTCAAAAGATTGAAAGATTATTTCAAAAGCTGAATCAGTACAAATTTTTTTAATTTTCTGCATCCCTGTACTTTTTCATAAAATTCTGAATCCCGCTTATCACGTTTGCCGATCGATTCGTATTACAATACTTGATATTTTGGTTACCATGGCAACTCCCATACGACCGTCTCGACAGTGGAGCGGACAGAAAAATATGTGTTACTGATTGAGGTCACATGTTTTTTGACTGGTATTAAAAATTGCAAATTTCAAAATTCTTCAATTTTTCTCTTCCGCGCACAAAACTTGCTATACAACGTGAACATCACAATACAAACTTACAGTTCAAATTTTATCGATTTCCATCAATAAACAAAAAATTTAAATTTTAATTTACATTTTAATTGCAAATTTAATTTTATTAAAATTTCAATGTTTCAAATTCTAATTATGATTAAATTATTTTTAATACATCATTCGAAAGATATTTTAAAGTACTTTTATATCATCGAAAGTGGATTTCGAGATTTCACCTGATTTACACGTTTTAAGGTGTCCTGATTAGGTTTTCCTTTGTATCTCAGCTACTAAGAATTAAAATAATTTCATAAGTAATACATCATTTGAAAGCTTTGTTGATTTGGAATTGAACAGTAGATTACAGAAATTTCTACCACCAGATAGCGCTGTAATATTTTAAAATTTAAAATTCTAATTATGTTTAAATTATTTTTAATACATCATTCGAAAGATATTTTAAAGTACTTTTAGATTATCGAAAGTGGAATTCGAGATTTCATCTGATTTACATGTTTTAATGTGTCCTGATTAGGTTTTCTTTTGCATCTCAGAATTTTGAAAGATCGTAACACGGTGAGCGAACAGGCTGTTTCAGATATTGAAATGGGAAGAGGGCGCCACAGGCGCTTTCGAGCGGGAATTTACTGCGATTAAATTTTTCAATGAAGTTATTTTCACTATATGTCAATGAGCTGTTACAGGACCTGAAACGGGAAAAAGGCTCCGCAGGCTCCACCGATCGGGAGTTTCGTAAAGTTGGACTTTTCAAAGATCGTGAACCAGCTGGTCGTTGAAGGCGGTTAGTCTTCTATAACAATAAAATATGTCTCTCTATATATAGTCTGTCTCTCTGTGCATTTATACGTTCAGCCCCTACTGAACGTAGAATTACAAAAATTGACATACAGGTGCTCAGAAGCCTTCCTGATGGGATAATGAAAAAAGAATTTAAAAAAAATTTAATTAGTTGCGGAGATATTAATTAAAACGTCAACTTGTGTCAATTAATAAAAGAGTCAATTTTGAGCTTAAGTTACGTTTAAGAAGCGTTAAATGGCTAAATAAATTAGAAATATCGATCCAATCGTTACAAATTCGGTACCAAATGTAAGGGGCGATTTTTTTTTTAATCCAGGAGTGCAAACAGCATTTCGACACGGAAATTAGATTTTTTAAAATTAACTAAAGTATGAATTTTAGGTGGCAACAAAACACTTGAATCTAAACTTACGTCTCCGCCGTTTGGACGGAAAAGAAAACATCTGCTGCTCATTAAGTCATGTGTTTTTGAAGTGGGATTAAAATTGCAGTTTTCAAATTTTCTCTCACTAACACAAAAAATAATATACAGCTTGTACAACACAAGACCGACTAGCAGTTCAAATTTCATCAATTTTGGTTAATAAACAAAAAAGTTAAATTAAATTTTATTCTAACACGTCTCTCTCTGGAAAGAAGATGTGTTTCCATAGCAACGAATATATTTGAAGGTATAAATAATTATTTTTCTTTTTTTATTTCAAAGTATTTTATACCGTTCAAAATTTGTATGTATAGGTTTTAGGGGCCTACAATTCGATTGAGGATATTTTCAAAAGTGTAAAATTATTAGGGGGCGGAAAGGGGGAAAAATTGGCAATTGAGTTAGACCGTTCAAAATTGGTATATATATGTTTTTGGGGCCTACAAGTCGAATGAGAATATTTTCGAAGGTGTAATATTATTTGGAGGGGGGGGGGGAAGTGGGTAAAAAATTAGAAACTGAGTTAGACCGTTCAAAATTGGTATATATAGGTTTTTGGGGCTTACAAGTCGAATGAGGATATCTTCGAAAGTGAAAAATTATTAGGAGAGGGGCGGGAAAGGGGGCGAAAGACGCAGAAGACCTGAAAAGGGTTGGTTGGTTGGAGGATTAAGGCCGATTGACTCCTTACGTGTCCTAGGCCTATAGGGGGAATGCCCTCCGTGGGGGTCTTTCTAAGGGGTCCTAGCCCGTATTTACGCGAGTTTCGGAGGAAACCACGGAAAACTCCGAACGGCTAGGTCGATGAGCGCGACCTGGGATCGAACCCGGCACCTCCCATCTACCAGCTTTGAGCGCAGAACCGCTCGGCCGCTGGTGGGCCCCCTGAAAAGGGAAAAAGGCGCCGCAGTCGTCATCGAGCGGCAGTTTCGTAAAGTCGGATTTTTTCAAGGATTGCGAACCAGCTGGTTGCCGAAGGTGGCTAGTTTTAAAAAAATATGTTAACCAGATTCGAACTCGCGACGATCTTGAACAATTTATTTTAAATATCGCATTAGTTTTTCATAATCAATTGTGAAATCAACGATTTACATTGTGACTGAGTTGTATCATAACCATGAAGGCGAAATTTCGCGAAGATACATTTTTTTTTAACATCTTTGGACCGCAATAAATATGATGAAATTAACATACATTTTTAAATGTATAAAAGTATTTTTCATTCGTTTAGAAGCTTACAACACCATTAAAAAAAAAAAAAAAAAAAACATATATTAGAGGCTATGGTTGGAAATTGCTCAAGCTTTGCTATGTATTTTCTTTATGATAGTGTGTGAAATGTAAGAGCACCACGAATGAACTTACGCAATTTTCATTTTTAGTGAACGTACTGGCTACTCAAAGTTAGTCGAATAAGTTTCAAAAAGTAGAGGGAGTGGCAACTGGCAATACTCTAAATAATTTGAAATAAACTTAAAAATTTATAACGCCGAAGGAGGCTTGCGATTCAAACCACTCCCGAAGTTTTGAAGATTTCTCGAAAGTTTTTAAGTTAGACATCATAATACTCACAATATTATGTCATAAAGTTTGAAACCACTCCAAAACTTTTTTCTGTCTACTGCTTTATAACATCTTAAATTTTGAATGAATGCAGCGGGGGAAGGGGGCGGGGTCTGAGAGGGCGGCAGTCAAGACTGTAGCCAAGAAAAAATTTCGAAGGGGGTTCAAACATTTGTACATAAAGTTGAGTGTTAAAAATTAAGTATAATTCTAAAATTTTCGAGAAATCTGAAAATTTCGGGGGTAGGGTGGGATTTGAACCTACAAGTCTCATGTCTCATGGTTAGGGGGCGCCCACATTAATTACGTGAGGCGGTTTTGGCGATTTTTTTACCCCCTCCCTCCCCCTTCCACTAATCTCACGTGAGATTTTTCAAAATTCGTACTTTTAAGGTAAATGCGTTGGATTTATTTCAAAAAACACAATTTGCTTTATCATTTTTATTGAAGTCTAGTTAAGACTAGTTTTTAAGATTGCATAGATCGTATTCTAGAATCACAGTAATAAAATTGAACAATAAAATACTTAAATAGAATTTAACTCAAATTTCTCGCAATTTTACACTGTTTTTTTTTTTTTTCGGGGGAAAAAATTACGTGATATTTACCGAGACCCCCCTTTCTGCCAAACGTGAGATTGGGTGAGATTCGGCTTGACCCCCCCCCCCCCCTGAACATTATACGTAATTAATGGACACTCCCTTACGGTCTTGGCGGCAATCCTCCTCACACAGAAATATATGCCAAATAAATCTGTTTCTAATACTGTTTG
Source organism: Salticus scenicus (assembly GCA_963930645.1). NCBI lineage: Eukaryota > Metazoa > Arthropoda > Arachnida > Araneae > Salticidae > Salticus > Salticus scenicus. The sequence goes on from OZ005661.1 coordinate 226,150,518, forward strand.
AGTTTGATACTATTCTTTAAAATACGTGCACATACAGTGCCTCTTATCTTACAGCTTAATCTATAATAATCCGTCTTTATTGTATTAAAATACAGTTTAAGAGAAAGGAGAGCTAATTTCGATACCAGATAAATACTAGAGACGACATTGACGAAGTATTGTATTGTAGAGGATTATTATGTGTATGGATAAGATAAGTGCATGTGTGAATCATTTCCTATTTACATCTTGATTGCAATTGTCACCTGCTTATAATTAACTATCAGAGAAAAGATTATAAAATTAGGGTTTTATTGGTGATAAGAGTGAAATTTAAAGTAAGGGCCTTTTGAAGCAAGACCGGAGCAGTGTTTCCAGATTGGAGATTTTGTCCCCATTTTAGAGAGTTTTTGGGCTTCAGGGGACTTTTGTGGGGATTTTCGAAATTTTTAGGGAGAAAGCTGGGGAATTTAACTCTTTTAGTCTATTTGATAAGTTTACAGTGTTGCCAACTGTAGGGATTTGTTCCTACGCGTAAGGATTTTTAACAGTTTTCTTTAGCATGTAGGTTCCCTTCTTTCCAGGATGTCCTCAGGACATCCTGAGGGTGAAAGCAAATCCTACGTACATTCTCAGAATTAAAGTACTTTACTCATGTTTAAAATCTTGTTGTAACTACTGTGTATTTCTTTTCTTTTCTTTCTTTCTATTTGTTTACAGAGACATTTTTCAAAAATAAACTTCATTTCGGGGAAAATTTGGGCTTAAATCTGTTAATATTTAAATTTTCTTAAAAAAAAAAAAAAAAAAAAAAAACAGTAGAAATTGGGTTGGGGATTTTTTTGTAAAAAAACCCCCTGATTCGGGGAAATTTGAAAGCCTGTTTGGGGAAATTGACTGTCAATCATCTGGCAACATTGCCGGAGAGGGGCCAGTCAGAATTTGAACCTGCGCTGGGATTTATAGCAAAGGGGTCGATGCAGTCTTCATTTTATTTATTTATTTACTTTTTGTTTTATTTTATTTATTTTTATTTTATTTTTTTTTTTGAGAGGGAGGGGGGGTGTATTTTGTTGAAAACGAAAGTTTTATGAATAAAAGAAAAAAAGTCATATTTAGCATGGTAATAGTGTTTGGTGTTTTGGATTAAGGCCGATTGGGACCTTAATACTTGGTTGGGACCTAAACCTGTGTGAAATGCCCTCCGCATGGGTCTTCCTAAGATGTGCGAGCCCCTATTCAAATATTTAGCGTTATTCAAAAGCGTTACTTACCGTATTCAAAAGTATTATGGAATAACGCTTTTGTTTAGGACCAGAATCCTGTTTAGTTCAGACTGTTAAAAGTACTGTTTAGAAAAGAATTTTTATATCTTTTTTAGTTCCCCATCATACTATAGGTATGGGGAACTTAGGTAATCGTAAAAATTTTCGACCTCGGTTTGACTTTTTTACACGTTTTCAGGTGTGAGGAATCCGAAAACGACAAAATTTGTATGGTGCCCGTCTGTAGGGGTGTCTGTTAGTGTGTTAGTCCGTTACCGTTAGTGAGTTTATTAGTCTGTGTACACGATATCTCAAGAACAAATAGTCGCAGAGTCGTCAGATCAGTTTTAAAATATTACTTTCGACACTGGGAAAAACCCTATTCATTTGCAACATTCGAATTAAAAAACTTCGTGAGTTATTATAAATTTACGATTTTCTTAACATGGGAGAATAGGGAAAAATCCCACTTAAACGTCCATTAAGTAGAAAATGTTTACTGCAAAGATGTCAGGATAGTTTTAAAATATCAGTTTTTAATTAGGAATGAGCATCATTAACTATAAACATGCTACTTTGAAAGTTTCGCAAGTTATTGGAAATTTACGAATTTCTTAACATGGCAGCATAGGGCAAAATTTCACATAAACGTCAATTTTGAGAGATATTTTCATCGTAAAGATGTCAGACTACTTTTGAAATATCATTTAGGACACGGACATGAATATTAATGACTATGAATTTTCCAATATAAAAATTTCGTAAGTTATTGGAAATTTACGGCTTTCTTAACATGGCAGAATAGAGCAAAATTTCACATAAACGTCAATCTTGAGGGATATTTTCATCGAAAGATGTCAAACCACTTTCGAAATATTATTTAGGATACTGGCATAGACTATGATTATTTCAATTTAAAAAATTCGTAAGTTATTAGGAATTTGCAATTTACTTAACATGTCAGAATAAGGCAAAATTGAGCATAAACTTCCATTTTGAGGATCATAAATGCATTAGACAACTTCAAAATTACATTTATGATATTTGTTTGGCCGTGATTGAATACAAATATTCTAATAGGAAAATTTCGTAAATTTTTCGTAATTTACGATTTTATCAACATAGCGAAATCGAAAATTTTTCATATAATTATGAATTTTGAGGATTATTGCATTGGAAATAGTAGCATGAAAACTAAACAACTGAATTGACCCTGATAAAATAAATTAATAGATTAGAATAAGATAAATCTATCGTAGTGAACGGTGGATAGCCTATTAGGCGGGGATTTTATTCTGTCACTGTATCAAGCTTTGGTCAAATTCATTTCTTTTAACATGATTATAACATGTCTCGCACTAGAAATTTATGAGAACATAAATATGATGGGGAACTGAGCAGAGTCCACCTACGCCAACTAGTTTTTTCTTTTTCTTTTCTTTTAATGTAATTTTCTAAAGAGATTCATTTCATGGCAAGGAATTTTATGAAGGAGGCCAAAATTTTGTGGAGGGACCTAAAATAGACCACAGTATTCGTCAGGGCTAATCCCTATATGGCCTAGAGCCTATAGGTTTGAATACTGGCCTGTTCACTCCTCACTACTATCGATAGTAACGACCAAAAGAAGCTTTGCCGAAGAACTTAGAATAGATATTGAAGATCTTTGGCTTTGCCGTTAGTAGTCGAGAAGTTTGCTTGAGATTAGTTCAAGGCCAAGTCACGTTCGTCGACTTATAGCCACCCATTCGGAGTTTCTGTAATTTCCTCCAAAACTTGATTCAATATGGGCTACGAATCTTTAGAAAGACCCTTACTGAGGTCAGTCACCCGAACCTAGGTTTTCTGCGGCAAACATTAGTCCTTGAAAACTCCAAACAATTTTAGCTAGTCACTATTTCCTTTTACTGAAATTAATTCGTCCTTTCATCATGAATATATTCAAAATTAAAGTTAGAAAGGATAGCGTTCGCAAGGTTATTTATTTATCACAGCAGATATTATTTGCTGTATATCACTTGTCTACAACAGACAATTTTTTGGCGATGTCTTCTTGGGAAGAAATTGAGATTGAGGTTAACTTCGCTCTAGAACTACGCAGTGGACTAGGCGATGGTCAGTATTCACCAATATGGCATATGGATAATCAGGAGACATGTCATCATAATTTTGGTCCACCACAGAAAGAATGGCTCTTCGCGTCGGTAATCTTAAAATGTATTAATTTTGCAGAACATGGAGGACATTGTAGCCTAGCCACGGCAGATTTTACGTGCACCAGTAACCATTAATATACATGATGGTTTTTTAGCCGGTTCGAGTAGAGTATCGAACCCGCTATTTTCCGATTACGCTTTGCCAACCGGTCTACCGCGTGCTTCATATTGTGTGTTGAGCGAGTTTTACATCGCACTAGTCCTATGATATTGATATGGCCAATTGGGAGGATCAAAATCTTTCCATCCGTGGGAGGTGCGGCCATGACGGGTTTCACGTGCATCAAACACTGTTAATGTACTGTACATGACGGTCTCCGGCAGACTTGAGTATCGAACTGGCAGTCTTCCAATTACGAGTTCGACGCTCTACCGACCGCACTATCGTGATTCCATCGGACTTCATATTAAAATAGGAAATATTTTGATAAATTCAATGCGGCGAAATACGCAAACATTTATAGCATTATGATATTTTCCAAAGTTTATTATGATATTTTCCAAAGTTTATTTATTATGCACAACAGATTTCTTTTCATTTTTAACAATTTAATGTTCATTGGTTTCACATTGAAAACAAATATTTAACAATTTTTATACTAAAATTTTTTGATATTTTAATCGATTTTTAAATTTTTGTTCCTTTTCTGTTCCGTAGATGGCAGCACTACTCTAAAAATTAACAAATGATGCTTCAGAGGAAATTAAATGCCGAAATCACTTCAAATTTCTTAGTAGGCACGAGTGCGCCTTGCTGCATCGATGCTGCACTGGTGCCTAGTTTTTTTACCTGATGAAGATCCGTGGTATTATTTTGATTTGAAACAACTGTTGCGAGTTTTTGCAATTTATACTCTTTATTTACAAAGTTACTGATATATTGAATTAATTATTATCTGAATTTAATCGGGTTAACATAGAGATATTTCAAATTTCAAAAGAAAAATATCTCGAAAATTTAAAGAGCAATTTTTTTTTTTTTTTTCTTTTTCCATATTTACGACCAGCTATGTGTCTAATAGCCAATTTTAAAATTAGTTTATCGATTACCAAAGAAAATAGGAATGAGATTTTTTCGATTTTCAAATTTTTAGTTTTTAAATTAATTTTTTTTCTATTTTATCCATTGATTTTTATGTTAGATTCGTCTGCCTTCGTATGCGACGGTTACTACTCTATTTATGTTTTCGTTTTTATTTATTAAGTGATATATATATATATATATATAATTTTTTTTTTTTTTTTAATTTATTTAAGCAAAGTGACAAGCTAAGCGGGCACATCCTGTTAGTGAATAATAAAGAATAATTTTACATGGTTTCAAATTTTATAAAAAATATAAAATTAAATTTCGACAATGAAATACACTAGAGTGCAATGCACAAATTACATAGTTAACAAATTATGTAATTTGTGTGTGTTTTAATTATAATTTTTTCAGATAAAAATAGCATGTAATTTTTAAAATAAAATTAATTTTTTATGAATTTAAGGCAATGTTAGTTGTATAATTCGGGTGATATTACTAATTTTACTGAACATCTACATATTAATTTTTAATTAAAAATTAAATTTTTTATTTATTTTTTAAGATAGAAAGGATTCGTTTTGATGATGGTACAAATTTCATTTGAATCGAAAAATATATTCGCTAGTCTCTTATTTAGTTTTTCTTTTTAGGCACCAATTTTAGTAAAAATTTTCAGAACACTATGAAATTTGGATAGATTTCATAAATAAAAAATACGTTTATCTCTGTCTCACTTTTTATAATAATAATTATTATTATTAATTTTCATCAAAATAGATCAAACGCAATCGATCAAATGTAGGTAAGAAATACTTTTTTTTTTTTTTTTAACTCAGCAATTTTGTATAGTTTCCAATTTTATAGAACATATAAAATTAAATTTTTACAATGATAATAATAATTTTTTTTTTCTTTTTTATGCTTGACTTAATATTAAAAAAGAAGAAAATGTTAGTAGTTAAAAAATAATAATATTGCTTAGTAATTTTTATTTAATTTTGAAAAAAAGAAAAAGAAAGTAAATAAAAGAAACAAAAAAATATATATAAGATTACAAATACATTGCTTTTTATTTATTTCAATGCTTAAGAAATTTATAACCACTTTGAAGTTTAAAGCAAAAGTTTGCAAGAAAGGATCGCCATGTTGAGTCATACAACTTTCCTAAAGTTCGCCAATTGGCGTATGTTTGAAAAGGGAAAATAGGAAGGGGGTAATGGTTTATCATGACATTATATTTATCACTAATTTCTTTTGCTATATTGTATAATTTTTTTGGTCTTTATAAATAAATAATTGCGCTTTTTCATGACTTAATTTTAAAGAACGGAAACAATTACTTTAAAAAAAAAAAAAGTAATTTAATGCAAATATTAAAGATTTATTTATTATTATTATTATTTTGTCTTATGATAAAAATTACCTTTTTTTTTTTTTTTTTTTTTTTTTTTGTATATACAATGTTTCTGTATGACTATGGATGTGAATTTTCAGAATAAAATTCTGAATTAATATTAATAAAAATTCTTTCCAAAATGGGGTTTAATTTAATAGCCGAGTTCTATTTTTGACTCGGATGTTTCCCTTTTATTTGTGAATTTTTAGATTCTGTAATAAATTACTTCTTATAAAGCAAAATTCATGATGGCCTATCGCAATTGGTAACGACACTTTTCCCCTGTCTGAAAGACATGACACTTTTCTTAAAATAAGTAATTTTTGTTTGATTTAATGATTTAAAAAAAAAAAAAAAAGATATATTTTATCTCGTAAATAACAGGCTTTCAAATAATGAAAAAGAAAAAGGTTATTTTCATTCCACAAAACTTCTCGCATTTTAATAGCTAGCAAGCAAGTAGCATTGACATTGATGATGAACGTATAAAAAGAAAGGTTGCCAATTTTTGTAGCAATACAAACTTGCTGCAATCCGCTGAAAGATATTTATGGTCATTATTTTAGCAAACATACGTATTTTTCCCAAATTTATTTAACTGGGAGATTTTTTTTTTTTTTTTTTTTTCCCGCGTAGGGGATGAACACTGGAAACATTTTAATGTTACTAAAGCTAATAATAGTTCTCATCAAGAAAAATGCAATTAAATGCTGCTACAGATTTTGGCAAAATGTTTGCTATCTTTTTCCTTTTTTAAGAAATAACTAAATCGGCAACTAGATTTCTGTTAGAAAAAAAGTTTGTATGCAATGTTCGTGGTAAACATCTTTTGTTTAATATATTAAAACCGTTCACGAATCAATTTTCGTATCTGTAAAGATGTCAACCTTAGTCTTTGTCTCAAATTGTTAATATAGGCCATATTTAAATAGCTAATTAATTTAGGCCATCATCAAATAGTTCAAACAACACTGCTAAAAATAGTTTTATAAATCAGCAAAGTAACATATCCTATAAGATAACCGAAAAATTATAACTATTATGAAAATAATTTTTTTTTTATTGGCGTTGAGACTAAAAATTAATTAATTTTTTTTTAATAGAAAGTTTATTAAAATTAAAGATTATCTACATAAAAGTTTTTATATCAATGTTTAGAAAAAAAAAAAGTACGTATATCATTCCTTTTACTCATTTATTATGAAATTCCATTTTGGAGATCTGTGGTTCGAATCTCGAAAGCATATAGTACGCAGTTTTACGTTCAAGCCAAACACTGCTTTAAAACAGATAGTTTTCATGAAAAATCCATAATTTGTCTAAAAAAAGCACAGAAAAGATCTCGTATTCAATAGGTTTTTTATTACTTAGGATTTTACTATTTATCTTTTTTGTCACACGTTTTTGCCTTTTCGGATAGTATTATCAGACGATAAAGGAAACCAAAAAAAAAGACATAATTAATTTGATTTAAAATCAATTTTATTTATTTATATATTTTTTAAATATTTATCTTATAAATGATTCATTATTTGTCATTAAAAAAATTAGCTTAAGTACCTATTATTCTAGAATTTTTATTTCGAAAAGCGAGTAACAGCGTGAAGACAAGACTATTACCGATAATTTGGATTGAAGTTGTGCGTACGCATTCGAGGTCTTTATAAGTCTTTGTAATTTTCTTTCAACTAAATTATTATTATTATTATTATTGCTATTTTTTAAAATTTAAGATAAAGTTCATGAAAAGTTATAATAAAAGTGAATAAACACCTACCTATTAAAACTGGAAAATCTGGCTTAGGTATGCCTAATGGACGTTCTAGAATTGCCTAGTTGCTTGGTCTGAGAATCGGATAGTATTTACCAGCTTTTTCATTGTGTAGATAATCTAATTTTTCGTTTCAAGTGATTGTTTCATTTTTATAAAAGTGACGCCATTACCTTGAGGATATCTGACACAAGAGTATGATTTTTTTGGATATGTATCTGGTCAAATCGATTCGTCTGGGAACGTGTCCTGATTCATGCCTAGCTATGAAGTCAGAGAAATCGTAATCGTGAAGTTTCGTTTGCATTAAAGAAAAAGAAAATGGATATGTGGATTACTTAAAACATATAATTTGACTTCATAATGTATTTTATTTTTCCTTAGTAGTTGTTTTTGTATTTGAGTGTGATAAATTTTTCGTATAGGCGTGACTGATGTTTGCATTTGTAGTTTGAGTTCTATCACCTTCACAATGGAAATGGCGTCGGCGCACGGACTAGCTCTCAAGCTAGTAGAAATGAATCGTCTTGACCGAATTAATAGAAATGTAAGTAAAATTTGCTTTTAATTCTTTGCTTTATATTGTATTTATTTACTTAATTAACTGATCGAAATTTTATTTACAAGTTAATGCTCACCTCTACACGTGTTGTGTTTACTATTATTGTTTGTTTACTTTGTCTTCCGCATTTGACTTGCAGAATCGTTCGAATTTAATCTCATTTTAGTTTTTACTTGAAAATATTAACCATTTCAATAATATTTATAAATCATTCAGATGTTTATGTCCAGAAATACAACTTAAAATACCACTAACTATATTATTATTATTATTTTTTTTTTTTAGAATATCAATAAAGAGGAGTGAAAACAAAAAATCGATCACTTGATTTCAAAAACGTCAATCTTAGTTACGATGTTTTAATTAATTAATTTTTTGTTGGATAATAATCTTTGACTCAAATATATATATTTTAAAAACATTCCATTAAAACTATTTCGTTTAAAACTTATTTTAAGAATATAAAACCTTTTAATCAATCGTAGATGTTTGTTCTCTCTCACTTAAAAGTGTGAAGCATTTTGATTAATAGTTGACTTTTGTTTACAGTTTTCATTTAACAGACATCAAAGTTGGTAGCATTTCTTAAAATTTTCAATTTTTATTCCCATAGCCGAATTAAAAAAGGAAAAGCTTTGTTAAACTTCATTATCAATCTCATATTTTTGAGTATTTCATTCTGAACATAATATGCATTTCTTATGAATTACTATTAAAAGAAAATCTATATATTATGAGTCAGAAATCAGTATATTAAAAAAAACAAGTCCTTTAGACATAATTCAAAGAATAATTTATTTTCTTTCTGTCTGCTTTTGCATGTTTTGTGAGAGTTAAAGAAGCTCATGGATATTTCAAATAAAATTTGATATTATTAATTAATAATGTGATTATTAAAACTTTTTAAAATCGAATATTAATTTTTTTTTTTTTTTCAGCATTAAAATTTGCATGGCTATAACTCACTACAGTTCTACTTATGATTATTTATTGATAAATCAATAAAAAATAATATTAGAATTGTGTGTTTCTCACTAAAATTGAAAAATTTATTTCATAATTATGTGTTTCGATAAATTAATAATCTCAACATACCTGTAAGGCTTTATCTTCAGAGAATAAATTTCTGTGAATTACCAATTATTTTAATATATCGTTCTACTGATGATCAAATTTCATTTTTTAAGTTCAGTCATCTACAAGTTTATTAGATAAGCATTTTATTTTTTTAACTTTTAGAAATCACTGTTGATTCAAAGTAGTTTGTTAAATTTTTCTTTGGTAATAGATCTAAGGAGCCTAACTTTTCTATAACAGAACAAATTATTAGTCAATTCTTATCTATTTTCAATTTTACTTCTTTTCTGAGGTGAGTTGACATTTAATTCTACATTTCAGCCAAACAGTAATGTAGAAAAAATATAAATAAATAAGTTTTTAACTAGTTTCTGATATATCGATTAAAATGTTAATTGCACATCAATTTTTTACCCAATGTTCTTAACTTTCACAACTGCAAGTGTGAAATAATTTAGTTTTGCCAGTAATGACAAACTGAAAGGGAAAACTAATAATAATCTTTTTGTTACATGAAAATGTAGTTGAGAAATCCACCGAGTATGTTTTTTTTTTCTTTTTTCCCTGCTTCTGAGAGTTCCCCATCCCTCGTAGAATTTTAATATTTTGTATTAATTTTTTTCTAAAGGTCTAATATTTCATCTTTTTGCACACAGTTTAACTGTTTTGTGGTAATAGCTAATTTGTTCATCCTTCAAAAGCCCCTTTGTTCTTCCTAATAATAGTATCAGAGTTTGCATTAGAGTGGAATTGCAGAAATTCCTCCATATTTAAAAAAAAAAACCCTACTAAAAAAAAGTTGTGTACTTTTATCTCAGTTTATCCTAATTTCATCCAATTTTTTATAATCAGTGCATTAAGTCATCTTATATTCTCTCTTAAGCTTCTCTAGAACTTGTTGACCCAAAAAATATAAAAGTAATCTTTTCATAAAAGACTTTTTGAATCAGCTAAAAATTTTGCAATTTATGATTTTTTTTTTTCTGTGTGAAACACAAAAATTTATCTACATGCTTATGACCTATGAAGTATTCTTGCAAAATTTTCAATTTGGGATATGTATAAACACATTTTGTGTGCATTTTGTTCTGAACTAAAGCAGGGGTTAATACAGGTCGAGTTTACTACCGTTTATGGGTACCTTCACAAAAATCGACCTGGCAAAAAAGGTATCTTCACAAAAATCATACAGCTAAAATCGGTACTTTCACAAAAATCTTAGTCCTCCCAGCAAAATCTAACATTTTTAATTAGCACATTTTCAAAGGAAAGTAATTCGTGCATTTCTGTTGATGCGATTTGCGAAGCAAGAATCATACAGAATGTTGGTTTTAATCTACACACAAGCGTTTGTTATGGGCGAGAAACAGTGCAGCATATGTAAACAAAACGATCCTTGTGTGTATCGGTACAGACACGCTCTGAAGTTGTGGCCATAGTGTACTGTTTGCTGATTCGTCAGGTGGTTTAACATTTTGGTGACTGTATGGTGATGTGTCTATCCTCCCTGGTACAATTCATGTATACTGCAGTGATACTAACACAAATAAAAACAACTTATACTTACACTATCTCTACTGAACTGTTTACTTCAGAGTGAAGTAAGTTTTGGATTTTGGTTCCTGTTCTGCTATAAGCCTCACACTAGCTGCTGAGAGTTAATTTTATTATTCTACTTAGTTCAACCTCCCCCCCCCCCCCATACACACAGAGAGAAAAAAAAAGAGTGCACTACAATTTTTCACAAAAATAAAATATAGTTAAGATTTTTCACAAAAATAGGTATTAAGTTTGAAATCTTAGATTGGCCCCTGTAAAGTCATAAGAATTTTGCTGTCTCTCATGATGCCTCTTAGGAATTTTTCTTGTCTCAATTTTGGAACATTTGTCAGTCCCTACAATTAAATAAACTTGGCTAAAATTGGTTTGTCTTTTTATTATAATTACTTTTTTTAAATCAAAATCCGTACACAGCAATTTTAGATCTATTAGTTTTACATACATAATTTTGATATTTTCACTTTGTCCAAGGCTTCTATGCTTTATTAACATTATTATCAGATCATGTACAAAAACAAGGGGGAAATTGCCATTTGATCACTTATTTTAAAAATTGCTGACTTGGTGCTGTTTTGTCTTTTGAAGTTTCAACCCTCCAAAAAACACTGTGTTGCTATCATGTTTGACACACCTTTATCAGTGAACAATTTAAAACGCTTTGAAGAACAGGGACTGATTTACAGCAGAGCATTTGCCCAAGCCCAGGAGCTCCCAAAATTGCATAAAATTGAAATAACTTTTCAATTTTCTTTCTGTATTTGAAAAAATATTTTGAAAGTATTTGGCCAAAAAAACTAGGTTTGTTATGTTTATCTTAGTATTCCATTCCTTGAGAGTTATTTTGTGTGTGTGTGTGTTTTTCTGTAAGAGGAAATCTTCATAACAGTATTTTCCATTGATGGGGATAGCACTCTTTAGCAGGGTTTGAAAAAACCAGTGTTCTTTTTTTTTTTTTTTTTTTTTTTTTTTTTGAAAAAGCACAGCCCACCTAGGCCTACCCTCTACAACCCGGGTTTTATCGGGGGGTTTCAGAAACTTTTAAATCTTCATTTCATTTTAAGTGTTCTACCTAAATTGGTCAGTTTTAAATGTGATCACAGGAAAAAACTTAAACCTAATTTAAAAGTCCAGTGATTCATAGCTATATTTATTACTAGTATTATTTCACATACTAATACTATGCAACTGCAATTAAATTTCTTTCAAACTGTTAAAAAAGCTGTTATACTTAATTATTACATATGCACACATTATTAAATACAATTTGTCAATATATACATTTTTGTTTGAAAAGATAAAAACTTCTTATAAAGATAATTAAATGCATTTTATTATGTAAAACTTAAAAATATCAGATATTGTTGAATGAAAACCGATTTTCTTACTTTAGCACTAACAGAATACCTACACAAGCAAAGTGTGATGTCACTGACCGTCTGTGGAGCCAAAAAAAAAAAAAGATTTTCTATGTTAATCGGCCATTGGCTTTTTTGTAAAAAATTATTAAAAATTGAGGAAAATTATTTCCTGATTTTTAATCCCCATGTTTGGATATAATTACAAACTAATTACCATGCACAAATATGTTAGATTAAGTTATTTTTCTGTCAAATTGAAAAAAAAAAAATTAATTTTAAATTTCAAAACTGTCATCCTTGGCGTTTCTTGTATTTGGCAATCAAAAACATAATACGAAAATATACATGCCAGATGTATATTTTCGTAATATGTATTGTACAAAATATTGTTTCATATTATTCACTAGCAGACACAGCCCGCTTCGCTGGTCCTTATTTTTAAATGAATCACTATAATGAATTCTCAAAATTGCATTAATTTTTATCACGGGAAATAAAAGAGAAACAAAATCTGATTAGGAAAAATGTCGCACCGGGTTCTCACTGCCTTCGGAAAAAATTCCCAACATGCTCTAACCCTTATTTCTGTTATTTTCCCACTTCGCCCTCCCCCCCCCTCCTGTCTATCCTAATAATTTTACAAATTTGAAAATATCCGCAATCGATTTTTAAGTATCAAAAACCTCTATGCACCAGTTTTGAACGGTATATCTCTATTTTTATTTTTTTGCCGCTCTACTCCCCCGCCTTCCCACCCTCCCAATAATTTTAAAAATTCGAAAGTATCCGCAATCGATTTGTAGGTATTGGAAACCTCTATGTACCAATTTTGAATGATCTAATTCTATTTTCTTTTTTTTGCCCCTCTGCCCCCCCTTCCCGGCCCTCCTAATAACTTTACACTTTCGAAAATATCCCCATTCGACTTGCAGGCCTCTAAAACTTATCTGTACCAATTTTGAACGGCCTAACTGTATTTCTATTTGTTTTTGACCATACCCCCCCTTCCCGCCCCCCCCCTCTCCCCTCCCCTTTCCCGGCCCTCCTAATAACTTTACACTTCCGAAAATATCTCCATTCGACTTGCAGGCATCTAAAACATATCTGTACCAATTTTGAACGGCCTAACTGTATTTCTATTTGTTTTTGCCCCATAGCCCCCCCCCCTTGCCGCCCCTCCTAATAATTTTACAAATTCGAAAATATCCAAAATCGATTTGTAGGTATCGAAAACCTCTATATATCAATTTTGAACGATCTAACTCTATTTTTATTTTTTACCTCTCCCCTCCCCCCCTTCCTGCCCCTCATAATAACTTTACACAATCGAAAATATCCTCATTCGACTTGCAGGCCTCTAAAACCTATCTGTATCAATTTTGAACACCCTAACTGTACTTCTATTTGTTTTTGCCCCTTAGCCCCCTCCCCCCCCTTGCTGCCCCACCTGGGGGCTGAATTTCTAAAATTCCAGAAATTGGTTTTTAGATATTTGCATTAGCTATATTTTAGAGCAAAAATTTCACGCATATCTATTTTTTTGTTTGAGATATATAGGATTATGCGAAATCACGTTTTACGCATGTGAAATCACATTTTGCTCCCCCGCCCCCCTTGGGGACCGAATTTTGAAAATTCCAGAAATTGGTTTTTAGACATTTGTATTAGCTATATTTTAAAGTCAAAATTTTACGGATATCTGTTTTTTTGTTTGAGATATGAAGGATTTTGTGAAATCACATTTTGCCCCCCCCCTCCCCCCCTTGGGGGGCGAATTTTGTAAAATCGCTTCTTAGTGGATGCCTACGTCATAGAAAGAACATTGTCACAAAATTTCATGCTTCTAGGTCCAGGGGTTTGGTCTGGGCGTTGATAGATCACCCCCTCACTCACTCACTCAGGAAGTGTTCTTATATATATATATAGATTGCTCTCTTAATATAAGTTGTTAAAATAACCATGATTTTTTAAATGAATTAAATATGTTTGGCAGGTAATTTGACGATCTTTTTTTTTTCTGCCAAGGCTGACAGATATCAAATCTGTTCTCAGGGTTGTTGATTTTTTTGATTTTTTTCAAAAAAATTGATTTTTTTTATTTAAATCGGATTTTTTTGATTTAAATCAAGATTTATTTGATTTTAATGATTTTTATTATGTAATCATACATTATTGTACAGTCGGTCAAACAAAAAACGAAACACCCCCACCTATCTCATTACCTAATTATCGCAGAAACATGCAGTAGGCACCAATCGTCAGGAAATTATGTCTACTTTTTTTGTATGTAGGAAAAAATGACATTGGGGGTCGTCTACATATTAAAAATGGGTCCAACTTTGAAAATTCGAATGTTAACCCACTAATTTGACGACAGAAAACGATTCTAGAGCATCAAAATAGCCTAGATATAAATTTGCACGAAGATATCAACATTGGTTCCTGAGATATTTAAGGTTTTTCTTTAGGGGGTTATCTCCAAGATTATTTTTTTATCATTTAGGTCAGATTCAACGAATTTATTAGAGCTCTCTTCTATTATTCAATGCGTTTCATTCATCTACAAATTTCTAAATACATCAAAAGGAATATAATTTCAATGAGCATGTTAATGTGGAAATTTCGAACTATAAGAAATATTCTGTCCAAAAAAAATAACATAGAAGGGTCTATTAACACCTGTGTGTGTGAAGGGGAGGAGGAGGGGCACCGGCATTCAAAATTGATGTTTTATTATCGCATTTTCAAAAGATTTTAATTGAAATTAGATTTCTGTTATGCTTTTTCGAAAATGATTATAGGGATTTTGATGAAAATTTGGGGTTAAGTGTTTTCGGAATATTAGACTTACCATCATCTTCAGAATTATTTGCGTTGGCTGTTAACCCCTTATCGGCCAATGGCAACAAATGAAATAAATTGGGTTTATTCGGAAACTGATATAAGGATTTTGATGAAAGTTTTGCGTTAAGTGCTTTTGAGTATGCTTAAACGAATGGAATTATACCCATCGTCATAAAAATTCGTTGTCGCTGTTAACCCTTTAAAGGACAATTGCAACGTATGTCAGAAATCGGCTTTACACGGATATGGACTAAGCAATTTTTATGAAAGTTTGAAGTTAGGGCTTTTTCATGAGAAAAAACAATTGTATTTCATTTTCAGATAAATTAGCGTTTACATTTAACCCTTTACCGGCCAACTGCAATACATAGCAAAAGTTGGGTTTATTCAAAAATGATTCTAGGGATTTTGATGAAAGTTTGGGGTTAAGTGTTTTCGGAATATTAGACTTACCATCATCTTCAGAATTATTTGCGTTGGCTGTTAACCCCTTAACAGCCAATTCCAACAAATGAAATAAATTGGGGTTATTCGGAAACTGATATAAGGATTTTGATGAAAATTTTGCGTTAAGTGCTTTTGAGTATGCTTAAACGAATGGATTTATCCCCATCGTCATAAAAATTCGTTGTCGCTGTTAACCCTTTAAAGGACAATTGCAACGTTTGTCAGAAATGGACTTTACACGGAAATGGACGAAGCAAATTTTATGAAAGTTCGATGTTAGGGCTTTTTCGTGAGAAAAAAACAATTGGATTTCATCTTCAGATAAATTAGCGTTTACAGTTAACCCTTTACCGGCCAATTCAATACATAGCAGAAGTTCGGTTTACTCGAAAATGATTCTAGGGATTTTGATGAAAGTTTGGGGTTAAGTGTTTTCGGAATATTAGACTTACCACCATCTTTAGAAAAATTTGCGTTGGATGTTAACCCATTATCGGCCAATGGCAACAAATGAAATTGGGTTTATTCGGAAACTGATGAAAGGATATCATGAAAGTTTTGCGTTAAGGGATTTTGAGGATGCTTAAACGAATGGAATTATCCCCATCGTCAAAAAAAATTTGCTGTCTATGTTAACCCTTTAAAGGCCATTGCAACGTATGTCAAAAATCGGCTTTACACGGATATGGACTAAACGATTTTTATGAAAATTTTAAGTCAGGGCTTTTTCATGAGAAAAAACAATTGGATTTCATCTTCATATAAATTAGCGTTTATAGTTAACCCTTTACCGGCCAATTGCAATACATAGCAGAAGTGGGGTTTACTCGAAAATGATTCTAGGGATTTTGATGAAAGTTTGGGGTTAAGTGTTTTCGGAATATTACACTTACCATCATCTTGAGAAAAATTTGCGTTGGCTGTTAACCCCTTATCGGCCAATGGCACTAAATGAAAAAAATTGGGTTTATTCGGAAACTGATATAAGGATTTTGGTGGAAGTTTTTCATTAAGTGCTTTCGGGGATGCTTAAATGAATGGAATTATCCCCATCATTATAAAAATTCGTTGTCTCTGTTAACCCTTTAAAGGACAATTGCGACGTATGTCAGAAATTGGCTTTACACAGAAATGGACTAAGCGATTTTTATGAAAATTCGATGTTAGGGCTTTTTCATGAGAAAAAAACAATTGGATTTCCTCTTCAGGTAAATTAGCGTTTACAGTTAACCCTTTATCGACCAATTTGCAATACATAGCAGAAGTTGGGTTTACACGAAAATGATTCTAGGGATTTTGATGAAAGTTTTGGGTTAAGTTTTTTCGGAATATTAGACTTAACACCATCTTCAGAAAAATTTGCGTTGGCTGTTAACCCCTTATCGGCCAATGGCTACAAATGAAATAAATTGGGTTTATTTGGAAACTGATAAAAGGATTTTGATGAAAGTTTTGCATTAAGTGCTTTCGGGGATTCTTAGATGAAGAAATTATCCTCACTGTCATAAATATTCCTTGTCGTTGTTAATCCTTTAAAGGCCAAATGCAACGTATGTTAGAAATTATCTTTATACGGAAATTGAGAAAACGTTTTTTCTGAAAGGTTACAGTTAGAGCTTTTTGATGAGAAAAGACGATTGGATCTCTGCCTCAGACAAATTAGCATTCACAGTTAGCCCTTTACTGACCAACTGCAACACATAGCAGAAATTGAGTTTACATCGAAATGGATATAGCGATTTTGATGAATATTTCGGACTAAGTTTTTTCGGGGACTGCTAAACCGAATGGTATTACCTCATCTTCAGAAAAAAAAATAACGTTTTCAATTAACCCTTTATCGGCCAATTGCAACATATGACAAAAAATGGGTCTACTTGTAAATAGGTATAAGGATTATGATGAAAATTTGAGGTTGCATAATTGATTAGAATTATTTTATTCGTCAGAAAATTTCTTGTTCTCTGTTAAACCTTTAAAAGCCCATTGCGACGTTTGCCAGAAATACGGTTTACACAAAAATAGACATAGCGAATTTCATAAAAGCTTGGAGTTAGGACTTTTTGATGAGAAAAAGCTTTTTGAAATATCCTCATCTTTAGAAACAATCGCATTCGTTGTTAACTCTTTATCGACACATTACAACATACGGTCGAAATTGAGTATATTCGGAAATGGATAAAGCGATTTTTATGAAAGTTTGGAGTTACGGCTTTTAGATGAGAAAAAATGATTGGACTTATCCTTATCTTCAGAAAAAATCGCGTTCTCAATTAACATTTTATCGGCCAGTTGCAAATTATAGCAGAAGTTGTGTTTATTTAGAAATTTATATAGGGATTTTGATGATAGTTTGGGGTTAAAAACTTTCTGGGTGCTTAAAGAACTGGACATATCCTTATCTTCAGAAAAAAATTGTTCGCAGTTTACCACATATCGACCAGTTGCATCAAGCTTTAGAAATAAGCTTAATCGGAAATGGATATAGTGATTTCAAATAAAGTTTGTGGTTAGTGTTTTTAGGGATGCAAAAATGTTTGGACTTATTCTCATCTTTTGAAAAAAATGGCGTGATCAGTTAAACCTTTATCGACAAATTGCAACATATCGCCCAAATTCTGGTTACTCGGAAACGAATGTATCGATTTTGATGAAAGTTTGGGATTAAGTGTTTTCGGAGGTGCAGAAAGTTTGGATTTATACAGAAAAATTAGCGTTCGCTGTCATAGTATATGGTAAAAAAAGGATTCGGGTTCCAGTTCATGACTTCATTTGTTATTTTGTTTAAATTTAGTACGAGAGAATGTAATCGATTCAAGCAATATTTGTGTGTATCGAAATATTTGGTAAATAATGAGGCAGGTTCAAGTCTATAACTGTATACTTATTGTGTATCTTGTTTTCTTTCTTTTCTTTCTATTTATATATATATATATATTTTAATACAATTTAATTTAATCAAAGGTAGCTGATATTTGCGCGTGTTCAAGTATTTGGTAAAGAAGGAAGCAGGATCCAGTCCATGATTGAAATTATAGATATTTTTTTTAATGAAAATGCCTAAATTCAAATAAAAGTAGGTGATATTTTCAAATGCCTAGCTAGTCGTTAATTTAGTTAAATAACGATTGCAAGTTTTGTACTGGTAACGCTGCCGAAGGCAGCAGGAACCAGGAACAGTTGGCTAAAAGAATTAAAAAATGCATTTTCACCGTGTTCTGATCCATTCTGAAAGTTTCAAATGTGTAGCTTTTCAGGAAGTTAGTTAAATAAATTTTCTGTCGAATCATATAAACGCTTCCGAAGGCAGTAGGGACCTGAAACAGTTGACTAAAAGTGATAAAATAATGTATTGTCACCGTGTTCTGAGCTATCCTGAAAGTTTCAAATGTCTAGCTAGTCGGGAAGTTAGTTAAAAATCGATTGCAAGATTTGTACTGGACAAACAAACAAACAAACAAGAAGTGAAGTTAATAAAAATAATTACAAGATATAAAGAACTTTTATATACCATGTTTTTAAATTTTCTGTTGAATCATATAAACGCTAATGAGCGCAGCGGGAATCCGGAGCAATTGGAAAAAAGTATTAAAAAAATCCCTTGCTATCGTGTTTTGAGCTATTATAAAAGTTTCAAATGGCTATCTAGCCGGGAAGTTAGTTAAAAGTAGATTGCAAGTTTGTACTGGTAACGCTAACGAAGAGAGCAGGGTCCCGAAGCAATTGGTTAAAAATATTTTTAAAATGCATTTTCACCGTATTCTGAACTATTCTGAAAGTTTCAAATGTCTAGCTACTCGGGAAGATAATTAAATAAATTTTCTGTTGAATCATATAAATGCACCGAATACAGTAGGGACCCGAAAGAGTTGGCTAAAAGTATTTAAAAAATGTATTTTCACCGTGTTCTGAACTATTGTGAAAGGTTCAAATGTCGTCAGGAAGTTAGTTAAATAAATTTTCTGTTGAATCATATAAACGCTGCCGAAGGCAGTAGGGACCTGAAACAGTTGACTAAAAGTATTAATAAAGTATTGTCACCGTGTTTGAGCTATCATAAAAGTTTCAAATGTCTAGCTAGTCGGGAAGTTGGTGAAAAATTGATTGCAAGCTTCGTACTGGTAACGCTGTCGAAGGCAGCAGGAACCCGAAGCAGTTGGTTAAAAATATTTTTAAAATGCCTTTTCGCTGTGTTCTGAACTATTCTGAAAGTTTAAAATGTCTAGCTAGTCTGGAAGTTAAATAAATTTTCTGTTGAATCATGTAAACGGGTAGTGACCTAAAACAGTTGACTAAAAGTATTAAAAACATGTATTGTCACCGTGTTTTGAGCTAGCCTGAAAGTTTCAAATGTCTAGCTAGTCGAAAAGTTAGTAAAAAATCGATTGGAAGCTTCGTACTGATAACGCTGCCGAAGGCAGCAGATACCCTAAACAATTGGCTAAAGGTATTTTAAAAAATTCATTTTTACCGTGTTCTGAACTATTCTGAAAGTTTCAAATGTCTAGCTAGTCGGGAAGGTTTGTTAAATAAATTTTCTGTCGAATCATATAAGCGCTGCCGAAGGCAGTGGGACCGGAAATAGTTGACTAAAATTATTAGAAAAATGTATTGTCACCGTGTTGTGAGCTGTCCTGAAAATTTCAAATATCTAGCTAGTCGGGAAGTTAGTTAAAAATCGATTGCAAGATTTGTACTGGACAAAAAAAAAAAAAAAAAAACATACAAATAAACAAACAAACAAACAAGAATCAAAGTTAATAAAAACATGGTAATATGGTAAAATATTACAGGCAGTTCAAGTATTTTCCCCCCTTGCTTAATTTTACGCTGTTGCACTTCATATAATTTTAAACCATAAATCGTAATGATATATAATTTTTTGTCGTGTTCCTGTAAAAATCTATAAAGGCTATCTTTACCAAAATCTATACAATTTGTGCGACGGTAATGTATAACATGTGCATAAATTTTCAGTTTAATAGAATAAGGTGTTTAGATACTATCGCATTTTAAAACGATTGGGCCCATAGACCATAATGACAATTTTTCGTTCTGTCCTTGTAAAAAGGAAAAAAAAACTATACATGCTAGATTTATCAAAATCTATACACTTTGTGCGAGAGTGATTATTAACATGTATAAAAGTTTTTTAACTCAAACGAATAAGGCTTTTAAATGCTATCGCATTTTATTTTATTTGGATCCATAGACAATTATGATAAATAATGTTTTGTTGTGTCCCTGTGAAAAACTATTAATGTTAGATACATCAAAATCTATACACTTTGTGCGACGGACATTTATAACACGCGTATTAGCTCAAAAGAAAATGGTATCTAGACGCTATCGCAGTTTAAAAAACCTGGCCCTATAGGCTATAACGATAAAGAATATTTCTTTTTTGTGTCTGTAAAAAGTACTTTTAAGTGCTAGATTCACCAAAATCAACAGTGATCGTGCTATGGTGCCATACAATAACTTACTATATTTCAACTTATTTGAACAGAGGATTTAGGCGCTGTCGTATTCACTCACACACATACACCCATTCATAATCGAAAACTAGTAAAAATGAATTCAGTGTAATTCAAAAGTATAGAAAGCCCATAATCTCAAAGGTCGGGTTTTTTGTCACGATTACAATACTTCCTTTACATACGTAAGTTCGGAAAGTAAAAATCTGATCTCTCAGCTATGAAGTTCTGTCCAACTCAAAGAAATAATTTATTCTGTAATAATATTATATTATTTTAATTGGTTAATTTATATTTCCAACACTATTAATAATAGCGACTATATAAATTAGAAATCACAATTCTTCTAAAGAAAATTACGAAAACATTATATAATATAGTAAAGAAAGAGATAAATAAAAAAAAAATAAATAAATGTTAAACTACATTTTTAAATCGCATGTCTAATATTATAATACAATTTATTTCAGAATTAAATTCCAATTTATTTCAGCTGAAAAAAAAAAAAAAAAAAAAAACCATTGTTGAAATAATTAAAAATATATGAAAGTGAATTAAAACTTTTTTTTTCTTAATATCGTCTGCAATAAAATTCAAAACTGATTGTTGTGAATGCTACTTGTAAATACAGTTTGTAATCGTTATATGGCCCCCAAACTTGATCTTCGATCGTTTTTCTGGAATATCTCGAGAACTATTTGGCCCAATGAGCTGCAAATTTGCATACGCGTATTTTAATGTGCTAGAAATCGATATCTGTTAGAAAAATTATAGGTCACAATACATAATTTTTTAAAATATTAATTTAATATTTTTTATTCTATAGATAAAAAACATTAAAATCTTAATGAAACTCATAAATATGTTTGGAAAACCTGTTATTAACATCATAAAAAAAACCAGGTAAAAAAAAATAAAAATGTAGGAGATATGAATAAAAATGTGTAATCAGACTTTAACATTAGAAGCTCGAAAGTTTAGACGTGTATAACTCCTAAACTTATACACCATATGACTTCCAAATTTATATCTGGGGATGAAATTGACTGTAGAATCGATATCCGAAATCAAAATTATATGTTACCATTGAAAAAATTAAAGTTTGACACGATTTCAATATGGAGACGACCCCTTAAGCTATTTTTTTCCAATTAGCTTAAAAGAGAACAAAATTCCCTGACGAATGGTACCTTCGGTGTCATACTGCAACAATTTACTGATGAGTTAGGTGGGGGTGTTTCGTTTTTTTTTTGACCGACTGTACAACATTTGTATTTTATTATGTGTATATGTGTGTGTGTGTGTATATATATATATGCATAATATACACACTATCAATTATTTTACTTAAATTATAAAAATATAAATAGTATTCTATTCCCATAGAAAAAATCCATGTAGGCATTTGTTACCAATATTTTTATTCAACATGGTATCTTCGTAATAAGTGCAATCATAAATGCGGTAGTATGAGCCACTCAACTTGTAACTTTCATTTGTAGCTACAATAATGTATTGAAATAAAGTAAAATCTTACCCACAGTATTGAACACGTAAAATAACTTTGGAAAAGGATAATTCAATAGGAAAAATGACATAAAACTGAAGCAATGGATTGAGAAAAAGAAATTTTTACTCACAGTTTCTAATCAAAATAAAAAGAATAAGGAATTAAAGGGAAAAAAATATTATATCCTAAAAAATAAGTTTAACAAATATCATTTGAATCAAGAAAATTTTTTCACACTTTACCCATTAACAGAATTCACATTTTCATTACAGTCTTAATACTTTCACTTATTCTTTTATCTTTTTTTATATTTCAGGGGTCTGTTCAGAGGCAAACCTGGGTCCATTAAAGGACCCTTCACAAAATTATTTATCCCAAAACAGGACCCTTCACAAAATTTTTATCATAAAACAGGACCCCCTCGCAAAAATTTTTAGCCTAAAAAAGATCCCTTCACAAAATTTTTCTCCTTAGACCTTTGATAAATCTCTCATTTTCAAAATTAATCTTCAGTGGAACGAACATAGACTGCCTGAATAATCGGACATTTTTGTTGTATTTCTCCCGAAAAGCTGATACACAATTTCTAATTTATAAAGGACTTCTGTGCATATGTGTGAGTTTAGTTCTATAAAACTGAATTGTCATTGTCAAAAATTAAATCTTAATTGTAATTTTATTTTGCAAAATTACATTTTTCACAATTTTACAAAAAGAAAACCCTAGCCAAAAGTTTGTGAAGAACATTATTTTCACACTAAATTTAGATTTACGAAATTACGTGTAGAATTTTTCATAATTTCACAAAAACAGGACCCTGTGTGAAAAGTCTGGACAGACCCCTGTATTTAGAGGGTACAATTCATTAAACAAGCAGTGAGAGCAGCCTTGAATTATAGTTAACTGGTTGTATGTTGTTAAATTAAAAGGCAGGGTTCGCGCTAGAGCGCGGGATCGCGGGAATCGCGCAATATTAAAAAAAATCCCACTTAAAAAATTTTCATATGCGCGCTTTTCCCGCACTTATTTTCCCGCGATATTTTTTTTTTTTTTTTTAAATCTAATTCATTGAACACCGCGAATTTATTTTTTCTATTTTTAAAAAAATCGCGGATATCGTTCGTTAAAAAATAAATAAATAAAAATGGAACAATTGGCGATCAAATGTCCTACAAAAGCTTCTGATTCCTAATCTTTCTCCATCCACAACATAAATGTCAATATCCATTTCAAACTTGCTTTATGAGATTCTAGAACCTGTAAATAAATACAATTGTTAAATATTTCTTGCTCATGTAATTATATTTCCCCCCCCCCCTTATTTATCTCCATCTAGCGATCAGCAATCAAATGTTCTGCAGAAGTCTTGTTTCCCAATATTTACCCATCTGAAACATAAATTATATTTATAATATTCATTTTAAACTTGCTTTATTAGATTCTAGAAGTAGAATTGAAAGAGTTTAATATTTCTTACTCTGTAATTAGTTTTTAACCCCCCCCCCCTTTCCCAACTCCGGAATACGGATTGTGGTCAATGATCAATTCTAGAAACAATAAAGCAATAGAAGTGCTCAATATTTCTGACATATGTAATTATTTTTAGACCTTTAGTGCTGAACTTAATGAATCTACTTATTTTTTCTCAATTAAATTAAATCTTTATGGGGTGTCATACCTATACCCAATTTGTAAACATGGGGGAAATGAAGAATAGATTTTTCAGGTAAGAAAATTTTTTCCAAATCAATTTAAGAAAATTAATACTCAGTTGGTTTTATGCACATTTGAAACTAATAATTAGTTACTGCTACTTTTATATGAATGATTAATGTACATACATAAAAATCATATTCTATATTTGCTTGAAAAATTTGTTTTACTCTTGGTGTGAAATTTTAATAAGATTTTATGTGGATATAAAAGTTATTGCCGGTATATTGAAGATTTTTTTTTACGCTAATGAAAAATTCCTGAAAATGCTTAATGTAGATAAAAACTATATATATAAATGTTTATGTCATTAGTTTATTGAAAGTGACGTTATTAATATTCAACTAATCATCCAATCAATCATATTAGCGAAAAATGTTCAGCTAATTTCTAATTTCAGCAACCACATGTCTGTAATTTGCATATTTCTTGAAAATACTTTTTTTCTGTAAAATGCAATTACTGACTTAAATTTTAAAAATCTCACTTAAATTTTCAAAATCCCACTTAATTTTTATGTTAGAGTGGGAGAATCCCACTCATTTTTTTTCCTTAGTGCGAACCCTGTAAAAGGTTATGATGTTTTTAAAACTTTTTGGAGCCTTCACGGCTTTTTAAACACTATAATGTAAAATATGCTATTATTTTTAAAATATCATATGAGACATTGTTAAATAACATAAACTGGTATGACAGCTAAATAAACAAGGAAATATTTTCTTTTTGAAATATCACCCACAAGGTGGGCAAAGGCGAACTGGAATATATGTATAACATCAATTAATGAATTGTATACTAATTAAATATTTACAATTCATACACCAGTGCTTGTATAAATAATTAAAATGTAATGAATTATTAAAAATATATATAATATGTATAAAAATAATTAAAAAAAGTTAAGGTATAATTTATTTTTGTGTTTATTAATGTTGCTTAGTAGAGATGAATCTAAAGTTTAAAAATGAGAAATAGTAGTTCGTCTAATGAAATATTTTGTTATATTTTACGAACTTTTTTTTAAATTTACATAAGAAATAATTAAAAATCTCATTTTTCAAAGTTAGATAAACAATTTCATTCCATTAAAGCCAATAACTTTGATATTTAAAAAAAGTGATTTAAATCAGTGATTTTTTTCAAAAAATCAATGGACCATATTCCTCCTTTGGGTTCGAGACTATAAAAAATCAGCTGTTTTCGGTAAACAATTCTCAACTCTACCATAGCAAAGCATTGTGGCTTGCAAATTTTTATCTTGCAATACTATTTCTAAGAGTTACAGATTATATGAAATTGAAGTAAGAGTGATATAGTGATAACTTTGTTTTGTTTTTAATCCAGTTTTAGTAATATACTTTAATATTAATCAACATATGTAATATTAAAAGTTGCCGTGTGAACTGTGGCGATGTTAACAAATTTAAATGGATGTTCCATTTAGTAAATTCCTTTATTAAAGTGATTGAAATTCTATTTATTTAAGCTTTGATGTCTATATATATGTGTGTGTGTATAAAATGTTCTTATTAATCTTTTTTTCATTATATATATGTATGTGTGTGTATGTGTGTGTATACATAAAATGTTCTGCAATTTTACGATATGGAATAGTCTTAACTTTATCATTCGATTCAGTTGTTTACATTTCACTTTTGTTCTTGTTTGAACATTATTATTAAGTTTCTCTGCAGAAATATTTAGGAAAATGTTATGCGTAACAATAAAATGGCATCTTGAATCTAATTTGTTTACAAAATATCGGCCACGTGTTCGGCGATTTTACCTACGGTGACGTCACAGGAATATTGTCCATTGATTTAAATCATGATTTAAATCAGCGATTTAAATCAATTGATTTAAATCACTACAACCCTGTCTGTTCTGCTGCAACATATTAGTACCTTATTTTAGATACTTTATTTAGACATTTGAAAACAAATATGACTTCACATTATGATAGAATATTTATCATCTTCCTTTTAATTAGTAAATTAGTTGGGCATTTATTGTGTAAATATCACCCTTTGAAATGAAATGTTTGTTTTCAATCAAATATGGAAGTTTGCCACTTTTTTCTTCAAGTTTTGAAATTTTAAATTCAAATTTTATCAATTTTACAGCAAAAGTTACTTAATCTAACACGTGTACACAATAACTAATACATATCTATACCCAAATATGGGGATTAAAATCGGGAAATAAATTTGTCTTGATTTTTAATAATTTTTTACAAAAAATCTAGTGGGTGATTAACATAGGAAATATTTTTCTTGTCTCCACAGATGGTCAGGGACATCATCACTTTGCTTGCATAGTAACACAGAAAAAAAATATTATATAACTGAATGAAAAATGTAGTCAGTGTGGACTTCTGAGAGAAGTGCATAGTGTGATTTTGATCGTAAATGACGACATATTTTTATGAGTTTTTCTGCTTTGTCAACCCCTAAATGACTGCATAGCTTATTCCAATATAATCCAAAAGTTGAGAAAAATCTCGATTGATGCAGAGGAAACCGGTGCTGAATGTAAAGTAAAGAGAAAAAAACTGACCAAATCGAGGTGGGAATTTTGAATTTTTTGAAAAAACCTACTTTGTTAATTAGTGGGGTTTTCAAGTGGGCCCGCCCGAAAAAACCCAGGTGGGTTTTTTGGGCTGGGTCCACTTGTGCGAACCCTGCTCTTTAGACAGGAAAGCAATATATGTATATTTTTTCAATTCTGCATTTTTTTTTCCAAAATTGTTAAAATTAAATATGCTTAATTTTGTAATTATTACAGTGTTTTTTCAAGATAATAAAGAAAAAGGAAATTAATTAAACAAAAATCTTTCTAAAACTAACAGCTTCAAAACAGAAAATAGTAACGAAATAAGGTTAAAAATTCTAAAAGGACATGAAATTTTTTATAATACATTAATCATTGCACATATGTTATGAGTTATGAACTTTTCTCAGAAATAAAAGATCAGTGTGTACCACAATGCACAAATCTCAGAATATTTTTAAAATGATAATACAGTAATCAGTATTACGCACATTACGCCCTGATAAAACAGGTTTTTAACGGAAAAAAAAACTTTTTTCACGCGGAAACAAGCTAGAAATGCAGAAAATTGACATTTTACAGGGCTCCCAAATGGTCCTCTTTTCCCTCCAAAGTCCGTTTTTCATAGTGAGGTCCGTTTTTGTCCTCTTTTTAATGTTTTGGTCCGTTTAGTCCTCTTTTGAATGACTTAAAAATACAATTTTTTTTAATAAAATCACACAATCAACTGTGGAAGAAAATTTTATTTTATTTTATTTTATTTATTTTTTTTATTTATTTACCTGCGGCTTATTTCTGTTGAGCTATCTAAATGATAGACCAGATTGTTTCTGCCTAAAGGTTGACTGAGTGAGTAATGTCGATCGGGTGTCGGCCTGGATAGCTAGAGCCTTGACCTTGTAAGTCAAAGATCTGGGGTTCGACTCCCGGTCCAGGCATTATTTTCTCTTAGTCGGAAAAATAAAATTTCATTAAATATGACTTAAAAATAAGTTTTTAAAAATGCTTAACTCCAATAACGATCAGTGTTCAAACGCTCCATGAAAAACTTTTAAGATTCTCAATCTTTTCCCATCCAAAATATAAATGTCAATATTCATTTTAAACATGCTTTATCAGATTCTATAACATATAAAAAAACAGAATTATTCAATATTTCTCACTCATGTAATTTTTTTTGTCCTCCCCCCCCCCCCCCCCCCTTTTTCATTTCTAACCATTGCCGATCAAACGTTCTGTGGGAAGCCTTTTATTTTTGAATATTTACCCATCCACAATATTAATTTTAAACTTACTTTATGATATTTTAGAACCTATAAAGAAGTAGAATTGTGTTTAATATTTCTCTCATGAACTACTTTTTACCCCCCCCCCCACTTCTTTCCCACTTTCCACCACCAGCCAATGATTAAATGTTGATTGCTAGCTTACTTTTTTTTTTTTTTTTTTTTTACCACATAATTTATCGTGTTGATGTGCATTATTCTTTTAGTTTAATTTGTCACTTTTAAAATATTTTGTATAGTTTTTCCTGTGAGCATTATTTTTCATTTGAAATAAATTTTATGAACGTACATTTGTATAGTTTTCCCCGCAAGCGTTACTTTTCTTTTAAAATTAATTTTATGAACTTAAATATTAATTATGAAAATTAATTTTATGTGTTTCCTCTTTTTTTAATTTTCTGCACTCTCATGCCTGAATCTAGAAAGACCTACCTGGCCATATATTCTACTATATTATTTATTTTACATACTACTACTACTAGAGGTGAAGGAAACCGTTCCTAGGAACTCAGAAAACTTAATTTTGATGATGATGAGTGTAGAATAATTTTTCTCCACCCACAATGTAAATGCTACTTTTAAATTTAGTTTATTATAACCCCAGAACCTATAAGAAAAGATTTTTTTCAGGGACTACAAATATTTTAAATTATTTCCAAATAATCTCACAATCTTCCATCTTATTTATTTATATCATTTAGTAAAAGTGTTATTTCATAATCTGTGTAACTTCCAAATAATCTTGTATATGTATATATATATATATATATATATATATATATATATTTTTTTTTTGAATTTTATTATATCATTTAGAAAATCAAATGTGTTATTTCATAATCTGTGTAATTTCCAAATAATCTCACAATCTGCTGCGTAATTTTCGTTTTTTGTTTTTTCTCCAGTGTATCATTGTAGAATTATAAGAATAAATCTTCAATAATTAAGTAAGTTTGGAAAACTTACTCAGGAATTACTTACTGCCGTACTTTTTCTTCAAATAACTACTACTACTATGTTTTTTTTTGTTTTTTCCCCTTAAATTTAAGAAGTTTCCAATGCAGCAGTATAAATGGTAAATAAAAATTATTGGATATTTTTTCCTCGTTGGTATTAGCTATTGTTATGTTATATTTAATATGTTTTATGATTAAATGATTTTTTAACGAGGTGTTTAAAACGATGATAGTGTAAAATGTTTGCATTTGTTATAATTTTTGGATTAAAAAAAAAATCCCTCTGAAGTCCTTTTTTTTTTTTTTTATTATAAATGGTCCTCCTAAGTCTCTTTTCTGTAAATGGTCCTCTTTTACTCTTTTCGATAGCTAAAATATGTTGGGAGCCCTGATTTTATAATCTGACTAAGCCTCTTAGAAAGTAATCGCATAAAAATAACTAGTGCTATTTAGGAATTCATAACACTATATTTACATCTATGCATAACACACACAATTTTTATTGACCTATTACACAAATATTTTCATTATGCATACGTATTATATTTATGAAATCTTCTGTAGAGTACAAACTAGAATTGGAGGGGCGCAAGAGTTCGCGATAGATTTTTGTCATGTATTTTTCTAGTGGGTAGGTAGGCCCTTCCTTTTTATTTACAATGGGTCTAAATTTTGGGGGGTTTTTATGATCTTTATAACGTCCAAACAAACGCGGGGTATTAGGGGCAAAATTATTTATATATGGAGCTTGATTGTTAGGCCAGTTACCTTTTTTAATTAGTTGTTGGACTTTGTCAATCAGTTTTTTATTGGGGTCAGTTTGTACTTTGGTGGCCTTCATTTCATTAATAGTTTCATTTATTTTATTTTCATAATCAGAACGGTTTAGTATTGCAATTTTTCGCGTTTTGTCAGTTAATGTACAAGTTATGTCCGTATTTTTCTTAAGTTGTCTAAGTGCTTTGATATCGGCGCGATTGATGTTATTATTTTTACTATTAAAGTTTTTATTAATTAAGTTATGTGCCACATTACGAATTGTGTTTTTACACTCGGTCCGGGTTTTATTAATGGCGGTCTCGATTTTGGCTATGGAGTCTTTTATATTAATGGGTTGCTCTAAAATAAACTTTGGTCCTAATTTTAACAGTGCGTCCTCATGGCTGTTTCAATTATAGTCTGAAAGGTTAATATATGGTTGCTCTTTTATTTGTTTTTCTTTTAAGAAATCTCTACTAATCCATCCTTTAAGTTTTTTATTATGTTTTTTAATTGCAATATTCTTTTCTATGTTATTGTAAATCTCAATTTTTCCTTTTAATTCACTAAAGCTATTATTGTCCATTGTACTTTTCATCTGGTTTTCAAGTTCATTTTTTATTTTAATATTATTATACAGTTCTGATTTTTTACGTTTTATCATTTTACAGAGAATTTTATTTTCGAAGTTTTTAACATCCTGTGAAAAAAGATTTTGGAGGGTTTTGTTATGTACTCTGAAACTCTTAGGAATAATTTTGAAATTTTGGCAGTCATGTAGGAAGAGGAAGTTAATACTTTCTTTTGTTTTGACACATTTTTTGTTAATTTTCTTTAATTTTGAAATGCAATTTTCATATCTGTTCATGAGGCAGGGGTGCAGAATATGTCCGAACGCGCGAACGATGTTCGGGGGAAATTCTGGCTGTCTGGGGAAATTTTGAATATTTATTATCTTAGGAAAAAAAAAAAAAAAAACGGAAGTAAGAAAAAATTACTGAAAAAACAAACTTTCTAATATTAAACTACAAATTAACAGCTGTATTCTTCTGTTACAAGTGTATTCCCTTTAAATACCCATTACCCCCCCCCCCCCCCCAAAAAAAAAAAAAAAAAAAAAAAAAGTACTAAGTATTTGAAATTTGATGATAAATATTTGGTGATTCATTTAAGCTAGAGAAAATATCAAATATAACTTTTTTTTTCCTATATAGTCTTGCTAAAATGCTACAAACAAGAATAATTACCCAGTCCACATAAATAAACAAACACTTTAATGACAGGACGCTGGGAGAAATGATGTGTTTGTTTACTTTAGCTGATAAAACAGGGAGGGAAGAAGGGGAAAGAGAAGTAGGAAAGACTTTTTTTTTTTTTTCATGATTTTGAGTCTCATTTACAGAAGTTAAGTTATGAGTTTCAATTGTGCATTCAGCAATTGCCTCCCCTCCTCCCCCTCCCCCTCCCAATCGGACCACGCACACACACACAGACACAAAAAAAAAGAAAGAAAAAGTATTTGAGCAATTAGCCAGTGATTAAACGTAAGTTTTTGAATGAGTTGGTTCTTTTGTGTCTTAAAGTTTAGTTTCCACATAACAATATTAATTTTAGCAATTAATTAAAACTTCTGTTGTTTTTTTATGGATATTTATAGAAGCCTAATCATTTCATATTAATTGTTAATAATCTAAAATTATGCTTAAGATTCTTTGTATTATTTTCTCAATTTAAAATTACTTTGCATTAAAGTAACATACATACTATTCTTCAGTTTCTTCTTTTTTTATTATTCAATAGAAGAAAGTATTTGATTCATAAAAAAATTTTGAGTTACGGTTTTTGATGGATTTGCATGTTTTGAGAGTACCAGAACACAATTTGACAATTTTTGAAAATATCTGTCCATTTATGTGTGTGTGACAAAAATTTTGTAGCGACTGTATCTTGGGAACTACTGCACATAATTTCATGTAAATTAATATACACACACACCTTGACATTAATTACTGTCTATCAACTTTTGGTGCCAATCGCTCATTAAGAGGCACTGCTGTACAGCAATTTCCGCAATTTCAGAAAAGGCTCTATCGTAGGAACTTTTGCATGAAATTGCATATTAATTTATATGCAGATGCACCTTGACATAAGTTAGCGCCTATCAACTTTTGGTGCCAATTGCACAACAGGTGGCGCTGTTATGCATCGATTTCCGCAATTTCAGGGAAGGCTATATCTCAGGAACTACAGCATAGAATTGCATCTAAAAACTGTATGTAGATGCACCTTAACATAAATTAGTTTATGCCATCTTTTGGTGCCAATCGCTTAACAGGTGACGCTGTTATACAGCGATTTTCACAATTTATGAGAAATCTATATCTCAAGGTTTATTGTGCATAATTGAACAAAACTTAATATATGGAAAAGCCATTATGAGACATTATTTTTTTTTAAATTGGGTATATATATGCGAAAGGTGATGCTGCTATACTGCAATTTTCCTTGAGAATGGGAAACATATCTGCACGGTAAAAATTCACTTCCGTTGGACATTTCGACTAGTAATACATCTCTGAAATGAAAATCGTCTCTATTAATAAAGGA
Source organism: Salticus scenicus (assembly GCA_963930645.1). Classification (NCBI taxonomy): domain Eukaryota; kingdom Metazoa; phylum Arthropoda; class Arachnida; order Araneae; family Salticidae; genus Salticus; species Salticus scenicus. The sequence continues at coordinate 226,182,881 of OZ005661.1, forward strand.
TAAAAAAAAAAAAAAAAATCTATTGCAGGAATTTGTATAGGAAAATATAGCAGAAAGTTAGTTTTGTGATATCTTCAACATAAGTTTTTTTTTTCCTCCCCGGGGGAAAAAAAAGGCAGGGTTTAAAACTCATATATATATGTATTAATACATATCAACAAATGTCTTAATTAGCTGTTGATTCTGTCATTCTTTGAGCACTATTTTCTCGGGCTATATGACTCATATGCTCAAAGTTAAAATTTGCCCATTTTGTATCTCTATACCAATTTGTCTCCTATTTATAGCATATAACTTTTTTTTCTGTTTGTACAGATTTTGTTCTGTTTCATGCATATCAGTTAAGTCATATTGCTTACTTTTCTTATACCGTGTCCCACAATAATTCATCTTGTAAGCAGAAAATTACAGAATTTTTATTGAATGATTATAGTTCATACATGTTTGTCTTATTCTTGTTTTCGTAATTCTGTAATAAAAAGGTATTTTAAATTTTCATAGTCAGCAAAGTGCAATAAAACAAAGCAACATTAACTTATCAGGGGTCGATCCAGGTTTTAATTTTTGGGTCCCTTTTTTGTGAAAAACAAAATATTTTTGTGAAACTTTTATTTATTTTTGTGAAATATAAAATATTTTTGTGAAAAAGTAAAATATTGTTTAAAATCTTCAGTTTTTACAATCACTTTATGTAATGTTTAATATCAAGTTAATAGAGTTTCGTTGAGCCAAATTAAGGCATAAATTAAAAATAATACTGAAAATATGAAAACATTTAATAAAAGGGTCATTTTTATAAAACAAAATCTTGTGAAGTTACTCATTTTATAAATTTGAATTTTGTGAAGGGTCCCTTTTTATGGATTTGAATTTTGTGAAGGGTCCCTTTTTATGAATTTGAATTTTGTGAAGGGTCCCTTTTTACTATATGGAATTTTGTGAAGGGGCCGCAAAAGGGACCCAAATTTTGCCTGGATCGACCCCTGCTTACGTATAATTATGTACTATTATTAAGAATTATAGCCTTAAAAATTATGTTAGTTAATAAATCCAATTACCTTAAACTTTTTAATTTTTCATCTGGTGGACATTAATAGCAACATTAAATTTAGATGTAGTTAAGAAAAAAAATGTAATATAGTAGCATAAAAAATCTCCCTCAGTATTTGGACTAAAGAAAGATTTCCCCTTCCTCCTCTACCCCCCCCCCCCCCCCCCCCACCAACAAGAACAAAAAAAAAACTTTCAGATAATAGGTTGGTGCGTTATTTTTGGGGAAATTTAGAATGTGTTCTGGGGAAATTTCAGAGGTCTGAACATTTTCTGCACCCCTGTCATGAGGCAAGTTAAATACGGACAAAACCGCAAAATCGCGGTAAAAATAGAAAAATGAAAAAGTTTAAACACCCACTAAATGAGTGAAAGAAAAAACATTAAATATTTATTAGTTACAAAAATACAAAAAAAGGGGGGGGGGGGTTAAACGTGGAAGCCTCAAAAAGAAAGCAAAAAACCACGGGAAAAAACTACAATTTAAATCGCAAAAAAAAAAAAAAAAAAAAAAAAATTGTCAAATTGAAAACACCCACTAAACGGGAGCAAAAAGACATTTAAATGAGATTTCTTAAAAGAAAAACAAATAAAAGAGCAACCATATATTAACCTTTCAGACTATAATTTAAACAGCCATGAGGACGCACTGTTAAAATTAGGACCAAAGTTTATTTTAGAGCAACCCATTAATATAAAAGACTCCATAGCCAAAATCGAGACTGCCATTAATAAAACCCGGACCGAGTGTAAAAACACAATTCGTAATGTGGCACATAACTTAATTAATAAAAACGTTAATAGTAAAAATAATAACATCAATCGCACCGATATCAAAGCACTTAGACAACTTAAGAAAAATACGGACATAACTTGTACATTAACTGACAAAACGCAAAAAATTGCAATACTAAACCGTTCTGATTATCAAAATAAAATAAATGAAACTATTAATGAAATGAAGGCCACCAAAGTACAAACTGACCCCAATAAAAAACTGATTGACAAAGTTCAACAACTAATTAAAAAAGGTAACTGGCCTAACAATCAAGCTCCATATATAAATAATTTTGCCCCTAATACCCCGCGTTTGTTTGGACGTTATAAAGATCATAAAACCCCCCAAAATTTAGACCCATTGTAAATAAAAAGGAAGGGCCTACCTACCCACTAGAAAAATACATGACAAAAATCTATCGCGAACTCTTGCCCCCCTCCAATTCCAGTTTGTACTCTACAGAAGATTTCATAAAACAAATTAAGGATTTAACCATAGACCAAAATGATCACCTTGTCAGTTTTGATGTTGTTAACCTATATCCCTCCATAGAAATAAATGAGATATCCGAAATTATTAATAACGCTATCATAGAAAAATATGAAACCCCCATAGCCAACACACTTATTGCTACTAGTAACTTAATATTAAGATAAAGCTATTTTCAATTTAACAACATTACTTATAAACAAAATATGGGCGTCCCTATGGGATCCCCTATATCAGGCATAATTGCCGAATTTAAACTAAGACTCATGGAAAACCAAATCGCAGAACTGTTAGGTGACAGTTTAAAATTATGGGTCCGTTATGTCGATGATGTTTTCGCGATAATAAAAGTAAATCACAATAGTACTGAAATTTTAAATCAGCTCAATCAACTCGATAAAAATATCAAATTCACAGCCGAAGATGAAAATAATAACGAAATCAATTTTTTGGATGTTAAAATTACTAAGCATAACAATCACTTTAAAACCACTGTTTACCGGAAGCCCACCGCGACCGCAAGTAACGAGATCATAAACAATAAAAGCAAAACACCATACAGATACAAATTAAACGCAATACGGAGTTATATTAATCGAGCCATCCTCATATGTTCAGACCAATCAGCATTAAGAAGAGAACTGAATTTCATCAATAAATTAACGGTTGAGGCAGGATACCCTAAAAAGTTAGTAAATCAATTGTATAGAAAGCGAATAAAACAGTTAAATAATATTCCGAATGCACAAAAAACCCCTACTCAATACACCTTTTCTATTCCGTACAATCAGGGCATTTCAAATAAAATAAAAAATACAGCTAGCAAATTTAACTTAAACATACCAATAAAACCCAACCCTAATATATTTCAACTTATAAGAAGCGATAAAGATCCAATCCCCCCCCACTGAAACTGCTGGTATTTATAAAATCCCCCTCAAAAATCAGGAAAACAGAGAATACAATTATATAGGTGTCACTAAAAGAAAAATAAAAACCCGGATTAAAGAACACCAGAACGATATTAAATTTAACCGTAACACTACCACTTTGGCTAAAAATTATCTTGAAAATAACATTAAAATCGAATTTGAAAATGTAAGAAAACTAGCTAATTACAATAATCCCACCTATGCGTACCTAAGAGAGAGCATCGAGATAGCGCATAACCCTGACGTCATTAACGACCACGAATCGGCGGAGATAAATGAAATCTGGCGGCACCTACTCATCAATAAAAGAGAAGATCAACTTGTCAGTGACTGCCATCCACGGAGTGCAGACGGCACTGCTGAAGAGGGGGATCCCCTTCGAAAAAAACTTTTCTGCCATGAAACGAAGTAATGTAAGGTATCAATTTCTTTTTAATATATTAAAATATTATGACACATCTCCATCTGGACATAAAAATACTTTAAATTATTTTATAACTTTATAATGCAGCCAAAAAGCTAACACAGATAACAAAGAATGTTGAAAGTAAAGAGATTAGAATTTATTAGAAAGATACATGCAGAGTTATTGGCAGATCTTCATTAAGCAAGGTATTGACTTCCTGGGGATAGTGGTGGTGAAATTTGATATCAATCCTTTTTTTTTTTTTTTTTTTTTTTATGCATGAGGAAGGTAAGAGTTTTTTTGCTGGGTGGGGTGACTTTTACAATAGTATTGTTTTTTGTGAGATTATAAGTATCTTAAGAGGGGACAATATGTAGTCCTGTGGACAACCATTGCCCATGTTATTCTTTGGGAAAATCTGTTTCCACAATTTCTCATTACTACTACCACCTAATGTATTTTTTTTTAAATTCCGTTTCCACATTCAGAAAATTCATAGCTGTTAAATTAGTACTTATTTTTAAAAAAATTATTTTTTTTTTTAATTTATACATTTTAATTTTGAGTTCAAAAATTCAGATTTTCACTAAATGTATTTTTCTGAATTTTTATTTTAGTTATGCATTATTGCTCTTATTATGTTCTTTTTTAATTGACCTTAGTAATTTTTTATTTTGTCTTATTAGGAATTGTGTGAAATCATTTCTGAAGAAGATAAGATCATCAAGTTATGGTATATTGCTTGTCAGTCAGAATTTTCCAAGAAGGATTTTTTCACACTTGTGAGGTAAAAATTTAAAAAACTTTCATTATATTATTGTATTTTTATGTTCTTTTTCATTTTCATTTAAATATTTACATTTGTGTTCTTAAAATGACGCTCCAGTTAGTTATTGGTAAAACAAAGTATTTTTGCTATGCAAGTAGAAAATTTAAGTGATAATGAAATGTTGAAGCGAGTGTTACGTTCACTTTTGAATTAAGATGCAATGAGTTTTGTACTAATGAATCTCCCAAGCAATGCAAAACATTAAATCCTCATCATACTGCAGGTAGTGAAGCTGTCAAAACCTAGAAACCAGACATTTATAGAAAAATACCTGGATGATTTTAAATAAAGCTGTAAAATTTTAATTTCAATTTTTTTTCATTATAAAAGCTCTTTAACATAACATAAAACATTATAAACTTGGGTATTGTATTCATTCATAAAAAATTTTTACTTTTTTTTTTTTTTTTTTTTTTTATGTTTGAGTTTTCAGGTGTGAGAACATTGAAAGTTCATAGAATTAAAACTGATGTGTCTGTCTGTAGGTTGGTCAATTTGTTACTCTGTGTAGGTTGAAATGAAAAGATCCCAAGTTTATGTGAAATATCGCTGTATTCTTTTGTTAAGAAAAATCTTAAATTTTGAATAACCTATGAAGTTTTCATGTTAGAATATTCATTGTCAATGATCAACATGATGAAATTTTTAAAAGTGGTCTGACATCTGTGAGATGAAAATATTTTTTATAATGAACGTTTATGCTAAATTTTGCCCTATTCTGCGATTTAAAAAAAATTAAAATTAAAAAACTGTGAATAACCTTACCAGGTTTACAGAATAGATTGTTGCAAATCAATAAGTGTTGCTGACAATTCCACAAGTTAAGAAAATGAAGACTGGCCAAGCTTTTTTGTGATTATTTGTTCTTGAGATAATGTATAAACACATGCCTGTCCAGTCCAAAACTCTTGGCAGGCTGCTGGTTATTGATCTCATAATATTCTATTTACATCAATGAACGCAATATTTGTTTCTTTAGCTACCTTAATCAATATTTTCATAAAAAAAAAAATTAAGAAACAATTTATTAAATTCAGATTTTTTTTTTTAAACCGAAGATCTCAAATTAAAATTTTCTGAATTCTATCGCGGGTTGCAGAACCTGACACGGCGGACTGTAGGTTGCCCAGCCCTGTATAAACAGACTAACAAACTGATTTATTTAGATGGTCACCCTCACCACTTCAATTTTGTGTTTTTTCAAATTCCTCATGCCTCAAGACGTAAAAATATTAAAAACTGGTATGTTGTGGTTGTGGCCACCACAAGACTTTTTTCTATATTTTCCTATATTAATTCACTAAGTGCAAACAATTTTCATGTTAGGGGGTGTCCATTAATTACATGAGGTGTTCAGGGGGGAAGGGGGTTGAGCCGAATCTCACCCAGTCTCACGTGGGGGAGAGGGGGGTGGTCCAGCAAATATCACGTAATTTTTTCCTTGCAAAAAACCAGGGTTGGCCAATTTTTGCCGAAGTGGAAAAAACCATGGTAAAAACCGCGGAAAAAACCACCCCGGCAAAAATAGTTTTTGCCACAATTTTTGCCAGTGGCAAAAATTACCAGTATTTCAAACAGGGTTTTAAGGATTTTAATTACTCGATTTTAATGTTTATATCATAATTTTAACAAATTAAAACCAGAGATTCAATTACACTCTTGATCAATTGATTCTTATGTAAATCATTAAAATAATGCATTCTAAAATTTCTTTAAAATGAAATTTTTAACATCAACAATTAACATAATTTTTTTCATTTTTAAAAATATTTAAATTACCTATCTGAAAAATATTCTTCAATAATTAATTACTAGAATATTTGTGTTTTTCAATGTATTACATATTTTTGTTTACAGTGGGGAAAAGACAATTATTGACTCAGCTGTTCTAAAATTTGCCAGTCAGTCACTGATCATGCATTTTTTGGAATTGAAATGTAAATTGCAAGTAAACTCTCTCTCTCTCTCTGAATATGTCTTACTTAAGATTTTTTTACTTCAATAAAATAAAAACATAATTTTGTAGTTTTATTTTTTAGGTTATGTTCAGGAACTGACAAAGTTTCAATATCTTAGGAGCCAAAGATAACGGATTATTTCTATGACAATACGAATACTCACAGCAAAACTTAATAATATTTCATAATTGTATAATTAATGCAGGTCATTCACATATTATTTTAGATTGAATAAATGAACTATTCAGTTAAAAATGTGAACTAAGGAAATTTTTAAGAAAATAACTATTTTTTATAAAGATAAAAATAAACTATTGGGAAAAAAAATCCACAGAAATAAATATTATTTTTACCTTTAATATAATCATCAAATATATTGAGAGTGTTTAAGTTTTAGCTTTAAAATACTATTTGTCTATTAATTTTTCAGGACAGAATTCCTTTAAAGAGAATCCATTTGATAAATATCATACTATTTAAACTTTCTCGTTGTAAATTCGAACATAGTTTGCTTTAGATGGTGTTTATGATGCTTGAATCTTGTTTAACACATAGATGTTGACATGGAAAATACCAGTATAGTGGTAAGAAGATTTATCAAATATGGGAATTCATCTTTCATGGAAAAACATCCTTCAAAATCAGAAATAATTATTAAATTTTTCAGAAAACATTAAACTCATACTATTCATTCAATACATCAGCAATGTCATCTTTTATACCAAGACAAGAAGGTAGGAGGAAAAACAAAAATATACATAAAAAATATTGTAAATGCATGAATTTTTTTTTGTCAGTCTGCCGTAACTGGTCACCAATGGATACTTATAGTCACCCTGGCACTCAGAATTTGTCGGACACTGGTTATATATTATATTAATTAATTATAATTACTTTTTAAATAAAAAAATCTTCAAGCATTTTTTTCATTGAGGTGCTGAAGTGTAAAGGGATTGTGTTGTTCTAAGTTCTAATTTTATTTTTCCACTTTTCCTAATTTTTTTCCATTTTTGCCAATTTTTTCCACTTTTTGCCTGGTTTTTTCCACTTTTTGCCGCTGTCCTGGCAAAAATTCATTTTTGCCGGCAAAAACCCAACCCTGCAAAAAACAGTGTAAAATTGCTAGAAAATTGAGTTAAATTCAAGTAAAACCTGTTTCTTGACTTAGATATGGCAAAATCTGACACGATAATATTTATCGTGGCTATCCGAATGCCGCAAAGCAGCACAGTAGCCTTTCAATTGTTTTAGGGCACCACACGCACGACTCGACGAACTTTGCAGGGTACGAGCCGAGTACCAGCAATGCACGGACAGGTTCCAACCTGCTTTGTTTACGCCCGTATATATTTCGTTACACAACGACTTAGATTAGTTTCTATTTAAGTATTTTATTGTTCAATTTTATTACTGTGATTCCAGACTATGATCTATGCAATCTTAGAAACTAGTCATCAATAAAAATAATAAAGCAGGTTGTGTTTTTTGAAATAAATCCAACGCATTTACAGTAAAGGTACGAATTTTGAAAAATCTCACGTAATTAATGAATGCCCCCTTAGAGTAAATATCCAAAGAAAGATAGTTTTATTGTCTATAAATAGCATCTTAAAACTAGTTGGCATATGTGGACTCTGCTCAGTTCCCCATCATATGTATGTTCTCATAAATTTCTAGTGCAAGACATATTATATTCATGTTAAGAACAATGAATTTGATCAAACGCTTCACACAGTAATAGAATGAAATCCTCGCTTAATAGGCTACCCACCATTCAGTTCGATATATTTATCTTATTTTAATCTATTAATTTATTTTATTGAAGTCAATTTCGTAGTTTAGTTTTCATACTACTATTTCCAATGCAACAGTCCCCAAAATGCATATTTAAATGGAATATCGCGAAATTTTGCTACGTTGATAAAATCTTAAATTTTGAATAACTTAAAAAATTTCCCTTTTAGAATATTTGTAGTCAGTGATATTCAAACAAGTATCATAAATGTTATTTTGAAGTTGTCTAGTATATTTATGATCCTCAAAATGGACATTTATGCTCAATTTTGCCCTATTCTGCCATATTAAGTAAATTGTAAATTAAAAATAACTTAAGAAATTTTTAAATAAAAAAATTCATAGTTAGGAATGTTCATGCCAGTATCCTAAACGATATTTTAAAAGTGTTCTGACATCTTTATGAAGAAAATATCCCTCAAAACCAATGTTTATGCGAAATTTTGTCCTATTCTACCATGTTAAGAAATTCATAAATTTTGATTAATTTGCAAAATTTTCAAAGTAGCATGTTTATAGTTAATGATGTTCATCCCAGCATCAAAACAGAATTTTAATAGCTGTTCTTAAACCTACGATAAAAATGTTTCTTTTTATGTACATTTAATACTTTGACTGCCATGGCTATCATATGTGATAGCCAGTGATGTTTCCGTTGGGACACTGGCTGTCAGATATGATAGCTATGGTGTTTCAACACTTCAGGCCTTGGCTATCAAAAACAATATCAGTTACATGAAAATCATATTGGAGTCTGATTGTTGGGCTCCTTACGATGTGTTAGGTATACGTGGTTTATGCAAATTTATATATGTGCCGATTCTATGAGATAAGTTTAATGGAAAATGAAATATTTGTAACATGCAAAAAAAAAAAAAAAAAAAGTATAATTTTCTCTTGCTCCTATTGCTCTTTGTTAATTTAATAAAATAATAAAAAAATAAAGTAATAGAAAAAATAATAGAAATGAAAAACTAAAATTCTAATCTCCCAAGCTCATCCTTTTATATATTTAAAAATTTTCCAATTTAAGAGATTACACTGTAGAAACATAAATCTAAATAAATAATTTTAGTGATAAATGACAAATTTAGCTGGCTATCAAATAAGATAGCCCTGGCCACTCCCCTGTGACAGAATATTTTTATGCTTTCTGCGACAAGCCTTTTTCGTGCAAACCTTTTCTGCAAGATAATATTGAGTATTTGCTTATTTATACATAAAATGAAAAATGTACTTAAAAAAAATTAATTTACAATATTATAAGTATACTGTCAAAGAATTCTTAAATATAAGACATGAGTTTCTATTTTTTACAGAAATTTAGGAATCTTATTTTTATAGGCAAATCTTTCTGCAAGTGACAATTTCTTTTCGCTATGTCACCTAAATTCTGCCACAGGGGGCCACTCATGGAAGAATTTACACTAACTTTCGTGGGGTGCTTTGGCTATCATTTTTGGTAGCCAGGATGAAAATCTCCCCATGTGTTGCAAAATGAGTCAGATTGAAAAATATTGTTTTTATATATAGTTTTATGTTGGAAAAATTACAAATTGCACAAAAAAAATTTTGGCCCCGTGGTGAACATTTGCAATTTTGGCTTGGCAGTCAAAGTGTTAAGTAAAATTTTGCCCTATTTTTCCATATTAAGAAAAATGTATGAGGGGCAGTACTTAAATTTTTAGAATCTGGCAACAAAAACACAGCACAGATGTGATTTTTATCAAAATTCAAACATTTACATGATCGCGTCTGCACTTGCAGGACATCAAAAGCTTTGAAATTCTATTTACTGAGATTTTTCAAAAATCATAAGTGCTATGCTATGCAATTATGGAACTATGTCGAAGGAATTTAAGTGCCATGATTTATTCATGACTTTCGACAAGGTTTAACACAGAAGCAGTGTATCGATAGAATGAAGTCAACATTTAGTACTGAAGCACCATCGAAGGCAACAATTTCCAACTGGTTTAAAGAATTCTCCCACGGTCGTAATGATCTCAGTGATGATGTTTGAGAGGAGGTGCTGTGACTCCAGAGAACATGTAAGCTGTGAGAAAATGTTATAGCATAAAGCTTTAAAGGTTTGCAGAGTAATAAAAAAAAATTGCAACAGGGAAAGTTCACCTTATTTAGCTTAAAATGTTAAGTGTAGAAAGTATTTTGGCAGTTCAAGAAAAACAAGTTGTTTAAAAACAAACTATTTTATTTAAAACTATTAGAAAGATTGTAAATTCAACTAAAATTAGTTTTTAAAATTAGTTGTTAACAAAAATTGTCTATATTCACCAGAGACCAAACTTAGTACCAAATGACTTTTTTTTTACTTCCGTTAATAAAAAATAAAATGTGGGATCAACATTTTAACAACTCGGAAGAGGCAGTTGAAGCTTACAAATGCCATGTTTCTGCTGTGCCACTTTCAAAGTGGCATGTTTTGAAAATTGGTTTATTTAAATGCAAAAATGTATCGATGCTGAAGGAGAATACTTTGAGAAGCAATAAAACATATACGTTTGGTAAGAAATTATTTCTTGTATTACTTGCTAATAACTTCTGAAATTTTTAAATTAGATAGTTACAAATGAATAGGATTCTTGCCAGTGTCATGAATAATATTTTAAAACTGGTCTGACCTCTCTGTGATCATTTGTTCGTGAGATATCGTGTGCACAGACTAACAAACTAACACACACCCAACAGACGAACACCATACCCATTTTGATATTTTCGGATTCCTCGCATCTCAAAACGAGTAAAAAAAAAAAGAAAACTAAGGTCGAAAATTTTCACGATTACCCAAGTTCCCCATACCTATAGTATTATGGAGAACTAAAATGCATTTTTATAATGGTTATCTCAAATATCAGTTTTCGTACAGTTATATGCCATAGAAATTGACATATAGCCTTCCCATTATCGGGGAAAATTGCAGTATATAGCAGCACCACCTGTTGGGCGATTGACACCAAAAGTTGACAGGCATTAATTTATGTCAAGGTGCATCTGCCTATAAATTTATATGCAATTCTGTGCAGTAGTTCCTGAGATATAGCCTTCCCTTAAACTGCGGAAATCGTCATACAGCAGCGCCACCTGTTGGCCATTAAGCATTTAAATTGAATCAGCATAACATCTCGTAACGGCCTTGTCACATATCAAGTTTTGTTTGATGATACGCAATAGAACCTGAGGTATAGCCTCCCCTTAAATTGCAGAAATCGCTGTATAGTAGCATCGCTTGTTGAGTGGTTGACACCAAAAGTTGATAGGCACTAATTTAGGTCAAGGTGTATCTATATATAAAAATTTATGTACAATTCTGAGCAGTAGTTTCGGAGATACAGTTACCACAAAATTTTTGTCACACACAAACGTGGACAGATAGACAGACATTTCCTAAAAATGGTCAAATCATGTTCTAGACCTCAACACATGTAAATCCGTCGAAAAAATGAAGTAAATAATGTTTACGAATCCAATACTTTCTTCTGTTGAATATAGAAGGGAAAAAAAAATAAAATAATAAATAACACTGAGGTTGAAAATTTTTATGGATATCCAAAGTTCACCATATCTGTAATATGATAGGAACTAAAAAATGTTTCATATCTGCCTTTTATTATTTGAAATTGCTACTTGTGTATGTATCAGGGTTCGAAAATTAAATTGTGCAACATGTCAGAGATGGAATCAGGCAAAAATAACTTTTAAATAATTCCCTAAATAATAACTTCACAAATTATTTTTTACAAAAATTGGCTGCAAAATCAAAATTTGGATAGACTATTCTATTTGTGAATGCTGCTTCCAAATTTTTTTTGTCCTGACTTTTACCAAGTAGTCTATTAAACTTAAAATAAAATAAAAACTTGTGTAAACAAATAGACTTTACATTCATAAGAACAAGAATTTTTAATAAAATATCATTCTTTTTCAGAAAAACTATAGTATATGTGTTAGGTGCTACAAACTCTTTAAAGGAACAGAAGAGGAAAGAATTACTGAAAGGAGTTAGCACATATTTTAACAAGTTTTCCAATATCAGGAATATTTTGGATATTCGTAAGCCTTTTATTGATGTCATTGTTGATCCGTGGAAAAACACTTACTTTTCCTGGGAGGAGCTGTTTCAAAAGAGAATAAATGTTGGTGATATTAATGGTATGGATTTACTTTTAAAAACATTTGATAATGTGTAAATTTATGTTTGTATTATTGCTATTATTAATTTTAGTTTCTGTTAGGAGTGAAACAGATAGTGATTTTGCTGGATATAGATGTCTAGTAATAGATTTGTGCAGCCTTGTATAAAATACTTCTAACACAGATACTTGTACAAAGTATCTGTGCACATAACCGAGAATAACAAAATATCTGTAAGCTCGCAGATATATGTATATATATTATGCTTCTGGAATAATAATAAAAAAATATTCATAGCTTAGCATAGATTAAGCATTCATGAAAGGAATTGGCAAATTCTATTAACGAGTTTATTCATTGTATTTAATATTGTCCAATTCTTAGTTTTATGAGTGCATCTCATAGCTCCAAATGTTCAAAATTTCCTTTATTTTTAGTTCCGGAAATCTGATTTTTACCGGAAAATAGTCAGATTTTGTTGTTTATTATCCCTTAAGTGGTCTAACAAATTAGACCTAAAAAGACGAAAATGGGAATAGGTTCTGAAAGAACTTTGTCCAAGGTACAGGGATGAGATTTTTCAGCTGATTTCAACTTTTTTGTACATTTTAGCTTTTCAGTTCTTAAAACATTTTTTCAGCTTTTTTTATGTTTTGATATGCATTTGTTCTTTTTTTATACATTGAAGATTAAAATAAATATTTATTACTCTTATATAATAAATTTTGTCATCAAAATTCTGGTATTTCATTTTAATGTCTTGCCTTTGCATACAGTTTCAGCTTTTTTCTATTTTTGCTAATGTCATCCCTGAAGGTAAAACCAAGACAGTTTAAAATATGAAAAGGCAATGGTCTGAGCAGCCCTACATTGTGCAGATCATAAAAACCTTCTTGCCATATTCATAGGTGAGACTTCTCGAATGTCCACTGACAAAACATGATATACAAGTTTGCTGACTTCTTTGTCCCTTTAAATTAGAGCACCACTGGAACGATTTGTCAAGTACCAGTCATGTACTGGGAGGACATTCCAGAGATTCCTAATTGTTGTCTTGTGCTCTGAGAACACCAGTCCAATTTTTCTGCTTTTATAACACTTAAAAAGAAAAAAAAGATCAATTCCTTTAAATGATTAAATGCCCCGTAAAAACCTTGAGATTATCTTTCTCCATCCACTGTGTAAATGTCAATGTTCATTTTAAACTGACTTTATTATATTCTAGAATCTATAAAAAGGTACAGTATCTTTCAGTCACGTAGTATTTTGTGCCTTCAATCCCCCTGCCTACCCACAAATGATTGGCGAACAAACCCTTCGCAGAATCTTTGTAGTTTCCAATCTTTCTCCATCCTCAACATAATTGTCAGTGTTCATATATTAAACTTACTGTATCGGATTCTACTTTTTTATTTACCTCCCTTCCCTTTCCTGCTAACAATCAGCGATCAAACATCCCGCAGAAGCCTTGTGATTTCCAATCTTTCTCCATCTGCAACATAAATGTCAATGATAATTTTGAACTTGCTTTAGAACCTGTAACTTTCCATTAATATTCTGCAATCAAACGTCTTGCAGAAGCCTTGTGATTTCCAATCTCTCCATTCGCAAAACAAATGTCAATGATAATTTTAAACTTTGCATTGTTAGGTTATTCTAGAACCAATAAAGAAGTAGAATTGATGAATAACTCTCACTCATATAATTTTTATTGAGATTCCCGCCCTTTTCCTGTTTAATAAATGTTTAAAAAACTGTTAGTTTAATGAATAATTTTTTAGTTAAATATATAATGAATAATAATTAAGAAGAATTTTATTATAATTTATGTATTGAGTCGTTTTAAGTATTGATAAACTTGTGCATATATCGTGAAAATATGGCTAAAAAATCATGAATTCCTCCCTCACACAAAGTGTTCCTATTTTTGTTCCTGTTAGGTTGGCAGCTATAGCATCTTTATGTTTATACATCTTTGGATTTTTGTTGTATTATTTTTTTATTAGGATTATTGCTTTTAGACAAAATAGACCACTTGAAACCGGTTCATTTTTTTTTTCTTTTCTTTCTTTTTTTTTTCTTTCAGCAACAAGTAAAAAAAAAAGTTTAAGAAATGGATCTAGTAACCATTGCTAAGAAATACAACTTAATATTTTCAGGAATTTTTTTTTAAATCCTGTCTTATGAAGTTATTATTTTATAAATAAAAAGAAAGAAAATGTGTAGATAAATATAGTAACCATTGCTAAAAAATGAAAGTCATCACATATATTTATGAAGTAGAATAGACTAAAAAAAAGTCCTGTCATCCTAAATTAAGTTCTACTTTGTACAGAGTTTTATATTTATTACTTAAAAAATAAGAATAAACCTTTTTTTCTTTGTCTCAAAACAATAAATTATAAACATGTTTCACAAAAATGGAAATTTTCAGTTTAAATCATTAAATATTTTTAAGAATATACAAAAATATTTATTTGAATCTAGGGAGGAGAATGAAATTTTGCATAAAAGAAAAAATTAGATTACATCTTAGTCATTTTATAGCTGTATGTTTATACGTAGTAAGAAAACTTGCAATCTGTAATTCTTAGTGTAATCTTTGTGTTCCCTAACTTTTTGTAGTCTGTAGCCATTATTAGATAAATATTTATGAGTTTCAGCAATACTAATTTAAAAGGAATGAATGTATTATTATATCTGTCAGTATTTTCAATTGCAAAATTCACTTAACATTTATTTATTGTTTTCGCATAAACATCATAAGCTATTTCCTCTAATTGTTTATGCTATCATATTTTTAAAAGGACTTTAGAAAATTCTGTTAAAACATCATTCAGGAATTTATTGAGTAATTTAGTTTTGCTTTTGATTGAGTTCTGCATTACTGAAAAGTAATTTATTGACTGAAGGTTTTCCAGAACATCATTTCTTTATAAATATAAACCTAATTTATTTTTATCACAGAAAAGTTATGTTATAAAGATAATTTTAGAATTAATTCTGAGTTAATTTTGGGTAGGATTCTTAATTTAGTAGCAGTTTTTTTACTTTAATTTCATTTAAATGTTATTTGATAAATTTTAGTCATTTTCATTATCCTTTCATACATATGCTTATATTGATTGGTGGCCAAAAATTTCTAGCTAGTAAAAATTTTCAGGATATACCCAGCTTAGATTAGACTATCTTGGACATGCTAGAAATTAATATATATATACAGGGTTGCTACGGTACCTGGAAAACCTGGAAAACTCGGGGAATTTGAAAATCTATTAAAAAAACAGGGGAAAACTCGGGGAATTTCAAAATTTATTGCAAAAACAGGGAAAATTCAGGGAATTTTAAAATTTTTTGGAAAAACATTGGAAAATTTTTTCATAATCAAATGTTAGTGCTTTATAATGAATCAGTTATGTTTTTCCCCCAACTATAGTAAGTTAATAAAATTAATAAACCCTAAATATGTCCAATTGACTTGTAAACATGTTATATTCTAATGCTGCATGATTGTGTGTCATCTATTTTACTTCTAAAAGAGACAGGAAAAACTCAGGGAATTTTTTCTCCTGATTTGTGTAGCTACCCTGATATATATCTAAAAACAATAATGATAACAATAAAAGAAAAAAAAAAAAAAGGTTATGTATAATATTATATATCATGTATATAGTGTAATTTATTATTTATAATATTTAATGTGCAAAATGCTTAAGGGGGACTCTAGTTATCGTTGTTGGAAATCGAAGCCAGTGTTGTTCTATAGAGGAAATAATCTATTATAATTCATTAACTAATATGTATTTTTAAATTCAGTTTTCGCATTTGTAAAATCCACACCTATCAAATTGGCTATTTGCTTTCTAAAATTATTATTTTTTTTTTTCTCTTTTTAAATATTTTATTTTGAAGCTGTAAAATACAAATTTTCACTGAATGAAATTTTGCATATTATGAAATTAAAGTAAATAAAAAAAAATCTTGAGTAACTCCACTCGACTTTCTGAATATTAAGTAAGTAACACAGGTCGCCATGTAAAATTTTGATTTTATAATTTTGACTGATCTTTGTTTTTGGGTGTGCTGAAACCGAAAATGAAGCCAGTTTTTCTCTATCACGTACAGATTTTTGTCAATACAGGTTGCCTACCTATACAATTTCTTCCATTGCTGTTCCACCAATATAATTTTATGGTAAGTTTTATAGTATGTTTCCATGATTAATTAATCATGGATACGTATTGTTGTAATAGTGCAGCACTAGTGAAACGTAAAACTATACCTACCAACCAACCTACTGTTATGGTGGTATATGTAAGAAATTGTGTCTGTAAACACCCTGTATTGACAAAAACCTATACGTGATAAAGAAAAATTGACTGCATTTTTGGTTTCAGCCCATCAAAAAACATAAAAGATCAGCTCAAATCATCAAATCAAATTTTCTCAACTTTATTTTTGTCGACCTGTGTAATTAACAGTTGGTTAAATAAACTAAAGTAAGTGACGTCGTTAAATAAACAAAAGAAAAATTATAATAGAGTATTCACTCACATACATTACTGTAAAAATAACAAAAATAAACTTAGCGGACCTCAAAACACATAGGTACACCAAAATCTCAAAGTCTTAATTTTTGTCATGATTACAATACTCTCCTTACATATATATGTTTGGAAAGTAAAAAAAAGTAAAGGATAACCAATTTGCTTTTGTGAATTTTCTGAATGTGAAAATGGAATTTAATATATATGTATGAAATAATGAGTCATATTGGAGTTTATTTCCTCATAGAATAGTATTGGTTCTAGCTTCTGATGACAATAATTGGTGTATCTTTAAGTATTTAAAATGTGCTTTAATCATATGATCCCCCTCCAGCTTTTTTTTTTTTTTTTTTAAAGCATAATTTGAAAAAGATTGAACTATTTTCTTTATTTGCTTTTTAGTACAAAGGTATTTTGAAGCTGAACCAGAAGAAATTGTATTGGCTCGTGTTCATTTATTCTCAAAACATGGTAAAGATGACATGTCTATGGTTATGTCGAAAAATTCCTTTTTGTATCACTTCAGAATTATCAAAACATTCAAGTATTTATCCAAGAGCTCCAAGACAGTTCTGAACAATAATACAAGTCGGAAAGGAATTCCATCACTGGATTGGTATATCTATAATTTGCGGAAAAAGAAAAATCTGAATTCATTGTGTGCAGAGGTACGTATTAACTTTGCTTATACATTTTGTTAAAATATTAAAAAAAAACTAAAAACTCTAAAAACTTGGAGAAATTATTATAAACCTGGAAAATGTTTTTTGAGCATACAATTTAGAATGTACTATGCTATCTTTTATATTGTAAGGCATGTTATATTTTATGTCGTGAGCTGTTTTTTATATTGTAAGCCAAATTTTGTGACCTGGAAAAGTTGAGGAATTTTATTTATGAAATTCAGTAAGAATGCTGAATAACTTACAGACCTGCCAACTGCTATGAATAATTCGTAGTTGTTACAAATTTGGGCTGTAAACTACGATGCTACGAAAATCGGCTCAAAATTACGAATTTTTGTCTAGCACCAAAACTGCGTTTTGCTTTGCGATTTTCAATCTTTTTCCATCCACTCCATAAATGTCAATTTTCATTTTACTTTTGCTTTATTAGATTCTATAATGTATAAAGAGATAGAATTGTTGAATATTTCACATTTGTGTGTATTCTTTTTTGTCCCTCCTCGCGCCCCACCTCACCCCCTAATGATCGGCAAACAAACACCTTGCGGCGCCTTGGGGATTCCTAAACGTTTTCCATCCGCAACATAAATGTCAATGTTCTTTTTAAATTTACTTTGTTAGATGCTAGAACCTATAAAGAAGTAAAATTGTTCAATATTTCTCACTGTTTTTTCTTTTCTTTTTTTTTTTTTAACCTCCCCCTATCCTCCCCTAACAATCAATGATCAAATGCCTTTTTAATATTTATATTTTAACATTTTTAAAATAATTATCCCAATGCTAAAATTATAATTTTCCAATAATTATAATTCATTTAGAAAATTTAAAAATACAACCTTTTACTTTCTTCATGTCTTCTTCTACTCAGACTAGTTTCGCTTGGGGCGCCCCAGCTTGGTCTCTGACATCTCGGTGTTCGAAACTGAAGTTTTCACGCCTCCTTCCTCTTTTAAAAATTCTGCGCCATTGACGATTGAGCAGAGACCCATCGTTGCCATTGCAATTGTTTGCATTTGTTAAAATTTCGACTGACTCCCTGATTGCTGTGTAACCGTGGTTGTGATAGTTGGCCAACTTTTTTACTTGCTCAAATTTTATGTTAAGTTTATATTCTATAAAAGAGGAAGGTGGCGTGAAAACTTCAGTTTCGAACACCGAGATGTCAGAGACCAAGCTGGGGCGCCCCAAGCGAAACTAGTCTGAGTAGAAGAAGACATGAAGAAAGTAAAAGGTTGTATTTTTAAATTTTCTAAATTAAGTTACTTCATGGATTAATATTATTTAAAGTATTATAATTCATATTTAAAATTATACGCATAATTAAGCACACAACAAAAATATTTATTGATTGGCTAGCATTTTTGCTGAATTTTAACTGGTTTGAATTAGTGTAAAAAGAGTAATTCTGAATTTAGAATAAAATATTTTATACCTGATTTCATAAATCATGTTTGTTTCTTAAACAGTACAGTCTTTTATATATGAACACTAATGCAAATTATTCCGATAAAAATATTTAATCTGGGGGGGGGGGGATATTTAACATAATGTGGCCGGATTTCTGTGGCAAAGAAAAGCCATATGTCTGTAAAATTTTTCATCAGGGCTGAAAATAGTATCCTGAGAATTATACAAAAAAAAATACGGTAATATACATTTATTTGTTTAGGATTTGTGTGTTGCATGATAAAAATAAACCAACCATCCAATCCATTTTTAAAATTGGTATGCTACTAATTGTCATTTTCAAATGCTGGCAAGTATGAACTTAACATAATCTGTCATTCAAGGAATTTCATTTGTTCTAATTTTCTCGAATAGGTTCTTGTTTGGGATTAGTAGGAATCTTGTTTGTTTACAGACTAAATGTTATGCAGTGAAAAAAAGCAATGTGCTTTTTCTGATTATGGGAAATGGGAGATTTATCAATTTCATTGCTTTCTCTTTCTCTAGATGTCACATCTTTCAACATTCTGCAAATAACACTGATATAATATTCTGTTTCAAGGAATTCTGCCTTTTAGGATTTTGATATATGTATTATTCACTTTTAAGAGAAAAAAAAAAGTATATATGCATGGGGCATTTCAGCTCATTCTAAGCATTTAAATTAACATTAGTTAAATAGTGTTCAATTGGGACTGCTGAAAACATTTACTATAACAGAGTTCACTATAATGTCAAGAGGCTCACTATAGTGAAATTCAACAGTATTTTAGGAAGTACTTTCTAAGGATGAATTTTGTATATTTTATTTGAAAGCTTTCATTGTTTAAAACATTGATTCAAATAAAAAAGGATATTTTATAAATTTAACCCGTTTCCAGCTTATGTCCTTTTTTAGGAGATGTTATATGTGAATGCTGTTATGTTTAAAAAAATATATATTTAGGGAAATTAAGCATTAAAACTTTTGACTTTTTTTTTTACTTCAAGCCTGAAATAAATTGTCTGAGCCAGAAAGGGGTTAATATTATAAATTTTGGGAGTACCTGGGCAAAGGGTCAATTTGCTCAAGTGATATTAAGTGCATGTCTCGTTGTGTAATTAAGAGGGGACAATACCTAATCTCGCCGGCAGCCTTCGCCCATGTTATTCTATGGGAAAATTTGTTGCGATAATTACACATTACCTAATGAATATTTTTTAATTCTGTTTTCGCAGTCAGAAAATTCATAACCGTTAAATGAGTACTCCTTTTTGAAAAATTCATTTTTTTTTTATTTTTACATTTTAATTTTGAGTTCAAAAATGCGATTTTTCACAAAATGCATTTTTCTCATTTTCTAGTCGCAAAATGAAATACTAAAATTTTAAAAAATCAATTTTTGGAAAAGAAGTACTAATTTAACGCTTATGAATTTTCTAAATGTGAAAACAGAATTGAAAAATATTCATTAGGTAATGAGTAATTATGTGAACAAATTTTCCCATTGAATAACATGGGCGAAGGCTGCCGGCGAGATTAGGTATTGTCCGCTCTTAATGTACAAAACTGTTTTCCTCTTCCTCTTTTTTTTTTTTTTTTTTTTTTTTTAAATACGTATATATATATATGTGTGTATATTTTGTGTTTTTAAAATAAATCTTGAAGTAATTTAATTCTTATTTTTCCCCCTTTTTAGTTGAATCATCTCACTTGTGATGAAGGTGTGTTACTAATTATGAGACTTAGAGGATTGAAGTACCTATCTTTTGCTCTTTCAGTTGTTGAGATATTTATTATGAGAGATTTAGTCCATTCTTCAAAATTCTGCTGCACTAAAGTATGTATATTTAGTAGGATCAAAGTTTTCCTTTAAATATTCTCTAATAAGTTATTTATTTATTTTTTAATCATTTTGCGGTAAAATCATATTTTATTTTGTTTGTATCAAACCCAGTAGCAGAAAGAATGTAGCTCGGCAGCGAGTGTTGCAGATTGTAGAAAGCTCTGCAGATTAATTTAACACAGGGTTGTTATTTTGTCCACTTTTTTGTCAAAAGTCCGGGACGCTGGACAAAAGTGGGAAAAAAACCTGGACAAAACTGGAAAAAAAAACACAAAACTGGGCAAAATAAAATCCACTGAACTGTACATGTTCAGTGCATAAAATTATTCTTTTAAAACAATAAATTGCAATTTTAACTTTAAATTAGCAATTTTAGCAATAGAAATATTTTATTAAAAATTAATAATTTGATTAATGAAAAGTGTAATTTCATTTTAATCAAAAAAAAAGAAGAAAATGCTAATCACATTAGTTATTTACAGTTTGTAGATGTAACAAAGTAAATCTGTTGTGGTGGACTATTATAATATTATCATACTGAATATTAAGAGAAAAAAAAAAGTTATTTAATTATATATCTAAATCTTTAAAAACAAAAGAAACAGACACGGTTGTTTAGCCAGAAAAAGATTTTGACTCGGGTCGACCTCTTTGCTGCAATAATTTGTTCTTCTTGTGGGGGAAAAAAGCAGATGGTGTCTGTAGCACATAAATTTGACTTTCTTTTGACATTAATGTTATACTTCTGAGACGAAAATCTTCTGTATTCATCATGGGGGGAGGGGGGAAATAATCATCAGAAATAATTTGTACTATATGAATTTGTATAGGAAAATATAGAAGAAAGTTTTGTGATAACCACAACATACTTCTTATAAATTTTAAACTTTAAATGAATATTATATTGGATATTGTAATAACTGGTATTGTTAAAAGTTTCATTTTTCATTATCTTTATTTTCAAATATATTTCATTTTATTTTTTCTGTTAAATGTAGAAGCTTTTCATGCTGTGGGCTCTCCTCTATCATGATTTGGAAACACCAATGGATCAAGTCAATGAAGACATTAGAAAATTGGTAGCTGTTTATGCACCAACTAGTTCTCATTTTTATTTACTTGTGGATGCTTTTTGGGAGCAGGTAATTTAATCATTTATTTATTGTTTTTTTTTTTTTCCTTAAAATTAAATCTGTGTTTGTACCATTCCATGTAAATATAAATAGGGTGTTGACAATCAGGAAAATAAGGGAACTTTATCAATTTAGAAATATCAGGGAAAAGTCGGGGAATTTTATAAAAATACCAAAAAAACATAGAACTTTTCACTTTTGAGTTCCAAACACAACTGAAAGATAGCCAAAGAGATGATAGCTAGGATTGCACAAGATTGACTGCAGTTGAAATTTAGTTAAACCTGCCTCATTCAAAAAGTGTGCTAATTCGCCAGAGATAGCAAACGTAACCAGTGGAGTGTTGTTCTAAATGATACATAAAGGCGCGGTGCTGGGGATTTTCGCCAAGCGGCACCTGAAAGCAATTTTTCTTCAGTAATGCCTTGATCTTGGGAAAGTGAGGGTTAATTAAATATTCTTAATGCAACAATTTGACAAATAATTTTATGTTTTGATGTTAATATATTGTGCAACTAGCAGGCCAACGCCCATCTTTCTGGTCACTATTTTAAATGAATTTTCAAAAGAATTCAATCATTATTTTTGTTATATCACATAAATAAAAAAATAAATAAATAAAAATTAGATTGAAATTGCTCTAAACTTCGTTTCGAGTACTTGCTGCCTATAGCAACTCTTTTCCCGCCACATTGCATTAGGTCCAGGTTCCCACTGCTTGTGAAACTATTTTTCCCGGGTATTTTAATTTAAGTATTTATCGACGACAGGTGGTGTTTTAGAATTAGAAGTAAAGCTGATTGATTGCACTGTTGTTCTAGACCTGAGGGGTGTGTGTGTGGGGGGGGGGGGGGGGGCTTCTAAGGGATCCTAGCCTGCATTTACGCAAGTTTTGGAGAAAACCTCAGAACGAGTTGGCCTACAAGTGCAACCTTGTTATTGAACCCGGCACCTCATGTCTACCAGCTTTGGGGGCTGAACCACTCAGCTGCTGGTGGGCTAACAACAGGTGGAACTGCTATTATTGAAGAACTATGATTTTAAAGATAACTATCTCAGCATCTATTAAATATTTTAGTTTCTACACAATCTATTTTATGGCCTTCGCTCTTTATACTATACACTAGAACCTCGATCCATTGTTTTTCATGGGGTGCGTGGAAAAAAAAGAAAACTATGAAAGTGGGAAAACGACGAATGTGGATTAAAGTCTAAATACGAAGTAAACAGTGTTTATGAATTAATGCGCACACAATATACTACTAATAAAAACTAATTTGTTACTTCCCAAACTGTCAAAGAAATAATTCATTGTTGTAGAACGTTAAGTAAAATTTATTTTTAAAAATCAGTTATTTTATGTTGGGTTGTTCGTTCATTTCATAAATTAAACAGAAAATTTTCCAGATTTACAGCATTTTTCTGGTCCTTTTCTATAATTTCATGTCCTTATATAAAAGTTTGCGCATTTTCAAATGTCATAAGTACGTCATCGGCGTGATAACTATCCTCTGTTTCTTTGCCATTATTTTCATATGTAACGGCGTTTCACAAAGCAATTTTGTAGATTACTGAAGAGGTTACTTCCTGCCATGTTAAAATTACAAAATGAATAGATGGTCTGGCGACATGGCATCACAATTTTGATCCTCCATGGAAATGGGTAAAAGAGTTATTTTAGGAAGGAAGAAGTAATTCCAATTTGTATGCAATATGGAACTGCTTTGACTTTTAGAAGAAAATTTTTAGGTGGTCAGGAGAAAAATTTTACAATGATGAATGCAGGAAAATTAATTTTTGAAGCACGATACATGTGGGTTTTGTTAACATTATTTAAATACAGTTTGTGCAGGGACCATAGAAATTAAACAATCTATGCGGGAATGATAGAATGGGGTTTCACTGTGTTGCCATATGATTCTGACCAATATAATAAGTAAAAGAAAAAGTAGATTTCCCTTTAAAAGAATTAATCACTTCACCGGCCACTATAATGTGTGGAGGGCTACGTTTCCCCCCGAGTTATCTTGTAATGGCCGGTGAAATAGTTAAACAAAGAAACAAAAAATTTTAACGTAAGTTTAATCCTTTGTACTATATTATCATTGTTTTCTGATAAATACAGTAAATTAAAAGGAAAAAAATCCCTTTTAAAAGGAGTTAATTAAATAAATGAAAAATAAAAAGTTCTTATAAAAATTATACATAAACATAAATGTTGAAATTAAAAAAAAATAAAAATAAATAATGTAACAGCCATTGCTAAGATACACAGACAACTGAAATGAAAGAATAAATTTTAGAATATGAAACAGAAAAGTCAATGGATAAAATAAATAAATAATAATAATTGAAAATATTCAAGTTCAAAATTTAAAAAAAATCTTAATGAGGTGCACACCTGCATGGCCCCAGATACCCATCTGCCAAGTTTTGTAACTCTATGATCAGTAGTGCGAGGACCAGATAGCAGACAGACGCACACACAGATATACACAGACACTTTTCCTTATTTATATAGATTAAAAGGATTCAATTTTTTTATTTTTTAGATTTTTTCCAAAATTTTGAATTGAATATTCAGTAACTTTATTTCTTAGAAAAAAAATATTTCTTTTTTTCACAAATTTGTCACATTAGCTATTTATTTCAGCTATTGAGTGATGGAAAAAGTCATTTGTAATAGTTAAAGGCATAATACGGTTTATGTTAATGAAAAAGTCCTGAAAATGTTTAATGTAGATAAAAGCTGTATATATATAACTGCATAGGTAGGCAATTTTTTGAAAGTGATATTATCAATGTTAAACCAATCAACCAACCAATTCAGCTAACTTCTACTTTTAGCGATCACATGTCTGATAATGAAATTATTATTAAAGAAATATATATTCATGATAAAATGTAAGTT
Organism: Salticus scenicus; assembly: GCA_963930645.1. NCBI lineage: Eukaryota > Metazoa > Arthropoda > Arachnida > Araneae > Salticidae > Salticus > Salticus scenicus. The sequence continues at coordinate 226,207,818 of OZ005661.1, forward strand.
TCTAATAACACAAATTCATCACTAAATTGAAAATTTAATGTGAAGTAATAAACTGCAAAGAATTAAGAAAATTAAACATTTTTTTTTACAAAATATTCTGATGATTAACTATAACTTTTAAGCAATACTATTTTTTAATCCCCTCCTCTTATTAAAAATAAGCTAAAAAAATATAAAAAATTTTGTTTGCAGATACAGTGGGTGATCAAATTACACTGCTCTGCAAAAAAAAAAAAAAAAAAAAAAAAAAAATTGAGATCTGATACCATTCTTGCAGATTCTTATGTAAAATGACCGCCATTTTGCCCAATCACCCACTGTTTTCTAGATACACACACCCTCCCTCATTTTTATCATTGTTTGGCAATTTTATACCCATCAGTTTGATTTGGAGAGGAACAATGATTATTTTAACCGTTAAATGTCTTCTGATCTGAGGAGCTAGAGAGAGGTAGAAAGTTCTAAAACATGAACATTTGTAGTAAGGAGGAAATTTGTGGGGATTTGTGCCCAGAAAACAAAAGAAAATAAAAACAATCAGTTTGTTTCTTTTTTTTTTTTTTTTTTCCCTCAAATATTTTTCTTATTTTTTACATATTGCAGCTTCCAGTTTGCCATTTTCTTACCAAAACACCCCAAATAATAAAAATTATACAGTGGAAATGTTTTTAAAATGTTGGTGAGTGGAGTAAAGTCTCAAAGCCCTCGCAAGAAAGTTTGATTCACTGTATGATGTTTTCTTTCAATAACTCCCACGTTAAATGTTTTATGCAGTAAAACATGAACAGTAAAATATCCTCCTTTGACACATGTTAGAGATTAGCAGTTTCCACTGGGTGACCATTTCATTGAAAATTGCTATCAAAAATTCATATTCTAGTTAAGTTGCCAAAAGTGTGACCATGTTATAGTTTATTTGTTAATCAATTGAAAAAAGAAAAAAAAAACGTAAGAATATTCATTAAAATGCTATGCCTGCCAACAACTACAGAACTACAAGTTGTAAAAACTATGGAATTTCGCTTTTTGTTGCTATTATTTTTATTTTGAAAATAATTGCAATTTCAAAAGAATTCAGTGAATGAATGCATTTTGCCATGTAAAACTGAAACATTCAATGATTAATGGCAACGTAATTGCCTATTTTAGCAATTAATTGTGATTGAACATAACTTTCTTTAATAATCGGTGAAATAATTCTGCGTATCAATAATAGGCCATAAAATTGTCACATATTTCAGAAAATAATTTTGAATAATGTTGAATTTTATTGATTAGCAATAATTGCTTATTTTGGCAATTACTTGCATTATTAAACATAAGTTTTGACAATTAGCAATGAAATAATTCCGTATTTCAATAATAAGACGTGAAATTATCACACAATTCTTAACTTTTGAAAAAAACATGAATTTTATCATATAGTGACAGATTAATCCACAATTTCAGTATTTGACATATTAAAAATTAATTTTTAAATTAGCTACAAAATAAGTCTGTACTTTTAGTACTAGGCTGCAAAATTTTCTCATGTTTCAGCAACTATTTGCATTATTAAATGTAAATTTTAACAATAAATAACAAAAGACTTTCAATAACTGACTGCAAAAAGGCTGCAAAATATTTGCGTATTTTGGAAAATAATTTTATTTTTTAATTTATTATTATTTTTTAAATTAGAAATGAAATAATTATGTATATCTAAAAGTGGCTGTCATTTTTTATGACTTTGGTAGCCTACTATTCGTAACGTAGTTACAAATCAATTGTCTAAAGCATTGTTGTTATTGTAAGTAAACGCATTTTGCTTTATTTACTTCTGGTTTCAAGCCATTTTGTTTAAGGTTGTTATTTTACAGATATATTGTAGTACACACATAATATTTATAACTATAAATTGCTTATACATACTGTTTTTCTGTTTCAGTTTGGAATGAAATTTGTCAATGTGTATGTGGAGCTTTATATCAGGGGTTTGACTACAGATCTTAATCTTCTTGAAGCTGCTAAACATCAAAATAAGCATGAAGATGTGGATTATTTGGAATCTCATATGTCTTCAATGTTTTACAAACTCTCAACACTATTTAGTGATTCTCATCAACGTGTTGCACGAGAATGCATGTTTAGTGCCTTTTCCTTAAGACCTACCAAAAAAATACTTTATATTTTGCAAAGTATGACTCACGAAATATTATCTGACGAAAGTGAAACAAAGTGTGATTCTTCATTTAATCATAGTAATGTATCTGTTCAGGAGTGTAAATGTACTGTTAAATGTACAGGTTTTTGTAAAAACATAAAAGAACATGTACTTGACCATCCAATTCTCATAAAAGGAATCCCAAATATTCCATATATCGTGGTTAGAGATTTAGTAAGTGTTCTTGAAAGTGTTCGCTGTTTTCATTTCCAGTATAACGTGTTTGACTGGCATAAGAATGCTATCGATCTAGGTGATTATCTGAGAGATTTTACTCTGTGTAAAAGTTACGAATCAGACACTGAATGCGAAGAAGAGAGTGCGCCGGTTGCAGGGCCTAAGTCTCAGTCTGAAACAATCGGTGCTGTTCAACTTCAGCCAGCTTTGAAGAGAAAAAGCAATTCTTGTGACTTGAAAGAAACATTTCCATTCGAGGTTGGGGGAAGTAGTATTGAAGTGGGAAATGAAGAACTTATAAATAAAAGAATGAGAATGGAAGACAAAAGTAAGAATGTTACATCTGATACAAAAGAAATTTCAAATGCTACCACTCAGGAATATATTAACCATCGAATGGAAGATGCCATTGAAAAAGTAATAAGGAAAACACTTGATGATAGAAAGAAAATTTCGAGTGAATTCAATCATTTCAATAATGGATCAAAAAATGTGTCCTCATTATACAAGCCTGTTTCTGAAAATCATGTTTATCCATATTCATTAACAGATAATGCAAAAGGGACAAATTTGAACACTGAAATTGAAAATCCCTTAATGTATAATTATAATCCTGCTCATTCTCGGATGCTCCCTTCTCCTCCTGTCAACCGTGGAAGTGTGATTTCTCCAACTCTGCACTCGCAGAAGAGTTCTAGTGGTATGCAGGAACATTCATCTAGACAAATAAATCAAAATAAGCATTTGTTAAAATCAGTAAGCGATTCCTATTATAGCAAATCAAAGGAGATTCAAACGGATACTGGAAAAAAATTACCAGTTTATCAGCAACAAGAAGCCCACAACTTTGCTTCTAAAAGCTCTCCATATGAACAGAATAAAATCCTTTCTAAAGCACTTACGCAAAGTTCCCGATACATTAGCAATCAAATATCTATGCAAATGGCTCATAGATCAAGTATTCCATCTAATTTTTCCAAAGAGCAATTTTTGAGTAACATACCAATTCGTTCTACAAGCTCTGTCACTTCCCCTCTTAACCTCTCTCAGCCAAAGATGAGTGCTGTACAATCACCTCAGTATTTGCCAGTTGCTGCTCATCGTGCAACAAATCCATCATCTATTGTAAGAACTGACCCAAGGTATCAGATGGCTAGTACTGTCAGCAAAACCTTTGTAAAAAGAGACAATGAAAGCATGGGCTTTCAGGATAATCAGTTAGTCCCTTGTGATCGGCGTTCAGTTATTAAACATACTACTATGCAATATGTTAAAGAACATAATTCTCAAGTTCAGTTAATGGATGATGTACCTAATGTAAATGATGCAGTTAAGCAAATACGAGAGGATCAGAATAAAAATTTACCACCTTTTAAAGTTAATATTCCTAATTCAATGGTACCTACTGTAGCGTTAGCTGAATTGTATGTCAATCGAAAAGCTCAACCACAACTACAGCCAGCTGAAAATCCATCTCAGACAGTTGTTAGTAGTGCTCCACCTACATCTTCTGATGTAATCAAAATTCCGGGTATACTTGCTGCTCCATCAGTTATTGTTAGTCCATATATTAGTCGTGGTGAAATGGTATACAAAAAGAATACACAAAGTAGTACGTTATCAACTATTGGTAAAAAAACATATAAGCGAATTCCATATGGAAGATCAACTTTATTTAAAACTGAACTTTTAGAACCGAAATTTGCCTATGATAAAAATAATAATTCTCAAGTTTTCAAAGAGATGGCTAGTCGTAGTAGCCCTAATGTTCATACCATTACTACTTCTTACCAAAGTAATACAAATGCTAGTCAGAACCAGACAGCTCTAACTAAATCATCATCACAAGAAGTTATTCAGACTACTTCTAGTCAACCATGGTATTCAGAACCATACCCAAAACCTCCTGGGTCCAGAAATATTTCATCTACATCACCTGGACATTCTGTTGAAAAAAATACCATAAAAATATTTCAACCAGGTAATGAGGCAAAATCTTTTGCAATGTATTCTAAACAAATACATCAATCAAAAAATGAAACCACTGCCATATCATCACTGTCACATTCAACAAATAATATCGTTTTAGATTCGTCTAAAAAGCCAGTTGTCCATTACGCTACCACCTATTCAAGATCTAATACCTCTGCTTCAGTTGTTCCTAATAGTTCTGTTCTAAATAAAAGTAATGTTGCATCATCATCTTCAAGTTATGTCAGCGTTGCAAATACCAACATTTATTCACCTGCTGCTCATACGTCAGTAACAAGTACTGCATCTCAACTATGTGATAGATCACAGCTTGACTCGGAGTTGACTCTTAATAAAAATTCGATTCCGTATTCTGTATCAAGTATTATAGACAATAGTCTTCAGTTTTCACAGACTTCATCTAAATCCCTCCAAAATTCGTGCTGTTCCCCATCTGAGTTGAATCCCTGTCAAAACTGCTCTCTTCCTTCTGAAAGCAATTTAATACAGGCATCGGGTGAAAAAACCCTGAATAATCAGCCCAACAACATGATTTCCAGACATGGGAAAATGGTAAGTATCCAGAATTAATTATCATTATTTATAATTAGATAGCAGTGACCATACTAAAAATGCCAATTATTAACCCAACACACTAGCCTATTTCCTAAAAAAAAAGTTCATTTCAAATAATTACAAGAAAAGTATTTGTAATTCATCATAGTAATTAATTAGTTAATTTAATAAGTAGTCATTAAATTCTAATATTGTTAACACGTTTGCTGTTATAAAAGTCGGGGTTACATGAAAATGTTATTGATTAATGATATATCAATTATGCAAGTTCCACTTCATAAGAGTTGATGTTTTATAAAATATCACATTCATAAGGACTACTAGACATGTAAATTAAAAACACTATACAATTTTATTTAAAAATTGTACTTATTCGATAAAACTACAACGCCCATATATACATGTTTGTTTAATTCTTTTTAAAAATTTCCAGAAACCGGGACAGACAGAGAAAATACAACCAGTCTGTTAATTGTTAAGTGTAAAATTTATAGTGATTTGATGACAGATACCATTTACTTATAAACGCTAGCTCATTGAACATTATCAATATATTTGATTGCAGTTGTCAGAAAAGTAAAGTAATTAAAATCACATTCTAAAGAATATTTGGTCAAAAAAGAAAAAAATCAAGTTGCCATCATAGATTTAAAAATAAATATAGGGTAGATGCTCCAGTGATTGGCATGCTCCAGTAATTGACATCTATCCCGAAATAATTAATAAATAAGAAAAATAATAAAATTATATATTTTACATATAAGAATTTTAACATTTTATGTCAAAAACTGGAGCATAGTGTGCTAATAACTGATAAAATGAATAACTAGCAGTGTCAAACACTGGAACATAGAGTGACAATTACTAATAAAAGGAAAACTGGCAGTGTCAATTACTGGAACATTGAGTGGGTGTCAAATAAAAATTCATAAAAAAAAAAAAAAAAATCAAATGTATATATTTTAACATATATGTGGTTCTGAATGTCTTTCATGCTATATGTATTAAGATTTCTAAAAATATTTTCTGATGACATCAGAAAAATAACATCAGACATCATTAAAAACATCAGAGATTGCTCTAAAAGTGTCAATCACTGGTTCACTTACCCTACTCATTTTATCACTGTTGAAGACAAAACATTTTTGTTTGCAACAGTGAAATTTGTTTAAGACAAATTTCACTTGAAGTGTTGGATCTAAATACATTCTCTATCTATAGTTTCCATTGGATTACACATGCGGAATAAATTTATTGTAATGTAATGTAATGAATAAATCTGAAATTTAATTTGCATTATTTTAGATAATATAACATGACATCACTTTTGCTGATCGTAAACTACTAGAATTTAGGTACTGCTAGATTGCTGTATTTAAGTTTCTTGGTATCAATAAATGAGAGTTAATGTAATTTGACTATGACTTTTTCGTATTTAGCATTCAAAATGTAAAATTAAACAATTTTTCAGCTTTTCTGTTGCAATTCAACAGCTAACATTTTTACCAGTAAAATAAGTAAATGTTAATTAATTTTTGGATTTTTTTTTTTATAATTAAGAAAATTATCAATTAACACTTTAGTGCTGGCTCTAGAATTGGATTCAATAAAAAGCAAGGGCATAATTTGCTTCTTCTCTGTTGTGATTTTTGTGAGTGACAAAAGTAAATTACTAATTTTATGTGTATATATGTGGGCTATATGCATTTGTTGTTCCTAGAATGCTTTAAAACTATTACTAGAAGGTTACATGTTAGGAAGAAAAGTATATAAAGGCCTCTAATCCTCTTAACATTTAAAATTCTTGAAAAGGCTACTTGGTACTAAAATGTTTTTATGGTACTAAAATACGTTTCAAAGGGTCGTTGGGGGAAGCACCCTGCCAAATTAGCCTAGGGTCAGCACTACACTTAAAAAAGAGTTTCCTTCCTTGTTAGTGAAATGCAAAAGTTTTGATTTTGAATTTTCAACCTATGCAGCTTTCTTTTGAAAAATTCATGAAACTCATTGTGATTTCTCAAATCATGATTTGTGAAATCAAGTACTTCATTGCAAGAAACACTCCATCCTGTGACAGAATGTTTTTATGCTTTATGCGACTAGCTTCATTGATTCAAACTTTTGTGCAAGATGATAATTATTTAGTAGCATTTTTATTTTATTTATATATAACATGTACATTTAATTATACAAACACCTCTATTATTTATATGCTTTATTTTAGTTGAATTCTTAAAGACACTAGTTTTTATTTTATGAAATTTAGCAATATCTTTAAATTTTATAAACAAATCTTGCAGGAAACAATTCTCTTCGACAAAATTACCATGTCACCTAAATTCTGCCACTGGGCACTCTAGGTTTGGAATTATCCCTTTTTTTTTTTTTTTTTGCATGAAAATTCTAATATTATGATGTCTTAATAATCGTATTTTCCTACCACTTACAAATTCATTATGATTTCTTTTAAATTTCAGCTTTAAAATTTGTTTTCATTTGCAGTAGGTATCTTCTTTCTCTATTATTTATCCATATTTACATACATGATAAAATAGATGAAAAAAATAAATAAATAAATAAACACTAGGAATAAAACAAATTATAACAAACAACTTTGAGTTTAATTTGAACACATACTGAATTAAAAGTATGCAGTATAAAACAGTTACACATTGGAGCAATAAACCATATATGAGATATATGTTAGGAGCTCTAATACACACAAGAAACCTGTAAGAGTTTCTACAAATGTTTGCTTTTGGCAAAGGTATGGAAAACCTGTTACAAACCTTTGGGGAATGTTCTGCTTGTATGGAAGTGGTTCCCTGGTATTACTTGGGGATAATCAAAAAGCCATGCAGCACCTGAACATATTGATAGATTAAGTGAGGTAATGGATACTTTGTGCTCTATAATCTAATGCAACCAACCATACATTGTGGCAGAATCGTTCGAGATTGGTTCAGTGAACATCAATCTAACTTCTAACAGTTTCCCTAAATGTCGCAAAGCCCGGATCTTAATCCAATTGGAAAATGTTTGGGACATGTTGGAAAGGAGTAGTCATTAGCAATCTCCACTTCCATCAATTTACAGGATCTTAAAGTCTGTGTACACAAGTATGTGAAAAATGCCAGAGCCGGGAATTGAACCTAGGCCATTCCGCCTATAGAATGGAATAGAATGCTGATTTTTTACCAACTATGTGAAAAATACCGGAGCCAGGAATCAAACCCGGGCCATTCTGCCTAGTTGGTAAAAAATCAGCCTTCTACTCCATTCTATAGACAGAATGGGCCCGGGTTCGATTCCCGGCTCTAGTATTTTTCACATAGTTGGTAAAAAATCAGCCTTCTACTCCATTCTATAAAAAAATTTCTAAATTGAAATTTTGTGGCCTACTGGAGTTGTGCCATGTTCAAAATTTGTCACTTGATATAGCTGCTCTAATGCAAAAGTGCTGAGCTGGTTATCAGCCAGGGTAGCTCAGTGGTTAGAGCATCCGATTAACCCAGGCGGAATGGCCTGGGTTTAATTCCCGGCTGTGGAATTTTTCACATAGTTGGTAAAAAATCAGCCTTCTACTTCATTCTATCAAAAATGAATTATCGTATTAAATTGCAGATAATTATTGCAAAAGAATACATTAAAAAATCTCCGGTATTAAGATTACGGACAATCCGTAATAACTTGGCATCCCTGTACATTAAGTAATGAATAATTTAGAAAATAAATTTCTCCATAGAATATCATAGGATTAGGCTGCTGTTCATGTTAGGTAAAGTAAGGTATAAGTAGTCTTGGTTCTTGAGACTCTAGCAGTCTTAATTTTACTTTGCTGTTTCTCCAGTGGTAAATCCTAATTTTCAATCTTGAAAAAAAAAAAAAAAATAATAATAATAATAATAATAATAATAATAATAACAATTTATTTTCTTATGAAATTTAATTTTTATCATTTTTGAATGAACCATATAACTACATGAAACAATAAACCCCCATAAGATTACAAAGGGTCTGACAAATGTCAAGCATTAGGAGGCCTGGTCTGATCAACAGATGACTTTTTCCATGAGGATTCAAACCTATGGGTGTACAATATGTTTATATTTCAAAATATTTCGCAAGAGAATAAAAATTTTCAATTTCTACTTTATGTGTATCTGCTTAAAGGTTATCTTCATTTACTTTCCTTCATTTATGTATATCAGAGATGAGATTTTTCATTTTTTTAATTTTTTAAAAGTAATTTTCAGATTGTGTTCAGTAATTTTACTCAGTTGAAGGAAGTATTGGATTCATAAAAAAATTTTGACATCCGGTTTTCGATGAATTTACACATTTTAAGAGGTTTAGAACACTATTTTATCATTTTTAGAGAATGTCTGTCTGTCTGTGGGTGTGTGCGTGTGTGAGACAAAAATTTTGTGGCAACTGTATCTCTGTAACTAACGCTCAGAATTTATATGTAGAATCACCTTGACCTAAATTCAGAATTTTTCGAAGGCATTATTTGAGTGACAACAATTTAAAATTGTGGATTTTTTTTTTTTTTTTTTTTTTTTTTTTTTAAATTAATGCTTAAAAAAAAAAAAAAAAAAAAAAAAAAATCACGAATGATGTTTATACGTTCATGTATATTATCCACCTCTGGATAAAATAATCAATGAATTAATTCTTTTTAAATATATATATATATTTCAATTTTATACTGTTATTTAACTTTTAGCATTTTGTCCCATTCTAGTTCTCTATAGAGTATGCAACAACAAAATACTAGTTTTCAAGCCTTCTGTAGTCTTTTTTGATTTAAAATGGATTTATACAAAATTAGAAAAGATTAGGGATGAAACGGATATCCGGTAACTATCCGGTATCCGGCTGAGTTTTAAATATCCGACGGGGTACCGGATATCAGCACTCCGGATACGGATATCCGGCAATTTCAAGCCGGATATCCGACGGATATCCGAAGCAGAAAATTCAGGCTTAAACTCTCATTAAATGAAAATTTTGCGACAATTATTTTATTTTTTTAGATCCGTTGTAGCATGTTTTTTTTTTTTTTTTTTTTTTTAAAGAAGAAAAAAAAAGTAAGCCTTTGTGAAATTTGAAATTAGCCTCTTAAGCAAACAAATTTAGACAAAAGTAGCTTCAGGTCTAAGAAATATAGAAGCCCTATTTTAATTTTATACAGAGTTAGCTGGGTTTTTTCAGAGTGATCTACAGTACTGTGCAAATTAATTGGGACAAGCTCAAAAATTTACACAAATGTTGTTTAATTGGTATAGGTTGACTTACATGCACGGTATAGCAATTTAATACGAAATATGTCCTCCTCTAGCTTGAATGAGATCGTGTACACAGTTTGGCATGGATTCCACTAAATTAGAACATAAATTTTTGATCTCGTCATCACCAAACCAAACTTTTATAACATTCTCAATCATTGTTTTCTTTGTTGAGCAGTCCATTTTACTCACACGTCTCTTTACAATGCTCCACAAATTTTCAATGGGATTTACATCAGGAGAATTACCAGGCCAATCCAAAACCGGTAATTTCTGTTCTTGAAAAAAATTCTTTGTTAACTTAGAAGTATGGCATGGAGCAAGATCTTGTTGAAAGATACCAACACCACCAGCGAACATTTGCATCATAGGCACAATTTTTCTTTCTATTATAGAAATGTATTTTTTAGAGTTCATCATCCCTTCAACTGGTACTAAGCTGCCGGGTCCTCCAGAAGTAAAATACCCCCAAAACATCTGTTTCTGAGGGTGCTTAACTGTTTGAATAAGATGTTGTTCCCTGATGGGTTCTCCATCACTTCGCCTGACAAATCTTGGTCGAAACCCTTGCACAATAAAATGCGTTTCGTCGCTGAATACAACCTTCTTCCAGTCTTGTGCAGTCCAGGATTCATATTTCCTGGCCCAGTCTAAACGTTTTCTCTTCATTGCAGGTGTTAATAACTGTTTTTTAATTGGTGTTCTTGCAAATCGCCCAGATTCAATAAGCCTTCGACGAATTGTTGATGAATCCACGCTCACACCAGTAGCTAATAATTCTCTCTGAAGATCTGTACTTGTTTTGCGAGGATGCATTTTACTATTTCGTACAAGAAATTTGTCTGTTCGAGGTGTGGTTTTGCGTTTGCGTCCACATTTACCCTTCCGTTTTGGAGACACTGTCCCAAAATTATTTTGCTGATTTATAATCCTAGAAACACTGGATTTTCCAACTCTAACTGCTGCAGCAATATCCCTCACAGTCATAGAAGTATGCTGACTAAGGGTAACAATTCTAGTCCTTTTCCTGGGAGTGATATCCATTTTTTAAATACACGTCAGAAGCAGACAATTCACACAACCTACCACTTCTTACAGCAACTGAAGCGCAACTGAAGGGAAAACTTTTCGACATGTCATGATCACGTGGTCAAACCGGTTTAGATTAGTCAAGGGCAGTCGCCCGTTGTAAGAAAATGCAGTTGAAACTGGTTTGAGGCAGAAAATCCCTGAAAAAGAAACAATTTTCTTAAAAAATATGTTTGTCCCAATTAATTTGCACAGTACTGTATATCATTCCCCCTAATCTTCTCCATAACAATAAAAAGAGCTGTTTCTAGACAAATGATATTCAATCTGTGCAGTGCATGTAACTCTGTTTTTATGACTTTTGTTTAGCATGTTGTTAGATTGTTTAGCAATATTGTTAGTATTGGAAATAAAAGTTGTTAGATTGTTTCGAAAATGAGTCAAATAATGCACATTTATTGACTGGAACCTGCTTGTTTATTTACAATTCACTTTTTCATACATAAGAAAGTTCTTGTTTTTGTGACAGTATATTTATAACAGAGCATCTACATTGCCTGCGCCATCTACCTATTCAATTTGTATTATAAAAAAAAGAAAAAAAATTATATAAATTTAAGCTTTTAATAGAATATCTTGCTAAAGCACCTGAATTAAGAATTCCCATTACATTGCATAGATATATTCCCCAAAATTAAAATTACTTCAAATAAAAGTACATATTTAAATTTTCAGAAAGTCTGTACTTTGAATTTCAGATTGTTAAAGGAGAAGAAAAAAAGATATTTTTTTAAATGTTCAATTATTTAAAGTTTGATTTTGAACATTAGAAAAACTTAACTTTTAATAAAATAATTTTAATAAATAATATAAACTTTTCTTTCTTATCTGTACAGAATATAAATATATAAAATAAGTAAAATTTATGCAAAACAGAAAAAAAAAATTAATTTTGAATTATTTTCTTCTATGTTAAATAGAAGGAAGTATTAGATTCGTAAAAATTTTCAACTTCGTTTTCTGTGGATTTACGCATTTTGGCTGAACCAGAACACACTTTGACCATTTTTAGAAAATGTCTGTGTGACAAAAATTTTGTGTTGCAGCTCTAGCTCAAGAGCTAATGCACAGAATTTCATATAAATTTATACATAGTTACACCTTAACAAAAAAAAAAAGTGTCCATGAACTTTTGGTGCAAATCACTCAACAGGTGGTGCTGCTGCACTGTGATTTCTCCTATTTAAAGGAAGACTATATCTCAGCTTCTACTGTGTATAATTAAAAAAAAAACTATGTCACAGGGCTATTATGAAACACGTTAATTTAATTTCTGTGCATATCGGCCAATAGGTGGTGCTGCTATGCTGCAGTTTTCCCGTGATTGGGGAAGTTATATCTCAGATACATTTGTGTATAATTGCACAAAATTTGGTGCACACCAGTCAATAGGTGGCTATACTATGCTGCAATTTACTATGTGAACAGGAAGGCTAAATTTCAACATTTATAATATTTAACTGCACTTAACTTGATATGGAAGATAAATAATATGAGAGCGAAAGCTGGCTTAATTTTGGTGTATGTTGACCAACAGGTGGCGCAGCTGTTCCTCATCTTCTATGATTCTCCACAGGGCTACATCTCAAAATCTTTTGATTAAAATTGCACTAAACTCTATATCTAAAATTTTTATTGTGAGAAGCTATGATTAAGTATCTTCTGTGCACGTTAAACAGCATGTAGCATTGTTATATGGAGTGATATAGAAGAAAGTTTTGTGATGGCCATAACATACTAGTTTAAAGCTTTTAGTTTTTTTTTTTTTTTTTTTTTTTTTTTGCTTCTTTCTTTTATGTTTTCTTATAATTGTCTCAAAAGAAAGTATTGAATTGATAAAAATTTTCAACTTCTGGTTTTCGATGGATTTACACATATTAAGAAGTCCAGAACTTGATTTGATCAATTAAAAAAAATATCTGTTTGTGTATATGTGACAAAAAATCTGTCCAACTGTACCTCTGAAATTACTGTATATAATTACATATGAATTTATATGTAGTTGTACCATGACATAAATCAGTGCCTATCAACTTTTGGTGCATATGGCTCAACAGGTGATGCTACCGTACTGTCATTTAAGCAACTTAAAGAAAGGCTATATCTTAGGAACTACTGCACAGAATTTCATAGAAATATATAGTACTACATGCACCTTGGCATATAATGTGCCTATCGAATTTTGGTGCCAACCATTCAGCAGGTGGTGCTGTTATACAGCACTTTTTGTAATTTCAGGGAAGGCCATATCTTAGGTTCTACTGCATATAATTACATGAAACTTTTTGTTAGAAGGGCATTATGAGAAATTATGCTGATTCAATCTGGGTGCATGTTGGCCAATAGGTAATGCTGCTATACGGAAATTTTCCCCAAAAACTAGAAGGCTATACCTCAGATTCTATTGTGTATAATTGCACAAAACTCGGTATGTCAGTGAGACAGCCATTATGAAACACTATTGTGATTTATTTTGGGTGTATATCGGTCAACAGGTGGCAATACTGTGCTGCAATTTACCTCATAAATGGGCTAAGTCTCAACTTCTATGACATAAGTGCATAAAACTTGATATGTAAGACAACCATTATGAAAACGAATGTCGACCTTATTTAGGTATATATCAGCCGGTAGGTGGAGCTGCTATTATGATTTTTCACAAGCCTATATCTCAGCATCTGTTTATTAAAATTGCATGGAACTCCATATGCAAAATACTTATTTGGAGAAGCTATGGTTAAACTTTTATACAACGTAAACAGTAAATGGCACTGTTATATAGAATGACGTAACAGAAAGTTCTGTGATTGCCACAACATATTAGTTTTCCTATGAAAATAACCCTTCAACTATGATTATATTAGTAAAATATTTTATTTCACTTTTTTAATACTAGTAATGTAAAAAATATGTAAATAAGTTTTAGTCTTGTAATTCTAAACAAAACCTATCTTTTTGTGACAATACTTTTCATGACAAGCTGCAAGTATAGGAATGAGTATGTTAGGCTTAAAGTTTTAATCTTCATGGTGATATTGCACAAATAAATAAAATATTAAATATATTTAAGTAAATTATATTTAAAATGTTTTTAAAAGAATAGTATATGAAATCTGTTTATATTTTATTGTTAAAAAAAAAAAAAGAAACAAAAAGAAATATACAAAAAAAAAAAACTAATGCCGGATATCCGACGGATATCCGGTCCGGATATCCGTATCCGGCAGGCACAAGAGCTCCGGATATCCGATATCCGGTATCCGGCAAAATCACTATCCGTTTCATCCCTAGAAAAGATCCTCTACAATTAACATTATAGAGGAACTGAATTGAACTGAATGATGAAGAATACATATGCATTATGAGTTGAATAGATTTTACTGGAATATATTAATGCTTTTTAAGGTGGTGCATCATATTATTCTATGGTGAACCATTGTAATTACCCATTACCTAAAATGTATTTTTAAATATTTAGTATTTCATTTTGAAGCTATAAATTATGAAAATACACTTAGTACATATGTCATACTTTATTGTTTAAAAATAAAATGTTAAAAATTTTCAAAAATTCAAATTTTGGAAAGAAAAAATTAATAATTTTTAATAATTGTGAAAACTGAATTTAAAAAAAAAGTAATTTTGAGAATTTTTCCCCATGTATTAACTTAGTGTATACCTGTTAGTGACAATCGGTGATGTGTCACCTAAAACTTTTTTGCCGTGACAGACCCTTGGGGAAGGATCCTGATTGTGATCAAATTTATAAAATATTTATAACCATTTCATTGCGCTAATTTAAGAACCTGTAACAATATTGATTGCAATTTATATAATAATGTCATAATTGTCATTTATATCATATTTATGTAAAAAATTAAATATTTAGGTAGCTAAAAATCAGTAATTAAATATTACACTTATTATTATTATTTCCATTTAACAGTTAATAAAAAAATATAAATAGTACCATGAAAAATGCACCTAAAATTTTCAACATTTTTTGCTATTTTTCCTTGATAGGTAATATAAATTGTTTTAATTACACCAATGCAATTTAAAACTATTTATAATATATTAATTATTATTTACTCAGCTCTGTAGCTTGATTTAGAATAAAATGCCATCAGCTAAGATTATTACATGAGGTTTTTTACAGCTTATAACAGTTTTAGACCAGGGTTGGTTTTTTGATGTCAAAAACTGGTTTTTGACGTGACAGGTGTCAAAAAGTGGTTTAAACTGTCGAAAATCACATGAGAAAAATGGAAACTATAATCTAAAACCATTTTATGCATATTTTTAAGTTGCAATCTACTACGTATTAATACTGATTATATATAATATATATTTTTTCCCATAAAAAGAAATATTGTGTTACGAAACATCAATGCATAGTCTTAAGGGGAGTGTGGACATTATAAATATTTTTATGTGAATTGTCTTAGAGCTATGAAAATTTGCATACATAGATTAAAATTATAGTGATACAATTAAGTATATTAAAAATTCTTTAAAACTAACTAAATTAAAAAAAAAAAAAAAAATTCAAATTCTTTAATTTTTTGAAAAGTTTTTAATTTTTTCTACAAATAATTATTATTTTATTATTCCTTTCACTTTAACATTATTATGGTTTCAAAATATATACTAAAACATCAGCTTTGTTGTGTATTTGTGCATTCAGTGTTTATTTTTTAAAATTAAGTAGACACCTGAAATTTTAATAAAAATGTTTAGTATTCAAACTTTTTTTTATTATTATTATTAACCTATCAAAAAAATAATAAAATAATATTCAGATATTTTAGAATATTTTATTAAACTATAATAATGTAAAATCGCGGTATAAAATTAAAAAAATTAGTTAGCGCATGACATTTTTAAAAAGTGAAGAATTTTTTTTTTTTTTTTTAAATACAGTTTGAGACTTTTTAATGTATTTAATATTGCATTTCAGTGCATATAAATGTAAATTTCTATACCTTTAAGGCTAATTTACAAAAAAGATATTTTGTCCATCATTTCTTTAATTAAAATATTTAATTTAAAATTGCATTGTGTAATTCATATTAAAAATTTACTTCAACCAGTCATGTAATGCCTTAGAAATATTTAATCATGCAACATTAAAACATACTGTTGATTATAAACCAAAATAAAGGCATGATTTATTATTCAATAGCACCGTAATTTCATTCATTGGGATAAATTACTTACAGTACCTTTTAATTATCAATCAGTATGCATTTACTAGAAGTTCTTTTTTGAAAATAAGACTTTGTAAAATTTCTGACAACTTAAAATACAATAAGTAAGTAATTCGCCTTAGAATATAGTATACAAATTTCTATATTTAAATTTTTGTATTTTGTAATGGGAAGGAGTATAATTTTTTTTTTTTTTTTTTTTTTTTTTTTTTGTACTTAAATAGAAGTCATTGGCATTCATAAGAAACACACAATACTTTTCTAAAAACTTTTAATCTTGGGAGATATATAAACTGAGCACTTTTTTAAGACTACAGTTTTTTACTTTTCTGCAATAAATATGACGTTTTAATTGTTTAAAGTATGCCAAGAAGTGTAAAATTTGAGGTTTCTGACTGTTTTTGACATAAGGTTTTTGACGTGACAGTTTAAACTGTGGTTTAAACCGTCAAAAACTTGCCAACCCTGTTTTAGACACTTTGATGTCAGAAACACAACCCTGAGATTGTTAAATCATCTGGAGCTTAGTTAAGACAGTTATAATTCCTGTGACAGAATGAATATTTTTATGCTTTCTGCGACAAACCGTATTCGTGGAAACCTTTTCTGCAAGACAATATTGACATATTTTTTAATTTACACATTATATGTATATATTATGTGTAAATTAATGTAATGTATTGATAAAGATATCAATATCATTAATAGACTGTTGAAAAATTCTTAAAAATAAGACATGAGTTTCTATTTTCTATTGAAATTTAGGAATATCTTTAATATTTATGAGCAAATCTTTGTGCATGTGACAATTTTTTTTCTGCAACAATGATGCTGTGTCATCTAAATTCTGCCACATGGGTTATAATGGTACTGTAAAAAATTAAATAAAAAATTTTCAGTTGTATTTATTTAATATTACATATGTAATATAAGATTAAAATAAAATAAAAAGTTTATAAGTGCTTTTATTCATATTTTTGTGCAAGAATCGTTATCATTTTAAGATTTTCATTTATGTGCTATTTTATCAAACTTACTGTTTTTCTTTCTTTCTTTTTTCTTGCGATGTTGAATTGACTGAATTTCTTTTCGTGAGGATCGAGTTTAGATTTCAACAATTTGGGTCAAGTTAAAAACATCTTTCAAAGTTTTTTTTTTACAATAATAAGCAGAAATTAGTTTGATGTAATTATAACTACATAACTAATGTAAATGTATTATATATACTCATAATTAAATACTTGTATATCCAAAATTATTATAGAAAAGTGAACATTCATATTGGGCAATACCAAACATTTAATGGCCACTTTTTCACACTTCACAGTGGGAATCCTTTTATTCTACCACTCTTACGGTTTCCAGATAGCAAATAAATCCACCTTTTTTCATCCCCTAAAAAATTCTCAAAGATGTATCTCCCCCCCTTCTTTTCCCTACTTCATACAATCTTCAATTTCGTATGAATTTCATTATAGATATGTTATTTCATTGTTTTATCAGGTTTCCCAGCGGTGACTAAAAAGCAACTATTTGTTACTAAAATCAACCCCAGGCTGCTATGGCAACTGTTTTTGCATAAAAGTGACTTAAAAGCTACTATTTTTAGTTTATTCACCGCTATTTTTTCTGCACCTTTACTGTATTTTTGCTTCCATTACTCTGCATTCAGTCAAAAAAATTGATTTCGAGTTTTAATCTGATTTACATGTTTTAAGGTCTCCTATGCCCCAAAAAGTGGTATTTGGCAGTGTGTGTGTGTGTGTGACAGAGAGAAATCTTCTGACTACTTTGTCTCCGAAACTAATAAATATAGAACAATGAAACTTTAGAATTAAGGCAGGTCTGATGTACAGATGATTTTTTTTACTCTAAGACTACTTATTTGGATTGGAGTGGCTACTATTTTGGATACTATTTCATTCGGAATAGTTACTATTTCATACGTTAAAGGCAACTAAAGCAACTATTTTTTAATGTCTTTCATGCTGGGAACCCTGTTTTATTAATATATTTATTTTGACTAATTTAATTTTACACTAATAATATTGTAACAAAAATTAAAAAATTGCCCCCTAATTAGTTATTACTAACCATTGTGCTGCTAATGGAATTTCTCAGTTTTGCCCTTTACCAACAGTTAGATATAGAAGGGAGTTGAACTGATTTTAAGAATGAACTAGCCTTTGGGGGGGGGGGGGGGCAGGAGGGGGTGCATCTAAGCAGAATATTTAAGTGGTCTGCTTTTGCAATTTGGTTGAAAACATTTATTGAATGTTAAATCAACATTAGGTGTCTAAATCGCACTCTGTATTTGACTTACATTTATATTTGTTGTAAAAAAAGATTTAAATGAATAGTTTTCATAAATTATTATTGTTAATTTTATATGTATCTTTGAATCATTTTTATTTTAATCAAGTTTTAAGTACTTTTAAAGTACTCTGACAAATTTCTACAACCTTCAACAGTAACAAAAAGAAAAACTAAAAATTATTCATAAATATATAAGCAAAGGTGCCAAAATTATGAAGCTGAGAGTTTTACTAAATGTAATTTACTGATACTAGCGGAAAATTCTGTTCTTAAACAAAAAATAAATAAAATAAATGCAGACAACTATTATTCATGCACTATCCCTAATAGTACACTTATCAACAGTACAGTCGGGGGGAAAAAAAACGCAACACCCGCTGTAATTTCATTATTAATTGACGCAGGAACATCTAATAGACATAATTCAACAGGAAATTAAAAGCGCTTTCTGAATATGTCGTCAAATTTTGAATTAGGGGTCATCTACATATTGAAATGAGCGCCAACTTTGATTTTTTCAATAGCAACACCCCATTTTGACTTCATTTTCGAATTTCTGAGATCTGGCAGTGCGGAAAAGTATACTGTTTGTATACTTTATCTTTAGTATTTATAGAGTTAATATCAAAAATGTGTTAGGGGGTTATCTGCAAATATAGAAAAATAAAATTAAGATCTTATAAGAAATAGACAAAATTTTAATGTTTCACACCGGAAATCTTTCAGGAAAAAAATAATGAAAAAATTAATAGAACATTACCTTTTTCCTGTTCCTTAATTATCCTGAATGCAATTTTTTAGATTTGTATAAACTTCAGTATTTTTTTAGTTAATTTTAGGTCTATTTAAATACATTGCACTTGCGATTAGTCCATACAGTACTCTTTAAAAAAAGTGCAATATTTTTCAAGTAAAAATGTATATTATGGCTGTACTGATCACCAATAAAGCTTAAATTTTCTTTCGTAGGTGTAACATAATATACAAAATAAAATAATATAGATATATATATATACAACAACGCATAAACAAAATCTTTTCGGATAAATTATTGTAAGGGTTTATGAAGTAAATACTGAATTATTTTAATCGCACTTACTAGTTTGGGGTCAGTTGAACTCCTTGGAACAGTACGATTCATTTTATAATTTCTATGAAAATATAATATCTTAATTAACCCTTTCGTGACTGTTGACGTAGATTCACGCCATTTGAAAATCTGTAACTCCGTCAGTGGGCGTTTCTTTCGTAATTTGTGTGTTACATTTTCTTAAGTGTGTACCCAGTGCTCATAATTTTGCAATAAAATATACTATGGATAGAAATATATTGATTAGAAAGAATATAATTATAATGTATATCCATTTGTAATATAATTGTGAATACAGAAAATTTGTTCTGAAATATTTCATTTTGAGAGTAAAACGCCCGTAGGCGGGTCTTACTGTCAAAAATACAAAATCCTGCGGTCGCAAAAAGTGTTAAAATATACTTATAAAAGTTAAAGTATATTTTTAAAAATGTATAAAGTTCAAATATATTAATAAAATTTTAAAGACAAAAATGCCCTTAAAATAATAATCCTCCCCCCTACAAATATATAAATAAATAAAATAAAATAAAGCAATATATGAAGCAAATGATTAACCTTTTTTAACTATGACGGTAGTTAAGAAACGATTTTACAAGTCTGTCTTGCATTCCAATTCCATTCGTTTTTTATTGTTGACAATTTCGCATTAAACCTATTTTTCTATTTAAAACAGTAAACCCCGCCTATTTAGTTCTTTTTTTTTTCTTCCAGTGTTCGTTTAAAAGATTCCAAATGTATCATCAATTAATCGATGAAGTAAATACCACTTGTGCATATTTTTGCCAACATAAAATAAGGGGTTTAACACGAATACTCAATGTCACATTTACTTTTTCATTTCTGTATTGTTTTGTTTTGAAGAACGATGAAGGCGTGGCTTGTCTTCTTTATAAAACAGGAATTCTTGATGCTAACACTAATGTCTAAAAATCATCATTTTTGTTTCATTTCTTTGCGTTTGACGTCGTTGTTACATAATTTGACCCGTAAATAAAAAATAAAAATATTTTGTTTAATTTTCTTTGTTATTTTTTAAGATTTGATTCGTTATCTTATGCAAAACTTTATAAGAGACGGCCCCCTAAACCACTCCAAAAGAAAGATTTATTTATATCTCGAAAACTAATAATTGGAATGAGCTGCAAATTTGCACACCCATATTTTTCAGCATTAGGATTCATTTTATGTAAAAATTAATATAGGTCATAATTCATAATTTTTATGAATATGAATTTATTAATATTTTTCAGAATTAAAAATATTTTTCAGAATCAAAAGTAACGATGGAGTATGTTTGGGTTTCTTCACTGTATCTCGTAAAACAAAAATTATATCGATCAAATTATTTTTTATGAAGATATTAATAAAAGTTTGAAATATGAATTTAACATTAGCACCTTCAAACTTTGAACGCTTCTAACTCTGTGAAAAAATAAGTAAAATATACAACCAATATACTTTTTCACGTTGTCGCGATCCCAGGAATTCAAATATAAAATAAAAATAGTGTGTTACCATTGAAAAAATCAAAGTTGGTGCGCGTTTTAATATGTAGACGACCCCCAATTGAAATTTTCAGTTCATTTTCTGAAACTACTCACAATTCCCCGTCGAATGATACCTATTACATTTTTCTACATCGATTAGCAACGAAGTTACGTTGAATGTTGCGTTTTTTTTTTTTCCCCGACTGTACATCATCAGGATGTTTCTGGGATGTCTTTTCATTCTGAAGACATCTTGAGGATATCCTGAGGAGAAATGCTGTTAGGCATGTTCCTTCATGAGCAAGAGGCAATTGAAAAAGAAAAAAGGAAGCAAAATAACTGTTTTTGCTATGTTAATATTGAGTGAATGTTTTGTTCTCACAACACAAATTTTGTTTTATTGGATAAAAGTGGTACATATAATGAAATAAACAACAACAACAAAAAAGTTTTGCTACAAACTTATACAGTTTGTAAGCATTTTTTTTTTAGAATAATTTGTGATTACAAAGCATTAATTTTATACTTTATGATAACTTGGTTTGGTTAATTAAGCCAATAAAGAAACTAATTAAATTAATAATAAAAATCAGAAATTGAAAAACTAAAAGCACTTTATATTTTTCGAACAGATGCACAAAAGTTCATAAAAATATTTAGATCATGGAAAATTTTTGACGTAAGTATTGACAAAATTTCTCAGTAATTAAAACAATTTAAGACCTTAATTTAAATGTTTTAACATTTGAAACAATTATCCCAGTGTTAAGGTTATAATTTTTTACAATTATTTTAATTTATGAGTTATACTTAAGCACATATATATTATTCAATAAGTAACATTTTTGCTCTTTAAATTTATCATTTGATTAATTATGATGTAAAAACATTAATTCTGCACTTTTGGGTAAAATTCTCTTATGCCTGGTTTCATGAATCACACTTGTCGAGTGGCACAAGTCAAGAAATGACAATTTAAAGTTTTTCATTGAAAAATATGCATGAAGTACCTTAGCATATTCAAAAAACATGGCATCATTATCTCAAAAATTACCCACCTGAAATGCAGCTGTGTCAGTTTTATGTCAATGCTTTATCATTAAATTGATATTCATCAAATATTGCATTTTTTAGTTTTCATTTTTTTTGCAAGGTTACAAAATGATATCTGCTTCTGAAAACTGTTTTTCATTACATATAAATAGAATACTCACTATATTAAAATTGTATTATTAGAATCCAATATTTCTTAATAAGAAATTAAATTAATCATAAGTTTTAAATTATTTATCTGGAAATAATAACTTTTAAAAAATGTATAATCTGAGGTGACGAGTAAAAAAAAAAAAAGAAAACATATTGTGGCTGGATAACCAAATATCCAACTGCAAATTATGTTGGATGTCTGGTATTCAACATCCTGCCGAATTGATGTATGTAGCATCTCGAACAGCAGTATTGCATAAGTACATTTTTAAGCATAAAATGTTTGCATATTAATGCCTATTTTTCACAAAGTAAAATGCCCTTTTTTAAAAAAAAAAGTTGCCCAATTACACTTCCACAAATATGCCCTTCTTATAGTGGCACCTTGCCCCCATATGCCCTAGGTACTAGCATCCTGCCCCTTTTCATACATAGGAGGAACTCTGGTATTTTTACTATAGAATTAGTGGGATGTTAAGTATGATTAAATTCCATCAGGCATACTTTTGTCAATGTTTTTGATTGTGCCAAAAATATTAGTGGTTTATTCATTTTTGCTTCTAAAGTTATTTTTATATGAAAATATTGGTCACCTAGTACTGGATTTGTTTTATCCTCTAATGAATAGTATTTTATTATACTGTTACTTTCCTAGTTTATATGACTTTTCTAGTTTGTATGTTTGTCCTATGCAGATAGAAATATGCAACTTCTGCTGAAATATATGTTTAGTTTTAGATAATGCTGAGCTCCTTTCATGTGATTAATTGCAATTAGTTAATTTTATTTAGTTATTTTTTAATGTATATTTCAGTAGCATTAATTATTGTGTACCCATCTGTATAGGTCATGCACAGTTTAGAATTTTTTTTTTTCTTTGCATTTAATATGTTAGTCAAAAAAAGGATTTTTATCCTTCTTTAGAAGATTTTTTTTTTGTTTGTCAGAAAAAAAATTTAAAGCAATAATAATTTTAGGCTAACATCGTGTATGTATCAAGGTCTAAACAGATGGATACACAGCTCATAAGAAATTTCATTGAACATTAACTGCGGTACATATCAGGTAAGTAGTGCTTTCTTCAGTTCTTTTTCACATTTAAAGTATTATATATTTAATAACTTATTAATTGGGGATTATTAAAACAGTCAAATAAATATGAATACAGTAAACTCCTTATTACTCACAAAATTAGCTTGCTTAAAAAATTCAGTAAATCCAGTTCTATGAATAATTCACTGAAGTGTCCCCAAGAAAACACAAATCAACATAAAAATCAATTGAACGATTTTTATTTCAAGAGGAAGCCTATGTATAGAATTAGGATTTTTTTTTTTTTTTTTTTTTTTTTTTAAATCACATATTTATTGTTTTACTTCTTCCTTCCCCCCCCCCCCCCCCTCTATTTGTGATTAAAGTTTATTATTGTCACAAAGTGATACATCTTATTTCTCCAAATTTAAATGAATCAGTCTTGTGTGTCAAAGCTGCATGCTTAGGCCTAATTGTATAAATAATTCTACATTGTATTATTTTTTAATACATATTATAATTTGTTAAAAAAAGGAAAATCTTGGGAAGACTGTAGATAATCAAGAATTTACTGTATTACAAAATTTCCATCAAACCCCAATTAAAAGGTTATTTCAAGTAATGATTAAAGTTCTTTTTTATTCTGAATTTAATAGTTATAATATTTTTTGTTTGTAGTATACTCCCGATTATCCGCAGAATTGAGTGGACAGGTTCCACAGGTAATGAAAATTGCTGATAAATTGCTGAAAATAAGGGGGAAATGAGATTTAAAAAAAAAAAAAAAAAAAAAAAAAAAAATCTAGAACAAAAATGCAATTGTATTGTATATAAAACATAATACAAATAATTAAAATATTCACAATATTGTAAACAGGGTGTCTATTAGGTCATGAAAATCAACAATGGGTCATGAAAAGGTCATGAAAGTTAAGAACAGGACTTTGACTGTCGGTTTGAGTCACATATTGGTTCAGGTAACCCAGTTTTAGTGGTCGGGTTGAACAATTTTTTTCTCTTGCAGTTTGGATTGAGTGGATTCAATTTTTTTCTTCTACAAGTCGGGTCGACTTGAGAATATCTTTCAAAATAATTTCATTAACGGGCAAAAACATAATTCGGCAACGCATCATTTGGTGCATTGTTGGTTTGCTTGTAGCACTCGTACCCACTTTGTTCACCTGATGAATGGTCGTGTTTTTTTTTCAACCCGAAACAATTGTTGCGAGTTTATTGCATTTTATGGTGTTTATTCATAATTTTGTACTTATTACTAAACTTGAAGCACATTTTGTAACACTTGAAGTACACAACACACCTAAATGGTTAAAAATTATTGTTTATCCATTTTTCAGTTTTTAAAACTTTTAACTTGGTGCATTAGTAATTACATTTTAAATTATTTACCAGTTTTATAGCAATAAAAATTTACTTTATAACTAAAATTTCAAGATTTTTAGATGAATTAGTAATTTTCATTTTAGGTTTTGAGTCGGGTGTGGGTCATTAAAATTCTCTATTATGAGTTCATGTCGATTTTCAGATTACTATTATTTAGTAGCGTAAATATATAAACATGATTATAAACCTAGTATACTCATTTGTATCTTTAAAAAACAAAATTATCTTCTATGAAAATCTACAGGCATTCTAACTTTTGTTGCCCCCCCCCCAAAAAAAAAAAAAAAAAAAAAAAAAAAAGTAAATTTAAAAAGAAGGGTTGGATAATGTCGATAAAAAAGGTCATGAAAATTTTTTTGGGGTCATGAATTTTTTTTTCTGTCCAGTCAGTAGACAGACACCCTGAGTAAAAATATTTGTATTTTATATGATGTAAAAATATTTGTATACTATATGATGTAAAAGCAATAAACTGCAAAGTGTACTTACGATAAAGCCAAGGTACACTCAGTAAGTTAATTTATGTACTAAATTAAATAGTTCCTCTGCCAAGCCAATATCTTTATTTATTCGAAAGCTTTGTAAATACTCCCCTTTTTAAATGCCACATTATATGTAGTGAAATTTTCTTCAGTGTGCGATTACGTTTAAATAACAAGAAAATTACCCTTCAAAAAAGGTGGGGGTGGGGGGGGGGAGGAGGAAAGCAGGTACTAGCAATGCTTGAAAATAAACTAAAATGTTGGCATGTCTAGAAACATGCTGTACTGTACAAAAAATAAAACAACAGCAACGAAGTTGCTGCTGTTCTTTATCTTTTTTTCCCCTATATATATATTTAAAAAAACAAAAAAACTATCATTTCTTTGTTTCTTGTTGAGTAAACCCTTTCTCTTGATCCTGCACCCGTGGATAATCGGGAATTTACTACTGTACTCTGTTTTTGATAACTCATTTTTATTCTATTGATGTATTTATTTGCACACATTTATAACTTTGGTGTTTTATACATTATAAAAATAAAGTGTACTATATAAATATATAATATGTTATCATATTGCATTAAACTCGCATGAAAGGTTTGCTCTTCTGTGCCCTGTGAGATGTTGTTTATTGGTTGGTCAAAAAGGCTTTACCTGATTACAAAAAATTTATAGTAAAAAAAAAAAAAAAAAATGGTTGTTTCAAAATATGGTAATTTTGATTCTAGGCTAATTTAGGCAGTGGTCTTCACCTGATGGCTGTTATTAATACATTATAGCATCCAACAGCTTTTTTTTTTTTTTTTTTTTAATCTATTTTAGTACCAGGTGGCCTTTTCTAACATTCTAAATGTCCAGAGGCCCTTAGATACTTTTTACTTTACATGTAGCCTTCTGGGAATAGTTTTATACCATTCCTATAAGTGCAACAAAAACATATAGCCTATATATACTTTCGTGATGTACAAAAAGCTCAACATAAAAGAAAACAAATAATGTCCTTTTTGAAAACAGATTGACCTTTTTATTGCATTCTCTCTGGTAGCCCTTTTATTCTAGAAAGCAGCACTAAGTAAAAACATTAGAAAGTTTTTAATAAAACCACTAACATTACTAAATTTCAGTATATGAATCCTGTTACATTAGACATAGTGTCTGTGATCCTAACTGTGTATCAATATTGATACATACAAGGTTAGGATCACCAGACCTAGGAGGGCTAGCTATTCTAGCTATGTCTCTTTTTCATGATTTTTCCATTGATATTTTTAATTTTCCCATTTTCCCTCAAAGATTCACTTTCAGATCAATGTATGATTTTAACTCTTGAAGAAAGAAGTCACAAGCATTGTATAGAATGTAAAATGTAGAATTAAAAAAATGAAAATTGGATGCAAGAAAAATAGTTGCACGTTGGGGGCACATCATACATATTTTTTAATGTAAACTCAAAATTGTTGTTGTTTTACTTGTGTCACTTTTCTTGTCATGTTTATTCTTTCTCTACATGTGAAGGGCAGTAAAGTAATCACAAAATCTAAGTTCGTTTTCTTCATTCGGGATATGGGCCTTAAAAAGGAATGCTAAGCTTTAAAAAAATATTAAAACTTCTTTTATGTTACTAGCTTACCATAAACTCTTTTTTTTTTTTTTTTTTTTTTTCTAGTAAATGCAAATTTTGCTTATTTTATGAGTTGTTATTAATTATTTCAATAGTAAGCTTGGACAAACATTTTTAGATCACTGCTAAACTTCTTTTTACAACAGATTGGTACAGAAAATTTTACTATTGGGAATGTCATATAGTACATGTAATGTAACCATTGCTCTGTCCGAAGTTTCCAAATTATATTGCTGGCTAGTAAGATTTTTGGTGAATTTTCCACCTTATTATATATGTGTCTAATGTTTAATTAAAATTTATTTTACCTACAGGTAACATATATGTTATTCTTATTTTAGTTTACAGGAA
Organism: Salticus scenicus; assembly: GCA_963930645.1. Classification (NCBI taxonomy): domain Eukaryota; kingdom Metazoa; phylum Arthropoda; class Arachnida; order Araneae; family Salticidae; genus Salticus; species Salticus scenicus. The sequence goes on from OZ005661.1 coordinate 226,235,324, forward strand.
TAATTGTTCCTTTTTTTACCCTAACAAAATATTATTTTTAGACTAAATTAATCTGCATAATGATTGTCTATATTTTAAAAAGAAGGAAGTGTTTCTTGATTATTTTTCAAAAGTATCTCCTTAATGAAAATTTTTAACTGGCTATATAGAAATTTGGTTTTGTTACTTGTTTATGACATTATTATCCAATCAATTACTAATTCAGTTTTTATTTTTTCCCAAAATCTCTGTATATATATCAGGAGTGATTGTGTTCAGGTAATTTACCTGATTTCAGTTTTTTTTTTTTTTTTTCCATTTTCAGTGCCAGAATTCCAGTTTTTCTGATTGTTAAATTCATAAAATAAGATTAAAATATGAAATTCATATAACTGCTAAATTCAATTGAAATTAATATTTTTCAGTAAGGAGAAGATTGGATCTCCCTGCAATAAATTATATGTTCTCTACCCATTCAAAAAAATTTTCCTACTAAAATTTCAGGTATTTTTTCATGAATTCGCAATCACCCCTTATATATATTTCATAGTTTTTAATTCTTATATTAAATATATGTTTTTGTTTCTTTTTACATATGATAATAAAGCTGATAATAAATAAAAAAAATAATCCCAGAACACGTGGAGGCCTTCTTCAAGAAAGCCCCTCTTCTTCTCCCCCCTCCCCTTCCCCCCTCCAATGTAGGGAATGGTAAATGAGAAGCTTCTGAAGAAACATGTGCTTTTTAGCCAAAAAAATACATTTATAGCCCCCGACTTCTCATAGATGAAAGCAAGACCATATAGCAAACGAATTCATAAGTGTAATACTTCAGCTGAATATTATTTGTGATTTCTTGCTTAATGTTAACTGCAAAAAATATTTATGCAATACATTTTTAAGAAACTTATCTATGAAAATGAACATAAACTATATTTAAAGATATTTTTTACCTGATGAATGAAAAACTAATATTCTATACAAATTATACAGAATATAACTAAATTTTATGTAATTTAGAAGAGAAGATAATTATAAATGTAGAATCCCGTAAGAATATACCTTTACATTTCGTAACTATACAAAGAAATATATATTTATTTAATTTTGTTTAGAAAGTTTTCTAAATTCTTATTTAATATGATGTTATATATTTGTTTACAAAAATACAGTAATTCAATATTATATGTGGGCTTGTGTAAAAAAAAAAAATATATATATAATAAAGATGATCTATTAAGCATAGTAGAAGCCAAGCAACAGATACAAGATCACTGAAACACCATTGACCAATAAGATAAAAAAAAAAAAAAAAAAAAAAAAAAAAAATCATCAGTGGATGAAATACATTAATGTAAAGAAACCAGATCTATTAATTAACAGTCTGCAAAACAAACGAATCAATAAAGTAAAACAACAAATCTTAACTTAAAACCATAAACTTATCAAAATTAATGAAAAAACAACCCAAGAAACACAAGATAGGAAGAAGGAGGCAGGCGGCAAGACTTGTGACTTGCCTGTGGGGTTACACTAGTTTTACGCCGGCAACACTCCCCCAGCCTGCCACAACCAGAACAGGAACCATATGGATTTAAAAATGCAAAATTTCAAAGCAGATGAACAACAATGAAACCTCAAAGCCACAATGAAATTCACATACTAATTTAGTGTCATGTCGTCTGCTGTTGTATGTATGCAACAACTCTGTTTAGTGATAGCTCTTACTAAAACTTGGCACCCCTGCATATTTTCAGATTTTTTTTTATCTATTTTTTGCTTTCTCTGTAATTCACAAATTTTACTTAAAAAAAAGAAAAAGCTGATTGCTGAAATCATAGTTATTTTGCCATAAATCAACAAAATTCCTTTATTTTTCTCTTTTGATTGAGGAAATATGTTATATTTTTGCCCACCTTATTAGTGATGCTGAATATAAACTGAATCATCTGAATCAAGAAATACATAAACTAGTTTTGAATTTATAAAATATAGCATCTGTTGGTGCCTATTATTTAGGAAGCAGAAATTAAAGATAAATAAATACAGTGAACTCTCGTTTAAACAGACAATCAAGGGCCTGCAGTTTTTGTCCACATTAACGAGAGTCCATTATAACAGTAGTTCATAAACTGAAGTTCTATATGAACTCTAAAATCACTATTATGTACACATACACAGTATAACATGAATGAAAATTTGTTTCCTCAAACCCTTTTATTCACTAAAAATATAAAAGCATGAAAACCGATACTTACTTTCAAAACTTCTTTTCTTCATATAGTACAACTTGACAGCAAAATCCTTTGCTATGTCTCCACAATAGAAGTAGAGACAGGTGCAAATTGTTGACCTCAACTGTCACTGTCAGTCAATACTATTTACCTCCCACAGTGTAATAGCACAGAGTAAAAGAGATTAACCCTTTTATTATTGAACCTTTTCATGTTTAATATATATATATATATATATATATGAATTTGAAAAGATTTCGGGAACTGACTCTTTTTCGAAGAAAGTAAACCTTGAGTTGAAAAAGCGTCCATCTTAATGAATGAATTGTACATATAAAGCGATGTTTATTACATGCAATTCCTATAGGCCTCAGCTGGGGATTCTGTTTTTGTACGTAATAATGAGAAATTCATCTTAAACGAGGCCGTCTTAACGAGAGTTCACTGTATCAAAGTGGGTAATCCACTAGTTTTTAAAATGGGAGTATACAGTTAGCTAAAGCCCATATTATTCCATGGGGGATTTAAAGTTTTTTTTTTTCTTTCAGTAAATAAAATTTTGGGGGAGGAGTGGCATATTCTTTGCTAAACTTGATTAATGCCAAATACAGTTGCATTTTTCTCAGATATAATTCTCTGAACGTACTTTTTGAAATCTGATTAATTTTGTCCAAAAGGCTTGCAGCTTCTGTATAATATGCAATAAAAAGTCGTTATTTTTTTATTTTTGATGTTGAAGCATCTTTATAAATTAAAAAAATGAGATTACATATAATGTATTTAAAAATTTATATAAATAAATTTTTATCCAAGCAGGTCTTGCTAAATGGGATCAAGACTGGGACATCCAAAATTTGCAAAAGTAATTTTTAAAGTTACTTTTAATAAATTTATTTGATATATTTAGTATTTGAATATAGAAAGCAATTTTATCCAGCACCTACAATATGCTTCTTTTGCATTGATTTCAAATGAAATGTAAGAAATTGGAACTGAATTTTTTGAAATGCATATGACATTAAAGTCAGTCTCCATTTATACTAGTTTAAAATTTTGCACAAACAAATTCTCAATTCTTCCTCTAATAATCTTGCTTTCACAATCAACTTTTGTATTTAATTTTAGATTTTTTTTTTTTTTTTTTTTCCTCTTGAGAAGATCTATTATTATTTAATATTGAATCAATTACTTCTGTAATATTCTTTAAAACATATTTCATATTTATTATCATAAGTTTTTAAAAATAAAGAACAACATAATTTAAATTATAACAATTATAATTTATTTTAAAAGGGTATAGTAATTTCTAATTAAATGTGCCTTATCACATCTCAAATAATAAACTAAATCTGCTAAGAATTTTGTATACATTTAGTTACATTTTTGAAATACAAGCAATAAAAAAAGTATGAATATGTACAATAAAATTTTTTGAATACCAATTACAGGGGTGAAACTTTTCATGGGCTACTCCCTGAATTCAGGGATACGGGCTAGGACCCCTTAGAAAGACCCACACGGAGGGCATTCCCCCTATAGGCCTAGGACACATAAGGAGTCAATCGGCCTTAATCCTCCAACCAACCAACCAACCCTGAATTCAGGGTTTCTGAAAATTTTGCTATCTCTGAATTTCACGTTAAGTTATTTTATTTTCATAGAAATTTCTCATTTTGAATGCTTAATTTGTCTTAAAATGTATTAAGAACTCTGCAAATATAATTTGTTATAGGTAGGCATATGATATATCATTGATAAGTCTTCCCTATCAGCATGCAAGGGACAATTTTCAGAGTTTTGCATGTTAGGTTGTCCCCCCCCCCCCCCCCCCCCTGCAATTAATCCAAATATTTTAAAGTTTTCGTCTCTTCTTTCTTTTTCAAGAGAAAGAGATTAAAATAGAGAGTCTTTCATAAGATCATTCTTCAGCACATCTGTAGACACAAAATTTTTTTCTTATTTATTTATTGTTTATTTCATTAACTTTTTTTTTTTCCCCCCATAAATCTTTGCTGACTTTGTGGTAAATTAGCGTAGCTACAAGTTTGTTTTTATTAAAAATTAATTTCTCACTTAATTTTTTTGCCAGCTAGCAATCTTTTATTATTTCTTTGAGCAGAATTCATCTGTCTATGTAAACTTAATTTCAGGGGTGGAAATTTGGCACAGAACTATTGTCCATCCCTGTAATTTAAAATGTAAAATTATTGCATGTTGCATCATCTACAAACTCCCTACCAGTGGCTAGAAATTTCTGCTCTCTAATCTGATAGATCAGGTTGGATTCAATTTCTGGTCTGACTTGTCAGTATAGCTGTTCAGTATTTTCCATTTTTTTCTTTTAAATTTCAATAAAATGCTGTAGAACCCCTTAGAAAGATCCACACATAGAGGGTATTCTACCTAGTGCTAAAAAAAATCCTATGCATGACATATAAAGTATTTCTTCTCCAATTGATTTATTACCTAATTTTTTTTTAATTGCAAGTGAATGTTTATTTTCACAATTAGTTTAAAATAAGCAGAAATTAAGCTAAACAATGGCAAAATAATCCTGTATTTCAGCAATCAGATGTAATCTGTAAGTAATGATTTTCTTAATTTTTATAATCACATATTTCAGCAGTGAGCTTTGAAAAAAAGAACAAATTTTGTCAATTAACGATTGAATAATTATCTGTAGGAAAATGGTTTTGCATTTTAGAATTAATCGCAAAAATACTTTTATTTATCCATCAACCGTAGAAAAAAAAGTACATAAATTATCAATTGACTGTTAAAAAATTACTTTTTATCAATTAATGATATAAAAACAATTACCTTAAAAAGTGGAAAAGGGGGGGGGGTATTATTACATTTGCATAAAAGAATTTTCTTTATTATTGTAGGTTTTATGTATTTTAAGTTTTTATGCTTAATGAACAAAATTTTTCAAAGAGGAAAAGCATTTACCATTATTTAAGTTCTGCTTTTTACTTTCTTCTCTCTATATATAAGAAGAAAGTATTGGATTCGTGAAAAATGTTTTGAGACATCTTGAACATGATTTGACTGTTTTTAGAAAATGTGTGTCTATGTACGTGTATCACCAATTTTATGGACACTGTATCTCATGAACCAATGAACGAAATTTAACCAAATTTGGTTTTTAGTTGGACCCTGACATAAACTGGTGTTGATTAAATTTCGGGATTAATCGCTCGACAGGTGGTGCTGTAATCCCATGGTTTTTTTTTTTTTTTTTTTTTCTAAACTTTTTAACATTTTAGTATATGACAAAGTTTTGTATAAATGTACATAATAAGAGTTATTTTTAGCGTGCGATTGTAAAATTAATATGAATTATTTTGATAATAGTAGTAGTAAACTAGGAAAAAAGAGTTTGTGCATGTGGAAGCATCGCTTCCCTCCCTGGGAGGGAAGTACCAGGGGTATAAATTTTCAATGTGGGTATCTTTTGAAAAATCTCCTCAATACCTTTAAAACGAATGATTGAATCATAGATCTGTGATAATTTAAAACAGTTATTTATTTATTTTTTTTTTTTTCCATTTTTTTAATGGGGGGAAAAAAACTTTAAGAAAAATATCTCATTTCTCCAGATGCAAATATATATTGCTTCTTAACTGTCATGGAAGAAATATATATTCAAAAGGCAGCAGTTTATTTAAGAGGACTACTTATCGTCAACTGAAGCCAAGGCCAGTAAGGCCAGTGTTATTCTATGGAGAATTTTGCCCCATTATAACTCATTAACTAATACATATTTTTATTTTCTGTTTTCACATTTAGAAAATACACAATTATTAAACAGTTTATTGCTTTCTAAAATTTGATTTTTTAAATTTCTATTTTATTTTGAGGTTGTAAAATATGAATTTTCACAGTGGGAAATTTTGTATTTTTGAACTTAAAAGTAAAATATTAAAAATTAAAGAAATCAGTTTTTAGAAAGCAATAAACTGTTAAGCAGTTGCAAATTTTCTAAATGTGAAAACGGAATTTAAAAATATGTATTAGTTAATGAATTATAACGGAGCAAAATTTCCCATAGAATAACACTGACTTCAGCTTTTGGAGATAAGTAGAGTGCCCTTAAATGCATTACCTCTTATCCTATTGTTGTAATATTCTACACAGAGATTGGGGAAATTTTTATATTGGTTATATAATGGTTATTTTGCCATTGCTGTATTCAAGCTGAGAATCTCACACAGAAAGTAAAAACTTTGCAATTGGACACTTAACTTGGCTGCATGCTGCTGTAGTCCATTCAAACTGATACCAGAATTAAACAGATGGGTTACCAAGGTATTCCAGTTTTATGCCTTTTCTGTGGAAATGATGACTTTGTTAACTATTAATTAACCTTTTAGCCAACCTTTATTGTATGCGAAGAAGGATTCACTGAAAGATAAAAATATTCCACCATCCACTTCCTTTTATGTTTTCGCGTTTATGACAATAACCTGTACTTTAACCCGTTAGTAGTCACTATAGACAGTGCCACCTAGTACAGATTGCACACTTTTTTATTCAACTGTCACCAATAATTTTAAGAAGTGATATATGATATATATAATCAATGTTTCTTCAGTTCTATTTGCCTTTTATGTATATCAAATGCCACTTCTAAAAAATTTTGGTGGCTATTGAATAAAAAAATCTGGCAACACTGAAGGGATGGGTGGCAAATCGACCAACTAGCGACTACTAACGGGTTAAAAATCATACTACAATGAAATACCCATAAAAATAACACAGTCCTTAAAACTTATAATTTTAACTGCTTACTTGTAGTTTCTTATGAACTCTTCCATCCTGTATATAGGACCTCCTTAGCAAATGCTTTAGTTGATATTACTTGCTGTCAAAACTAATTTTTCCTTGCTTTCATCAGCTGATCTCAATAGGCAGTTCTACTTTTGATCAATGCCCAGAGCTGGCTCATTATTATTGCATAGTTGCACAGTTTTTTAGTTATTTTAACAGCTTCATGATTAACAGCATCAAAATGGTTTTTATAATTAGCTAATTTGCTTATATTTTCAAAATCAATTGTTAATTCTCTGTCTCTGCTAACTTTGGTGAGGGCAGTGGTCATTCTATTAAATTTGATCTGTATGTTCTTTTATTCTACTTTTTATTTTACATTTTGTCATGCCAATAAAACTACCTTCATTGTTTCCACCATTTTATACTTAATTTCTTAAACACATTTGGATTTGACTTTATAGGAATATTGATGTTTAATTTGGAGGATTCATTTTTTAATTTTATACAGGCCCCCTTGTCATATGGAATAGCAAAAGTAAATTTTGATCTAGTATCTTCAGGGACGTATCCAGAGGGGGGGCTCTGGGGGCTCGAGCGCTGATAAGAGCACCTAATGTGGTGGTTTTTTCTCGCCAAATCACATCCAAAGAAAACAACCTGTACACATAATTGAAATTTGAAATTGTGCCAAGGCCGTCACTGCTTCTACACTAGTCCTATTTTAACTAAGCATTCATACTTGTGATTTAAGAAACATGAATCAGTGAAACTAAGTTTCAATTTCAACAATAAAAAAAAGACAGTTATGTCATATGTACAGAATAAAAAAGCGATTTAAAGTAGATATGTAAAATTGAAAAAGGAAAAGATAAAAAGAAGAAATCGAAGCATAGGACAGGGATTGTGTAATATTCATTTCTAAATAAACTAGTATGTTGCGGCCACCACAAGACTTTCTTCTATATTTTCCAATACAAATTCACTGTGGGCAAATAATTTATTAAAATTATCTAACATGATGAATGCAAATGATTTTCATCTTAAAGAAAACTAACACTAAATATCCAGAAAAAGACAGTTTTATTGTCTATAAATAATTCTTTGCTTAACAACTTTTACTTTGAAAATCCTCGCAATTGGTTCAAGTATAATTTTCTTAAATATAAACGTTTTATTTAGCCTGCATACAGACTTTTAAATTGTTCTCCTATAAGATATTCTTCTAATGCTTGAAAACCTATTAACTGCAACTGAGTTTATTGTATTTTATATATACATACACACATACACACACACACATTTTATATGCTCTACTCTGTAGATTGTATACTTTATATGCCTATTACTATAGAGAACTCGGTGGCTCTCAAACATTTTACGGTAAGGTTGCATTTTAAAGTGCTATATATATATACACACACACACCATAAAATCCCAAAACTAACCCCCCCCCCCCCCCTTTTTTTTTTTTTTTTTTTTTTTTTTTCTCCAAAAAGCGTAGCAGCGCTGATCTTGTAGACTTAAAGATCGAAAATAAGTTTGAATGAAATGGGGAAAGATAGATTTACCGGTACTCTGTATGTACGCCCAGTGTTAGAATGGATAAAAAGGGTGGAGGGGCTGTATTTAAGAAAATGGAATAATTTCACTTTTGGCAAGAAAGGAGAGGGGCTTACATTCGAGGGAGGGGTTACTTTCGGGATTTTACAGTATATACAAATTTCTAAGAAATGTGTTATAATTAAAAGTTTAACTCTCATTTTTCTTTTTAATATGCCAATGCTTAAAAAAGTTATTTCTTTACACAATCGAGATTATTACTAGTAGAAAATCCTACAGTTCAATAGAAATTATCAAATAGTAAATGATACCACTACCAGTGGCACAGCGTGATATTTGAATCTGTGCATGCTCTGAGGCCAACTATAGAAGCAACACTACTCATCAAGGCGATATCGTTTAATCAGATTTGAGTGTGGATTTTTCCAATTTCTTGGTTGATTGGTTGGTTAATTGTAGGATTCAAGTCTGATTGACTACACTTAGGTTCTAGTCCTATGGGTGGAAGCCCTCTGTGGGGGCCTTTCTAAGGGGTTCTAGGCCGTATTTATGTGAATTTAGGAGAAAGCCACGGAAATCTCCAATGACCAGGTCGATGAGTGCAACCTGGGATCAAACCCAACACGTCCCATCTACCAGCTTTTTTTTAGTGCAGAACCACGCGGCTGCTGGTGGGCCTCCAATTCGCTTTAACTTTACAGCATATATATAAAGATTCTTATATTAACTGGTTGAAGGCTGATTTGGTTGCTTCGCTGATCGCTGTATTTAAATTAATTTTCAAGAAAATTTAATCACAATTTTTATAGCACTTTAGAAACAAAAAAAAATAAGAAAAGAAAGAAAATCGACAAACAGAAAGAAAAAATCCATTAAAATCACTAAAAACTTCGCTTCAGGTCCCCACTTCTTTCTGCTGTGTCATCCCAAACCGCACTGCACTATGTCGGATTTGGAATCCTACTGCTAGTGGCAGCATCTTAACTGAGCACTTCAATGTAGGTACCTATCTGACCTCTGATAGTTCTTATACAAGAAGTTAATTGTTACAATTTTAATAAAGTTAAAAATTTAATAAGTTTAATTCTTTCTATCATATTACCATTTGATTCCGATAGAAACAACACATTAAAAATAATAAACATTTCTTTTCAAAAAGAGGTATTACACCTTTACATAAACAGTTGTTTTTGAAAACGCAACTATATTAAAATAAAATTTTTCATTAAGAAAAAAGTTTTGCTTAGAAAAAGATATAACCAGATTGAGAAAATGTTTCTCATTCAAAACGTAACGTTAAGAAAAAAAAAAAAAAAAAAAAAAATCTACATTATATAAAAACTATGTGATCGCACGATTTAATGTGAAAGAATGCAAAATAAAATAGAGTAGTGATCTTTGCTAAGCAATGCAGATGGATGAAAAGAAAAACACACAAATAAAATAAAATTTAAGATAATAAAGCAGAAAATTTAACGGAACATTCCAAAATAAATAAATAAAATTATTAATTTTAAAAGTTCAGGTTAGGGGGGGGGGGAATTCTATGCACACCTGCAAGATGAAAGCTACGCATCTGCCAATTTTTTGTAGATCTATGATCAGTGGCCTGATCTTCATAGCGCATACAGGCACACACAAAGAAGACATTTTGCTTTATTCATATTATAGAATAAACAAAATTTGTCACATGCTTTTATTTCTGGCGAAAGTCTTCGCATGTTATAAGTTATTTAGATTTAAATAAAAATTTTAAAAAAGCAACTTTTCTAGCACATAAAATGATTTTTGGAAATTTATCCAAATTTTATTAGTACCACAGGACTATTTCTTTCAATCTGGCATTTTGCGTCATTACCAATTTATAGTGTTCCACTTTAAAAATGCCTTCCAATATCCAGTTCTACCATTTAATTTCTTTCTGTATCTTAAAATTTTTTGTGAAATCCGTAAAAACCCTCTATATGTATTTTTTTCTCTTCCCATCGGTGAGGATCGAATGCACAACCTTCGGGTGCGTAGCTCTGTACTCCGACCACACAGCCAACGGTTCTTGGCTAAATATTTCTGAATATTTAGATTAGTGTTTTCAAGTATTTTTAGTACGACAAGACTATTTCTTTCAATCTGCTATTTTGCGTAGTTACCAATTTATAGTGTTCCACTTCAAAAATGCCTGCTAACATCCAGTTTTATTATTTAATTCTCTAATACTCTATCTCTATTTTCTCTAATGCTCTAATATTCTCTCTCTAATTTTACTATTTAATTCTCTAATTTAAACCAACTCTATCTTAAAATATTTTGTGAAATCCGTAAAAATATTTATATTTTTTCAACTTACCATCAGTGAGAATCGAACTCACAGTCTTCGGGTTCGTAGTTCTGTTCTTTGACCACATAGCCAACAGGTCTTGGCTGAATGTTGATGGATTATATTAATTAATCTGTGATGAATTTTGAGTATAATTTAAGTATCAAATAATCAGTTTATATTTTCTTTTCCTAAATATTATGTTTTGTTCTGTAGAAATTGACACTGTTAATTATTAACAATAAATGTGAAATTGTTTTTAAGATTATTTCAAAAAATAAAATATTTAGCAAATAAGTATTAAGCAATTAGGGGAAGATACTATACAATCAATGCATTCAAATTCCAATAATTTATTTGGAATTAAAAATCAATATACTATTTGAATATGTGTTTAGGAATTTTACTGAATGCCCTCTATTACTTCTTTTTTAAGGGTGTTAAAACACAAATATCATTAGTCCTGTTGTACTAAATTAAATTCTGTCATAGACAGAATTTCATCCATAATCTTGTTTTACAATTTAATCATCATTTATAAATAATTTTTTTTTTTCTTTTTACGAAAGTTTTTTTTATTACGTCATTGTAAAATGAAATACTATCGGTTTTAATTTATCAGTGAGTAGGATAAATCAGCTGTGCTCACTATGTGAACATCTCTACCGAAGATAACGAAATCCCTAATACTTTAAAAATACCCAAAGCTCCAGAAAATGCTCTTTAAGGATAGCATGACTTGGATCGTTTATACAGTGGAATTCCCCTTGTACTTTATACGAGTGAAAATTTGAGAGACTTTGAATATTCCCTCAAATAGCAAAAAATCCCTATATCAGGGCAAGCTTTACAAAGGTAGCATGACCTTAGTAATAACCGGTCAGCAGGCGTCTCCTAAACAAAGCGGGGAGGGAAGTAACAACAATAGTAAGAAGAAAAGCCACTCGGATTTATCCAGGAATAATATAACAAAAGAAATTTCCTTTCACTACAATTTTTCAAAACTGAATGACAGATAATGTATAAATAGAAGTGAGTATTTAACAAAAATTAGTTGAAATAATTTATTTTTAAACAAATTCTGTTTAAAGTTTAGATAGTTTTTAGTGAGTATGCGGCACATGCCTAGCATACCCAGATAATATGCCACTGGCCACTACCTATCAATTACTTGATGATAATTTATTCATTTTTCAGGCTTGTATGTAAATGTATGTGTGTATATATATCATGAAAAATGGCAGTTTTTCTAGTGACGCAAGTGCAAAAACAAACGAACGCCACGACACTCAGCGGAAACGGAAAAACGAACGAAAACTGCGACACTTATATATACAGGAATTTTAAGATCAAACAAACCGCTGAAAGCCGACACTTAATATCTCAGGAAATATAGGAGGTTATGTTCTGATATTTTCAAAATAGACTTTCACCTTCTGTCTGATCCTACCCTGAAATCTCTACATTTCTGCGTGCAATATATTTCGAGATATGAATTGGCTCATTTAAGTTATAAATGGACGGACTAATGTGTAAGAATTTTTTCTCGAATATGGCTCGAGCGAATTTAGTTTAATTTATATATGATATTAATCGCTTTTATCTGATGTGCCTGACATCTCCCTTTTCCCTAGGAAAACTCTTGTTTTTTTTATAACTCAGTTTAAAAATCGAACTATTTTTTACTCCGAAAATACCGTGATGCGGCAGTTTCGCGGACGAATTTCTTCTCTTCCATCTGAAATACTGAATATCAAATAATCGTTTTGGCTCCATCTATCGGAAAGCGTCAAAAATAAACACAAAAAAAAAATATATATATATATATTTTTCTTTTTTTAATATATATATTAAATGAGTTATTTATTTAGGTACTTGTATTTTATATGACATTTGTTTATCAAAAATATTCTTTGTATTTACATTGTTTTCATGCTGATACGTTGTTAACTTTCAAAATTGGTTCTATTTTAAAAGGTGATTGCAACAACAAAAAATTTTTCCTTTATTTTCATAAAAATGACAAATAATATGATAATCATATGCAAATATTTGTAATTTTTTCAAAATGAGGTGATAAATCACTTAAACTACGGATTGAAAAAATTCTTAAAACAGAATTTGAAAATAATTAATTTGCTCATTAAGTTTCTAGTATATATAATATATAAATTACAAAATGTTAAGCTATAATAAAATTTTGAATAGATTAAGATTTTTTTTAATTAAATTCATAACAAACTATACTACTTAAATATTTACCAGTATAAAATTTTCACCTTTTAAAGATTTTTCTATTATTATTTATTTTTCTCTTTTAAATCAAATCTATACCTAAAAAATTTTAATAAGAAATAAATATAAATAAGAAATTTTTGTCATTTTTAAAATGTACTATATTATGCCTTTGTAATGTTGCATGTGTCCATCTTTTTTATCACTTTTTATAAAATTTTAAAATTTTATTTAGTTTGTTATTTTGTTCGAGTATGACCTATAAAACAACACTTTTAATACAGCGTTATAACTCATTACCATGCTCCTTTAATTTTACGTTTTGATCATTAACCCCTAAAAAGTAATGATATCAATACAAAAAACCCTTAACGGGTTAAAAGTTTGTGACGCAGCACTGTACTTTATGGCTATAAGAATTAGAAATACGGGTCTTAAAAATAATGATATCAAATTTTCAGTGACGCTTTGATATTAATTAAATTATACATAGATTTTCTTATTTGAATTTGCTTTTTCCTTTTATTTATATTTACAGTGTAAACGTTATTTTCAACATAAAATAATATATAGCATTTACTCATTGATACCTTTCCATTCACATCTCTTATGCTATGAAAGCATGTGTTTTAAAAGAAATTATATGAAATTCCAGTAACGCAGTGGTGTTACATTAAGTGATTTGTTTTTAAATTTCTCTGCAATTATTTTGTTTTGCATATTAAAGTATATGTGCACATTGAAATATTGCTTTTAATTTTCAAATACGCTGTCAAATATATCACTTTCATTAAGCTTATATTATGTACTGAAATATATTTATTTCAATGAATTATTCTATCTTTTGCGTCACGCCATCCAAAACTGAAAAAATTTTCACAGTTTTTTTCTTTGCATCACGATATCTATTTGCATGCATTTTCAATTTATTTGGATGAAATGACACAAAGTAAACATTTCCATATATTTTACTTACAGTTTTGGATGGCGTGACGCAAAAGATAGAATAATTCATTGAAATAAATATATTTCAGTACATAATATAAGCTTAATGAAAGTGATATATTTGACAGCATATTTGAAAATTAAAAGCAATATTTCAATGTGCACATATACTTTAATATGCAAAACAAAATAATTGCAGAGAAATTTAAAAACAAATCACTTAATGTAACACCACTGCGTTACTGGAATTTCATATAATTTCTTTTAAAACACATGCTTTCATAGCATAAGAGATGTGAATGGAAAGGTATCAATGAGTAAATGCTATATATTATTTTATGTTGAAAATAACGTTTACACTGTAAATATAAATAAAAGGAAAAAGCAAATTCAAATAAGAAAATCTATGTATAATTTAATTAATATCAAAGCGTCACTGAAAATTTGATATCATTATTTTTAAGACCCGTATTTCTAATTCTTATAGCCATAAAGTACAGTGCTGCGTCACAAACTTTTAACCCGTTAAGGGTTTTTTGTATTGATATATATATATATATATATATATATATATATATATATATACTTGTATAAATAGATGATACCAGTACCTATCAATTTCTTGATGGTATTCCTTAATTCATGTTTAGGGTCTATTTATATATGTACATTTTTATTAAAATCTTAATAAAAACATTAATTAAAAAAAAAAAAAAAACTACTTGAAATGTAAATTTAATTAAAAATATGCAAACTTTTAACCCTGTCTATGTTAAATTACTTTTACTATTTACATATTTAATCATTATATATTATTATTTAAGAATCTTCATAACTTAGAAAATTTTTAAATCCATTTTGTTTCAGTCAATAAATCAGGGAGGATATTTTTCAGTTGAATTTGGCTTTTATTTAGATTTATGCTTTGTAAATCAAAGTTAGTACTTTCTGATTTGTATATTTCAGCTTTGTCATCTATTCATATAAGGGTTTACGTGTTTATACAATACAAAGCTGAAAATCCGGAATCGTCGGGACTGCGGCGATTCCGGATTTTTGGTCATGCCTAAAAAATATGTTTTGGGTTAAGTACTTCAGGGGTGAAACATTTCAGGGGCTACCCCTGAATTCAGGAGTTTTTTAATTTTTGCTGTCTCTGATAAGTCCCCCCTATCTGCATGCAAATAACAGATTTCAGGGTTTTTGCATGTTAGGTAGTTTCACCCCTGGTACTTGGATAATATGCAAATTCAAGTAAAAAATAATATATTACGAGAGTTGGTATAAAAAATCAGCCTTCCACTCCAAAATTTTCTTAAATGAACTTCCATGGTTGATGAATAAATTTCTAAATTAAATTAAAAATTTCGTGGTCTATTGGAGTTGTGCCATGAATATTAATGTCACTTGATATAGCTGTGTTTACAGACTCGAATGCGGATACTTTGCCAAGGAATGTTATGTGAGAAATGCCTAGCTGGTAATCAGCCAGGGTAGCTCAATGGTTTGAGCATCTGAACGTAAAACGGGAAGCCCGGGTTCAATTCTCGGCTCTGGTATTTTTTACATAGTTGGTATTAAAAATCAGCCTTCAACTCCAAAATTTTCTGAAATGAACTTTCATGGTTGATGAATAAATTTCTAAATTAATATATTCCGATTTTTAAACATATTCTGTAATATTCTTTTTATCAACTATAACAATAAATAAATAAAAATAAAGATTTAATGAAATATTTGCATACAGAAAGAAATTAGTATAAATTCCAATTAAAAAAAAAAAATAAAAAGAAGAAAAATATTTCTGTGATTTTTTTTTTTTTTTTTTTTTTGTATTATTTTAGATTTTTTTCCAATTAAAAATTTGGGCATAATTGAAATAGAATATAGAATTTAGCTCTCAATTAGATAAATGTTTAAGAATTTTTACTATTATTATAATTTTTTCCCCCCTCCTCTTCCAGACCTTGCAAATGCCGGTTTCGAAGATTAATAAGAAATAAAATACATTTCCGTTTTTTTTTTTTTTTTTTTTTTTTTTTTCAGATATATTTATACTTAAAAAAAAAAAAAAAAAAAAAAAAAAGTTGATGGTGATTAATTCGGCCGAAATTGTCTGAATTTTTGGCGATTCCGAATTTTTGGAATCCAGATTTTCGGCTTCATGCTGTATAGTGAAAACAGTGCTGCCAACTCTCCCGTTTTTCATGGGAGACTCCCGTTTTTTAACCCTATCTCCCGTTTTTACGTTTTAATGTATATTTCTCCCGTTTTTCTAATATTTTCGAAAAATCGAACTAAACACGCTAATTTTTGGACAATTCGTAAGTGCCATCTTTTCAGATTTACGAAGGCCTTCCAATTCACAATCTTTCTGCATCCTCAACATAAATGTCGATATTCATTTAAAACTTATTTTATGAGATTTTAGAATCTCTAAAGAAACAGAATCCTTCAATATTTCTCGCTTATGTAATTATTTTTAACTCCCCTCCCCCCATATTTTCCTATCTCGAACTAGTGATCGGTGATCAAATGCTCTTTTGACCTCTTTTGTTTCTCATACTTTCTCCATCGCTCTATTAGATTCTAGAGCCTAATAAAGAAAAAGAAAGTTTAACAGTTTACACTCATGTAATTATCGTTTGACCCCCCCCCCCAAAAAAAAAAAAAAAATCCCTTTCTCCAATTAGCTTTCTCATTCTACAACAAAAGAATCAAACATTTTCCCCCTGGTTTTAAAAAATGTAGGTACGGTACTGCTAGTTTAAAGAAAAAAAAAAAACACTTTTTAGATTCTTGAGGGCGACTTGAATTTTTAAGGAAACATTTGGCATTTAAAATCCAAACACTTAATTTAAAAATTTAGTTATAAATATGCATACAAAAAGAAAAAAGTCTGTTTTTAAACTTTTCTGTACTTATTTGTTGTTAATGTGCTGAATCTCCCTTTTTCTCCCTTGAAATTATGTAAAATCTCCTGTTTCTTTTTCCACCAAGGTTGGCAGCTCTGTGAAAATAATCTTTTTTTTTTTCTTATGGGTTTAAAATAAAGTAATTGAATTATTTCTGTAATATGTTTCTGTTATCTGAATTTTGATGTTTTGTTTTAATATCAGTCTTGAACATTAAAGTTTCAGCTTTTCTTTTCTTTTTTTTTTTTTTTTTTTTTTTTGCACTTTTGTCTATACATGATAAATAAAATTTGCTTCTTAACAATCTTCATTTTTCTCTCTCTCTCTCAGAATATGTTAAATATTCATTTCAAATATTGATTTTTGTCTTTCTTTTTTCCAGATACTGGAAAATGATTCTTCTGTTTGCAATGCCACTTTTCCTGCCACAAATGAAGAGAAATGTTCTAATGGAAATCAGTTAAGTTGCCCTAATTGTGCAAGTCTGTTTTCTGAAATTGAACTTCAGAATCATATTTTGAATTGTGCTTCAAGAAGTCTAGATATAAATGACAGTGGTGTCATGGGGGAAATTGATCCCAGTATGTTTGTAACAGATAATTTCTGTGCCAAACCTTTACCTGATGTTGTACCAGAACAGCATCATTCTTTCTTTCAGAAAGAACAATATCTTTACAATCTACCTCAAACTACCAAATCTTTTATCAATATGGAAGATAATAAAAATTTAGATGAAATTGATGCAAATGATTTTAATATGTACATGAACTTAATCAGTGGTGATGATAAAGATTTTGGAGGTATGGTCCAAGGAGACCCAATGGATAATGATTGCTTGGTTTCAATGCAAAATGATTCCATGGTTCCTACAGATAACAATTCTATGGTCCCCATTGATAATAATTCGATGGTCTCAATGGATAACAATTCTATGGTTCCAGTGGATAACAGTTCCTTGCTCCCAATGGATAACAATTCATTGCTCCCAATGGATAACAATTACCTGCCTTATCCACAGTCTGCTAATGTTTCAGATGAATATTTATCCAATAATCTGTACACTGATATCCAGGACAATGGAAATCCTCTGCTAAATTCTGCATCTTATGGAGAAATTAATGAAATTAATTCTTATAATATTGACAATGACTGCCCAGATCTACAGGAAAAGAAACTTTCTGTGTATGATTTTACTGATTCTAAGTCTGTTCAACCACCTGTTTTAACCAAACCTCCAATATCATTTACAGAGACTGGCCAAACTAATGCAAAAATGTCTAATGATTTATTTGTTGATTTTGTAAAATTTGGTATCATGAATGAAACTAGTCCTAATGAACCTGAATCAGATAACCATTATCAATATAAAACGGATGCCTCTGATGAATTCCAATCCTCTGGAATGTGTTTAAAGCTTGAATCTGAGGAAAATGCTTATGCCAGTGAGAGTATGCCAATTGATCTAATACCATCTGTTGATCAGACTAACCTTTCTCATGCGAGCAAAAATACTGTGCAGCGAATCAGATTTTCAGAAGAAGCAAAAACTCAAGAAAAAAAGATTGGTTTCAAATGCCTTTATTGTTTAAAGGTATACCGTGGTAGCATTTCTAACCTTAAAAAACACACAAGTACTGTACATAAAAATTTACCTGTACAGTTCCTTAAAGTTCCATGTATTATCTTGCCGAAAAAAGAAGTTAAGTCAAAATTCTGTAAATCTGAAAGTGTAGACACATTTAAGGATCCTTTACAATTTGATATGAAAGACAAAGTTTCAATATCAAATGTTTTGGAAAATATCAACACTTTACCTAAAGGTAGAATAAAAGGTATTATTAAAAACCCACAAACAATGTGCACGGTCTGTAATAAACCTATAACGATGATGTATTTCAAAAAGCATATGCTTAGACAGCACAGTATAAAAGTGGAAAATTCCTCAAATTTGGATACCAATGTTAATGAAAGCCCAACTGTTGATTCAAAATCACCATTAGATTCCATTAATCTACCATCTGTTTCCCCTTTGCTTGAACAAGACTTTGATTCTAGTACTTGTCTTTCTGCATCTGATGCCTTGAAGAAAAACAACTCTTTTATTGTGAATGAAACAACCCATAATTCAGGGAATAATGGCAAATTAGCTAAAAAGACTGTTAAATTTGATTTTAATGTTCTTGAATTTGACAAAGAGGCTGAGTCTGATTCTAAAGCTTTTAGGGAAAATCAAAGCTTACAGACTGAAAGTCATTCACTTGAAAATTTACAAAATTTTGAAGGAAACAGTGATGAGCCTTATAAAAAACCTGCAAAGTGTTACGGTCAAAAGCGTGAAACTTCTAGTAAAGATCACATTTTACAAACTGAAAATCATTTATTTCAAAGTGGGCAAAATGTGGAGAATAACACATATAATAATGAGTCTTGTAAAAAATCTAGTCAAAATCGTAAAACTTTTAAGGAAAATAACTTACAAATTGAAAACAATTCACTTGAAAATGTGCAAAATTTTGAAGAGGACATATTTAACAATGAGCCTCATAAAAAACCTGGGAAAGGTTATAGACAAAAACGTAAAACTTTTTTGAAAAATCAGGCCTTACAAAGTGAAAGTTATTCTCATGAAGGTCTGCAAGATTTTAAATTTAGTAATAAACCTCATAAAAATTCAGTGAAATGTCCTATATGTGGAAAGTTTATTAGCTCTAAAGGTAACTTAAGTAGGCATTTAAAAATTCATGATAAAACTTCTACAAAAAAACATGTGAATAGAATTAAAAATTCAAAAATTCAAAACAGTCAGCGTAGATTGAGTACAGATGTTGAAAAAGCTATTAAGTCTGAAGTTGAATCTTTATGTGTTGCTTCAAAAGAAATGGCTGTACCTGATGAATTAATAAAAATTGAAAAGGTACCAAATAGTTCAGAGAATTTCATTCCACAAACAAAAAGTCAGGATAAAGATCAAAACTTAAAATCTGTATTACAGCAAAATCTTCTAAAGAAATGTAAAATGTCTCAAGATAGTCCTCAGAAGAATAGCTTAGTACAGGATGACAGAGTAATTAGTAATGAAATCTTTAAGGTGTTAACAGATGATCCTGAATTGCCAAATAAAGATTTATCTGCAGTTCAGGAATCTTTGCTTGAAAATCTAACCAGTTCAAATCCTGAAAGATCTACTGATAAAACTTTAACAACAGTGCCTTTTGAAAGTACAACTGAAATTCAGACTGTTACAAAGGCTTCAGAATGTTCATTCATATCTCATAGTGAGGTTGATGATGAATTATTTGTCTCATCAAATGCGTCTAATCTTCCTGTAAGTGATAATTCCAAAATGAATGTAAATTCAAATGCTAACCTCCACTTGACTGACTCTCAGAATCTAAATTCTTGTGAAATTTCTCCCATTTCTCAAATTATTTCCAACGTCTCGAAATGTCACTTTGGTGGTGCTTCTGATAAAGATAATAAAAAAGAAATTTTTGAAGATAATTCATTGAAACTTTTAATTCCTGAAAACAAAGATACAAATATCACTATCAATCATATGGGAGAAATTAGTGAATTGAATAAAATTAATTTTGTTCAAAATATGGTATGTGAGCATGATGATGATGATAATAAAACTCCATTGAAATCTGAATATGATTTTAATTGTGATGAAAAAGATCTTGACTTATGTAACCTAGAAACGAAACAAGATTTTCATAAACTAAGTGATTCCACTTCTTCCTCATGTCATTCTGATATTTCTATTAAAAAATCCGAAAAAGTAACATTTCTAAGTACTAAAGAAATAGCAGTAAATAAAGAACTAGACAATTCTGACAACTTTTCACAAGAAAAAGAATCATGTGCAATAGTTAATACTTCTCTTAAAAAT
Organism: Salticus scenicus; assembly: GCA_963930645.1. Lineage (NCBI taxonomy): Eukaryota > Metazoa > Arthropoda > Arachnida > Araneae > Salticidae > Salticus > Salticus scenicus. The sequence continues at coordinate 226,256,174 of OZ005661.1, forward strand.
GAATCCTCTATACGTGAAATTACTGGACAAGAAAATGAAAGTCGGTCTTCTGAACTGGAAAACATTTTGCTAGAAAATGAATCTCATGAAATTGAAAAAGTCTTGCAAGATAATGAGTCTTTTGAAATTGAAAAAGTCTTGCAAGATAATGTGACTTTTGAAATTGAAAAAGTCTTGCAAGATAACAAGACTTTTGAAATTGAAAAAGTCTTGCAAGATAACAAGACTTTTGAAATTGAAAAAGTCTTGCAAGAAAATGAGTCTTGTGAAATTGAAGAAGACTTGCAACAAAATGAATCTTGTGAAATTGAAAAAGTCTTGCAAGTAAATGAGTCTTGTGAAATTGAAAAAGTCTTGCAAGAGAACGAAGAAAATGAATCTTGTGAAATGGAAGAAATTTTGCAAGAAAATGAATCTTGTAAGATGCAAGAAATTTTGCACGAAAATGAATCTTGTGAAATGGAAGAAACCTTGCAAGAAAGTGAGTCTCAGGAAATTAAAGCTGTCTTGGAAGAAAATGAATCTTGCAAAATGGAAGAAATCTTGCCAGAAAATGAGTCTTGTGAAATTGAACAGACCTTAGAAGGAAATGCATCTTGTGAAATGGAAGAAATCTTGCGAGAAAATGTATCTTGTGAAATTGAAAAGACCTTAGAAGGAAATACATCTTGTGAAATGGAAGAAATCTTGCCAGAAAATGAGTCTTGTGAAATTGAAAAGATCTTAGAAGGAAATACATCTTCTGAAGTGGAAGAAATCTTGCAAGAAAATGAATCTTGTAAAAAGAAAAAAATCTTTCAGGAAAATGAATCTCATGACCTTAAACAGGTCATGCAAGAAAATGTGTCTCAGGAAATTAACAAGGTCTTGCCAGAAAATGAGTCTCATAAAATTAAAGATTTCTTGCCAGAAAATGAATATTGTGAAAGGGAAGAAGTCTTGCAAGGAAATGTATCCTGTAAAATTGGAAAAATCTTCCAGGGGAATGAATCGTGTGAAATAGAAAATGTTTTACAAGAAAATAAATCTTGTGAACTGGAAAACATCGTGTCTGACAGTAGTGATTTTCAAAACATGTCTGCGAATGAACAGTTTGGACATGAGAATACTATACATAAACGCGATTCTTGTGAACTAGAAAACACTGTACCTAAAACTCTAAATTCTTTGCAAGAAACCCAATCTAGTGAATTGGAAAACATTTTGGCTGAAAATGAATCTTACGAGGTTTATAATTCTTCACAGAAAAATACAATCCGTAAAATTGCAAATTCTCTTCAAGAAGATGAATCACCTAAAGATGTTGTGCTTAAAAATACTTCTAAATCCCCAAACAATACATCAAAAGAGGGCTGTGAAGGAAACATGTTAAATGCACTGTGTAAACCTAAAACAACTTTTCAAGGAAAAGAAGAGTCTTTGCAAAAAAGTAAATCTCCTGAAATGAAAAATAATGACCAAAAGAAAGAACTGTGTGAACTTACTAACGCAGTGTCTAATCCAAATAATATTATGTGCAGGTTGTGTCAGCAAAATCTAGATTCAATGGAAGTTTTATCAAAACATTTGAAAGATTTTCATGACATTCCAATGTTAAAAAAGCATGTTTCTCTGCATTCGTCTAAAGAAAAATCAACTGATTCTCAAGATATAAAAATGTCTCCTCCAAAGTTAAAATTAGGCACAAATGATTCAGATTCTGAATCAATGTCAGACTTTGACAGTCCTCAGAATTGGGCTAAAATCGTAAATGATCCTTCAACGCAAAGTGCATCTAAAAGTGAAAATAATGTGACTCCTGTTCAATCACCCATAAAAAGTGTGCTAAAGAAAAGGATAGATTTGCATATATTAACATCTACATTAATAGAATCTTTTAATCAAATTGAACTTTCAAAGAACAACTCCGAAGCAGAGGTTTTATTGAGTAGAGAACATTCGGAATCTTCTGTTACAGATTTAAGCTGTCAAAAATTTTTACCACCATTTAATAAATATAGAAAGCATTCTTTTGATGATGCTGGTTCAGGTGATTCAGTAAAAGACAATGATAATAATGAAAATTTTTCTTTTCATTTAAAGGATAAATTTTTTAAAAGTGACAAACAAAAATGTATGTCTTTACCAGATCTGTCTTCACTAGCTTCTTGTGAAATTGATTTTAACAGTATCAAAACGTCACTCATGAAAAGTATATGTATTGAATCGCCTTTTACTGAGGATGCCTCTCTCAGCAGCATCAATGACAGTATTGAAAATTATAAAAATTCATGTGATTCATCTTTATCATCCTGTTCATCGTCAACTCAAAATAATGCCATTGTACCCTTGAATGAAATAACATTCAATTCTAACTTCATACTGCCTAGCAGAGCGGGTCAATCTGTTCCTGAGATTTCATCTAAAAAGCACCGGAAAAATAAACTCTTCAGCAAGAAGTTAATTATTCAAAGACTTAGAAAAACCTTCAGGAAGAAAAAATCCAAATCAAAACTTTTCTCCCGTAAAAAAACCAGAACTCATAAAGTATTCAGGTCTAAGACATTAAAAAAAATTGCCGATGTTGATAAGTTTCTTAAAACTCACAAACAGCCCATTGTTAAATTAGTTCGCTTAAAAGAAAATGAATATTTTTCAAATAAAACAACCAGTGCAATTTCTTATAGTAAATGTGATCAAATTAGTATGGAACCAATTGTAAGGTTAGAGAAATTACCTGACCTCAGTAATAAAAACTATATCAAAAACGAAACTGTTCTCGTTAATAAGCAGTTTGTTCCTAATTTGTTACAGAAAAAGGATCATAAATCAAATGATGTACGTATTCCAAAAATTGTCCTCAAAAAGGAAACTGTCTTCATTGATGAACAATTTGTTCCTGATTTGTTTCAACAAAATGATAATAAATCAATTAAAAGTAACACAAATAGTAAAAATTCTCGTAAAAGTCATCAAAATTTCAAAAGAACTTTTTCGTCCAGAGTACAAAATCTATCTGATGAAAGTGATGTCATTGTTGATAAACAGTTTGTTCCTGATATGTTGCAGCAAAATGATCATGAATCTGTAAGTAATGACACAAACGCTAGTGATCACCAAACTTCGATTAGTTCACGAAGAAGAAGCTCTCGAAATTCAAGAAGAACATTTTCATCAAAATCACATGACTTGTCTGTTGAAAGCATTGAAATTTCTGATGACTCATTAGGTGATGAGGATGACGACTCTGTAAAGATTTTATCATCTGATTCTGAACCAGAGATCTTTTCCGATTCTGATCAGAACTCACCTGCGAGAAAAAAACGTTCAAAACCAATAAAGATAAAAAAAGAAAAATCAGAAATTATCTCGGACTCCAGTCCAGTGACGGAAACAAAAAAGTGTTCAAACTTAAAAACTGTTAAAAAAGAAAAAAAGTTGAAAAAGTCCAGTTCAGTAAAAAAAATAAAAGAATGCTCTGTTGTGTTGAGTAGAATAAAGACAAAATAATCATATGTAAGATTGTATCATATGTAAAAATGTGAAAGTTTTTTTTTTTTTTTTTTTAAATAAACCATCATTCTTCCATTTTTATCATCAAATAACCATTGCTATATTAAAAAAAGAAAAAAAAAGATTTTTTACTTGCTGGAGCTTCACCATATTGTACATAAATATTCAAATAATGTCATGTCTTATTGAATTTGCATTTTAAAAGATAATTTGCCTTTTCAGTGTATATTATCTTGTAAAATAAAATTATATTTAACTAGATATCTGGTTTTTTATGTGAATTCTTTATTTTATTGAAATTTGTGATATTTCAATATTTTTAGTTCCTGATCTATGGTATGGTAGACCTAAAAATTTCCACTCACCACATGGTGACTAAACAAAGGACATAGGACCAGGAATTGATTTACATGCCTGAAGGCTCCGGAGTACTTATAGCTGTGGACTCTTCCCCCCCCCCTCACACACACACGCCATCAGTTAAAAAAAATTACAAATGTAACCCCACACCCCTCTTTAAATTCCTAGCAGTATGACAGAAGTCGCATTTTGAAATCTTGTCAATCCAAAAGAAAAATGCAGGCAAAAGATCTTATTTTTATGAAGTACCTTTTTTATATCTTTTAAAAAACACAAATGGTAAGAAAATCATATTGCACAGAGAATAACATTTTTGTTTTGTATAATAATTACCATTAATTAACATCTTATCATTCAGAATTATATTTTGTTTAAATAAATCTTAATATTATCAGTAATTTTCAGTCCTAATGATATCGGTAAATATACAATCAACTCCTGTTAATCCACAGACCTATAATCTCCAATTGATTTTTTAATGTAAGAAAATTTACAGCTAAGAATTTGAAAAAATGCAGTTTTTTCATATTGTTATTTTTAATTAAAATATAATGTGGTTGAAAATATTGGTGAGATTCTCACATTTATTATCCTGCAATGGATGCACCGAATATTCAGTATCTATTCGGTATTCGGCCATAGTAATGAATATTCAGTTTGGCCAAATAACTATTTGGCTAGCCGAATATCAAATTATTCGGCTGGTTGAACATATAAAAATTTTTAATCATTTGAAAAAATTTTGCTATTTTGATTATAGATCATTAAATTAAGATTTTTCAGAGAAATTAAGAAATAGTTTATATTTAAATGAAAACAATTTTCAAGTAACATTAAAGAAAATTAATTATTAGTTATATTAATCGGAACACTTAATAATATCTAACAAAAGTTGTCTTTATCAATAATAGTATAAAGATGTATGTTTCTAAAGTTGAGTTTAGAAAGAGCATACATAACTCACATGATGTTTCCATTTAGGAAACTTCAAGAGATCAAACAAAGATCACATCCCCAGTAGCAGAATTTTTTCTATATAGGTACTAGAAAATAATCTGTAGCATAACTACAATCAGTAACTAAAAAAATGAAGTTGCAAGATTCAATAGTCATATTTTTATCACAAGATTGCATTTATGTAATGTTAGTTGATCAGTTAGATATGATCAAAACATTATAGTTATAAAAATGATAGTTAGTGAACAATTCTATCTCTTTATAGATTTCGCAATTTAATGAAGCATGTTTAAAAAGAATATTGACATTTATGTTGCATATGGAAAAGATTAGAAATTATAAGGATTTCATGAGGTGTTTGGTTACTGATTGTTAGCATGGGGATTAGGGCATCTCAAAAAATTACATGAGTATAAGGTATTGAACAATTCCACTTCTTTATAGCTTCTAGAATTTAATAAAGTGTGTTTAAAGAGAACACTGGCATTTATGTTGTGGATGGAGAAAGACTGGAAATCACATGACTTCTGCAGTGCATTTGATCACGAGCGTTAGAGTGGAGGTAAAGGGGGGTGTCCCAAAAAAGTATATGAGGGAAAGGTATTGAACTATTCTATTTCTTTGAAAGATTAGAAATCACAACATTTCTGCAAAGCATTTGATTCCCGTTTGTTGGCTGGGGGAGAGGTTAGAAATATGTATGAGTAAGATATATTGAGCAATCCTACTTATTTGTAGGTTCTGGAATTTAAGTTAAAAAAGAACATTGACATTTATGCTGTGTATGGAGAAAGATTTGAAATTGTAAGGATTTAATGAGGTATTTGATCGCCGATTGTTAGCTAGGGGGATCATTAAAAATTTCATAATTAAAAGATATTGAACTATATAGGTTCTTGAAGCTGATAAAGTGTGTTTAAAATGAATATTCACATTTATGTTGTGGATGGAAAATGCAGGTTTGCCACAGGCTACTAAAATGCTACTATTTTCAGTCTGAGGAGACTATGGTTACTTTTTTTAGCTTGAGAAAGCAACTATTTTCACAAAAAGGCAACTATTGGGAGACTATTTTTCACCTTTTGCAAAATTCTTCCAGAAATATCAGGAAAATCTTTCAGAAGTATTTTCTATTCATTTTATAAACAATCCCATATATTAACCTTTTCACCCTTTATTTTTTTTTTACCACCTTAAAGTATGGCATATCCCTGATGTTGGCCTTGAAGCAGGTGAAATATCCAATGAAAATGTAGAAATTGCACTAGACGTTAAGCTAGCCAATTTGCTTATTGCAATTGAGTACTAGTACACTCCTGTGACCTGTTACGTCCTTCCTCACCCTGATTTCATGTAAGCAATAGTAACAAAATTATAAAAGAAAAGACTTTTAATAAATCAGAAAAGGAAGAATACAACAAGGAAACATAAACATATCTTAAGAGCGGACAATATTCAATCTTTTCGACAGACAAAGCCCGTGTTTCCACAAATTTGCTTCCACAATGACTCATTGCCTTATGTATTTTTTCACATTCAGAAAAATCATAATCGTTAAAACGAGTACTAATTAATTTCACAATTGTGAATTTTCTGAATGTGAAAATGGAATAAAAAAATATATATATACAGTGGTGGCCAAAAGTGTGGACATTTTTTGAAAGTTTCATGTTTTTCAACTTTGTGTGCTTGTAGAATATATTAATTTTCACTTGAATACAAATGTTTATATATCAAATCGAAGGTAATTTAATGTAGAATTTAATAACAAAAACAGTATTACAATATCTGTATTCCAAAAAATGTTATGCAACTAATAGTAAGATCTATCTTAGATTTGCATTTTTTAAAAGTGATACTTACACAATCAATATTTAGTAGGATAACCCTTATTTTTTAAGACAGCTTCACAATGTCTTTTCATCGAGTAAACGAGTGTTTGTAGTTCATCTTTCGTAATCACATGGTGCCAAGAATCAATTATAGATTCAATAAGTTGTCTTTTATTGGATGGACGTTTTTTTTGTACAAGAATTTTCAAACGTCGCCACAAATTTTCAATTGGATTGAGATCAGGGCTGTTTCCTGGCCATGGTAATATATCTATGCCTTTATTTTGAAACCCTGCTTTGCATACTTTTGCTGTGTGGCATGGAGCTGAATCCTGCTGAAAAATAAATGGTGCTTTGTTGGGGAAGAGATCCTTGATGGAAGGTATCAATTTTGGTTCCAGGACAGTTTCGATGTATTTTTTGGCATTCAGGATGCCATCAATCACTTGAATTCGGCCCAAACCATCTGCAGACATACATGCCCAAATCATGACATTTGTTGGGTTTTTTGTAGTTGCTTCAATGCAATCAGGATGAAGTGCATCACCTACTCTACGTCTCACGTATTTTCTACCATCACTACCAAAGAGCGATATTTTACTCTCATCGCTCCAGATTACTTGCTTCCATTGATTTTCTGACCATTTAATGTATTCTTTTTCCCACTTAACTCGTTTTTCGCGTTGCTTTTGATTTAAATATGGTTTTTTCCTTGGAATTCTAGATTGTAGTCCAAATCCTGATAACCTTCTTCTTATTGTTCTTGAACTTACTGCAATACCCGCTGCATTCATTTCACATCTAATGGCATCTGATGAAAATTTTCTATCTTGAAGGCATAGCCGTTTAATTTTGCTATCGGCAGTAGCACTTGTGCATTTTTTTCGGCCTGATTTGGCCTTATTTTCCACTGATTTCGTTTTTTCATAACGTAAACAGAACTTTCGTACACCAGAACAAGTCACTGAACCACCAACTTGTCTTGCAATTTCAGCATAAGAGAGGCCATTTTCTCTCAATATGACAATTCGGCTTCTTTTTGTAGATGTCCAATCAGTTCTTCTTGTTGGTGACATTGTTTAAAATTAGTTTAATTAAAAAAAAGGACTTAAAATATTCAAAAACAGCAATATTCTATTTAATTGTACTAGTATGCATCATTCAGCAAAATATTTCCACAACAATAACTCTTTTACCATCCAAATAACCTAAACTATAGTTACAATCATTTGATTGGTCCTCAGAACAGTGTTTGTGATTGGCCAGTACGCTTTTATTACAAAACACGTCATTATTCAAAACGATTTGTGTTTGTTTGTTCTACTAAAATGAGCATAACTTTTTTTGTAATTCAGATATTTTAATTCTGTTTTTGTTATTAAATTTTACATTAAATTACTTTCAATTTGATATATAAACATTTGTATTTAAGTGAAAATTAATATATTATACAAGCACACAAAGTTGAAAAACATGAAACTTTCAAAAAATGTCCACACTTTTGGCCACCACTGTATATACATTAGGTGGTGAGTAATTAGGGAAACAGATTAAATAACATGAGCCTTGCTGTTGGTGAGATTAGGTATTGCTCGCTTTTAAAGCTAAATATATACAGAGTATTAGATTACATCAGAGCATGTTTAAAAAGCCTTCAGCAAAGATTTTTTTTTAAAAAAAGGTAATGAACAAAAAAACAAAATTTTTAATAAAAGAAAACAATGTTTGATGTAATCATTCATGTCCAAAGAAGCCTTAAACTAATTTTTTAAATAAATTTAATAAAATACTTTTTACAAAATTATGTGACAATTTTCTTACTAATTTAAATCTCAAAGTTTTAGAAATGTTTTTGAGTAATTGTTTTCAATAGAAGATATTTATGGTTATTATTAATTTTTTTATACATTCAAAAAAATATGGTAACTTTTTTTTTTTTTTTTTTTTCAGATTATTTTTTCTATTACCTCTTTTAGTAGAATGAAGTAAAAATATATGTATATCAAAAATTAGTTATTTAAATTAATTCAACTTTAATTGTCTAAGGTGGACATTTTTTATATTTTTAATAATTTTCTATTTTTATGAATTATTTAGAAAATATAAATTTGAATACATTTCTATTACTTAAAACTTTTATTTTGAAGATTTTTTTTTGAATGGTATACTTAAATTGAATAGTAAGAAACTGTGTATGGTTTTTATCCTTTAATGTTCATTAGCATATGATATTTAAGCTAGCATTTTGATCGTTAGGCTTCTATTTAGGCAACTATTTTAATGCTTCTAGGCTACTAAAGCAACTATTTTTGTTATATTTCTTTTGTGGCAACCCTGAAAATGCATATTTTCCGGCCAAAATCTAAAAACCTGAAATTTTTACACTATATTGTTTTCAAAAAGTAATCTGCATGTCATGCATTTTCTGCCATGGTGAAGACATCCAAATCTGGCAAGAAAAATGACACGAGTCATAAAATAGCAATTTTGAGTTTCTCATTGAAAAATGCATATGAAGTGCTCCAACATGCATGAAAAGCATCAGATCTCTGTCCCACAATTTATCCACATGAGAGTGATAGGCATTTGTGTCGATTTTAACATAGGTTACTTTTAAATTGATTTTTCTCAAATGCTGCATTTCAGGGATGTGTTTTTTTTATTATTATTATTATTATTATTATTATTTATATATTTTTGGAGTGGTTGCAACAAGATATTGCTTATTTAAGAAATTTTATGTGTTTATTAAGAAGCATAACAGTTAATATTAATTTTCTTTGACTGTGAATTCAGCATTACACTACTATTTATGAATAGTAATATTTCCTAATATTTTTCTACATTTATATATAAACCACTCTTTCTGAATAGTAGTTCTTTTTAATAATATTTTTTCATAATTAAAAAATAAAGCATTACTGAATGTAAATGGTGTTACTGAAAAAGTTCGCAAAAAATTAGGCGATTGACACTTGAATATGGGAGTAAATCTGCCAACCGAATATTCAGTATTCGGCCAAAACGGCTATTCGGTGCATCCCTATTTGTATAGACTAGTGCCAGATCAGAACATTGAGAAAGTACATTTGTTCATATATATTTTTAACAATTTAACACGTTAACGTCCTGTGTCCTCATTTGAGGACAGCTAGTAAAATAGCGTGTATATCTTTTGTGGTTTCTTGAAATGATTTCTGCTATTTAGAGACAGTTTTATGGCATCCCTATAATTCTTATATTCTCTATATTTCATAATTTGGATAATTTTATTATTTTTCATTCATCACACATATACTTACTTTTTGTGTAGATATACCAACTTAAGTGAAGTTGATTAGTAATATATATTGTAATAACTTTACTTTCAAGGTCTTTGTCAACATATAATAGGAAACTAATCTCTCAAACAATAAATAAAATAAAAATTATAATGAAGCACTTTACACATAATTAAATAAATATTTCATATTTCATCGTTAATATTTTCGGCTGGACGCCCAGCTCTTTTGAAACGATCTTCATCTGTGTTGGATCTCTTAGAGTTGTGGTCTTTTATAGACTTCATAAGTTGATTCCACATCCGGTCAGGAGCCATTGCGTCAGTGTCATTGCACACATCCGGTGGTGTTGCTATTTCTATGGCTTCTCTAAACATCGCGTAATTATAATTATTGTAATTCGCTATCTTTTTAGTTTTTTCAAAATTTATTTTAATTTCTTCATATCGAAAGTTTTAGCTAAAACTGTATTTATTTTTCCTGTTTTGATATCGTTTTTATGTTCTTTGAGTCTGGTTTTAATCTTTCTTTTTGTTACACCGATGTATGAACCTGGTTTATTGTCTTGATTATTTGCGAACAGTATTTGGTAAATTCCGGCGGTTTCCAAAGGGGGGATGGGGTCTTTATCATTACGCCTCTTATTCACCTCTTCTATACCTTGCGATCGCGGAGCATTGAATAAAATTAAAAACTGGACAAATAAAATCGGTGTAAATATCCCTATAAAACCTAACCCAAATATTTTTCAATTAATACGTAATGATAAAGACCCCATCCCCCTTTGGAAACCACCGGAATTTACCAAATACCGTTCACAAATAATCGAGACAATAAACTAGGTTCATACATCGGTGTAACAAAAAGAAAGATTAAAACCAGACTCAAAGAACATAAAAACGATATCAAAACAGGAAAAATAAATACAGCTTTAGCTAAAACTTTCGATAATGAAGAAATTAAAATAAATTTTGAAAAAACTAAAAAGAATAGCGAATTACAATAATTATAATTACGCAATGTTTAGAGAAGCCATAGAAATAGCAACATCGTTTGAAAAGAGCTGGGCGCCCAGCCGAAAATATTAACGATGAAATATGAAGTATTTATTAAGGTTTTTATATTTAATTAATTAATCTCTCGAAGTTTTTGTATCTGGATTTTTTTCACTCTAATACCAAATGTCCTCAAATGAAGATAGACTTTAATTTTAAAACTAACTGAAGAGTTGTTTGAATTTAATATATTTTATTCTCAGTAGTCCACATTATAGTCCGTAGGGCAAGAGCTGCTATTGTTCAGGTTCGTTTGCCATATCACACAACTAAGTGAATTTTTGCACATGGGTTTTACATGATGTTTCTTTTAAAAATTTGCAATGTTCCCCAAAAAGAACTTGCACATTAATCTTTTATTCGTAAAAACATGCATGCATTCCTGTGTCATTCCAAGATAGTTTATTTTAAATGAAAATGTCAAAAGATGGTGCTGTTAGGCAGAACAATCTTTTTTAATCCGCTAGTAGTCACTAGTTGGTCGATTTGCCGCCCATCCTTCAGTTTTGCCATATTTTTTTATTCAACAGCCACCAAAAATTTTTAGAAGTAGCATTTGATATATAAAAAACGCGAATAAAATCGAAGAAGCGTTGATCACATCACTTTTAAAAATTATTGGTGCGAGTTAAATAAAAATTTCGCAATTTGTAATAGGTGGCGCTGTCTATAGCGACTACTAACGGGTTAAAATACTACTAAAATAAAGGTTTAATCATCGAACTGAATAACTATTATTTCCTTTTTTTAATAAGCTAAAATTTATTAAATTGATTCCAATTTAATTGTTTTCTAACTTTTTTTAAACACAAATTCAACACAACACTTCGGCCACATATCCTAAAACTAGCAGTGAAGATGCGTCCAAAATTTTGGAGGGATGCCAGCTTGACTGACAATTTGAAATTAGGAAAACATCCAGTAATTCCGCGCTCTGTTATTGCTAATTTTCTCTGAGTCAGATGACTGTCACCCATTTAGCATTGGGCTCATTGAGTTAGCACTTGCGCAGATGCTTCCATGGTTTCATGAAATGTGGTCGAAGAATATTCTATTCGATCTGTTTGCAAACAAAGAAAATAGCAGCTCCCGTATCGTGTTGTATACATCCTCGTTGAGAATTTAAATAATGAGAAAATAATCGATTTTTTCGAAAAAAGTTTTGTAAAAGTTCTTCATTCGAAATCAGAATGACTTAATCTGGATGGTAAAGAGCACATTGTGGCTAAAAATATTAATAGGTTTAATTTGAGTAGATATTTGAACATTGGATATCATCGATTTTAACTATTTGCGAATGGAAAAGAATTTAATAGAAAACAAAAACTAAATAAATTATTTAGTTGCGATTAAAGTATTACATTGTTTAGAGGGACACCTCTTTAAATGAACATCTAAATTGGGTTTCCATTTTTCTATCACATTTAATTCTGACGGTGTGAAATGCCTACCAAAATATGATTCATGAAATTGTCATTGCTCTAAATTTTACCCACTGCAGTTTCAAATGTTGAGATTGCCAGCTAGATTAACTAGGCAGCTGAAACAATAATTTCCTCTTGTATACTACTGGGGTATAAATAGATCTGCGCTTTAAGTAAGTGGAAGGGACAGAAGTTTCAAGTAAGAGAGCTATTTTTGTCTCCTTTTTTTTTAATCCTCTCTAAGTTTGAGAAATATCTTGCTTTGTGTTTTGCTACTTTTTATTGTTTACATTTCCATTTAGCATTATTACAGTTTGCTGTGTTAATGACCTAGTTTTATAGTTTTAAAATTTTATTTACATTAGTTACTTATTCATCAATTATCTGTTTAACCTTCCTACCCTGTTGAAAAAATTTTACGTTTTACCTGTATGGGTCGAATCGACCCACTTTGTATAAATTGAATTTAGGTCTTAAGAAAGAATTTCTATGGAGCTCATTTTACATCTGCGTTTCCGAAAACTATTGCCATCTATTGACTATTCCAGAAAATGAAGTCTACTCAAAAGAAAAAATTTGGTGTTTTAAGCATTTCTATGTATATTAATACACGTTTTACCTGTATGGGTCGAATCGACCCACTCTGTATAGATTGAATTTAGGTCTTAAGAAAGAATTTCTATGGAGCTCATTTTACATCTGCGTTTCCGAAAACTATTGCCATCTATTGACTATTCCAGAAAATGAAGTCTACTCAAAAGAAAAAATTTAGTGTTTTAAGCATTTCTATGTATATTAATACACGTTTTACCTGTATGGGTCGAATCGACCCACTCTGTATAGATTGAATTTAGGTCTTAAGAAAGAATTTCTATGGAGCTCATTTTACATCTACGTTTCCGACAACTATCGCCATCTATTGACTATTCCTGAAAATGAAGTCTACTCAAAAGAAAAAATTGGTGTTTTAAGCATTTCTATGCATGTTAATAATGTGGGTCAAATCGACCCAGACAGGTAATATGTCACATATTTTTTTGGGGTGGTTTAAAACAAACCAATGACTCTGAAAACATCATATATTAAACGAATGCATATTTTTGAGGCATACATAATGTTTGAACAATCAAAATTAAAATCAGTAGAAGATATCAAAAGATCAATTTTTAAAATGGGTCGAATCAACCCATACAGGGTAGAAAGGTTAAGGTAGTGATTCTCAACCTTTCTTTTTTTTGTCGCGGCACACTTTTAACGATTTCAAAATTTGGCTGCACACAATGAAAAAGATATACCGTAAAATCCCGAAAGTAATTTCCCCCCCCCCAACTTTTTGAAAAGCAAAACGGATAAATTTCAGGTGGTGGTGGGGGGGGGGGGGTTCAAGATTCTTAAAAAAAAATGAAGAAAAGTGAGGGGAAGTTATATTCGATAGAGGGGGTACTTTCGGGATTTTACGGTACTTACTTAAAAGGAAATATTAAAGGTAATTTCTTACATCAAAGGTAAAAAAAACTGTGTAATGTTTCCATTGATAACATGCATCCGACACTTTATGAAAAATTAGTTAAATTAGAAGTAATATATAAATATTAAAACTTAATTCAATGACAAACTTAACTTGCAATGTCGACGTACCGTAAGTGCGCCCGAAGATTGGATGGAGAAAACAATAGGGGGGGGGGGTATCTGGATAATGAAGACATTTCACTTTCAGCGAGAAAAGGGAGGGGGTTTACTTTCGGGGTTTTACGGTAAGTTTAAAAGTTGTTTACTTACCTATAATTTAATACACTGTGTAAAATATGCATTTCTAAAATTTGGCGGCACAGTGGTTGAAAATCACTGGTTTAAGGTAAATCTTCCCAAAAAGGAAAATCAAATTAAAAATTCATAAAAAACTAGTATGTTGTAGCCATCACATACCTTTCTTCTATATTTTCTTATATACAAATTCATTCAGTAAAAATAGTTTATTAAAGTTATCTTCCCTGATAAATATAGACGATTATCATTCAAGAGAAGTATAACACTAAATATACAAATAAAACCATTTTTTTTTTCTATAGGTCATTTTCAAAAAACTTGCCAATTCACTGTTGATGCTATTCTGAGGCTTTTAATTATTTTAATATTTAATGAAGCAAAAAATTCTTTAGCACTCTTATTTATGAGAGTATTTATAACATGATGTATTTTTTTTTTTTTAAAAAAAAGATAATCATTTCAAGGTTCATAGCATTTGAAAAAATAAGAAAAGCTGGAAAAGTAAGATTTTCAGCTGTCCAATAAAAAAGAAAAACCTGATTTACTGATTATAAATATATTGTATATAATATTCACTCCTTTGAACAACTACTTGTTATAATTATATATATATGTACATAAGTGTATATAATTTATTTATATGTTTACTTATAAATAAAAAAGGAAATAACATAATCAAGTAGCTCATCTCGAAATATTTCCGATGCATTTTCTTTTGACTTGAATGTCCTCCTTATTAATTCACTAGTTATGCATATATTTCAAACATAATATTTTATATAATGTGTATCAAAAATATTCCATTGTTTATTAGTTTTTTTTTTTTTTTTTAATAATTATGTTATTGCGATTATTATTATTCAGTTTTTTTTTTGTTTTTTTTTTTTTTTTTTGGTGCTCTTATTATATTGAAATATATAGCCACAAAATTTAACTCTTTTTCATGAAAACATATTATGGTTACCCTGTACTTAACTAAAAGTAATACATTTAGTGAAAGAAAGTATTTTATTTGGTTTTAGATATTAATAAAATTTTAGTACCAAGATTTTATTATATATTACACAGTGTATTGTTTATTGAAGGGATAGTTTTTACTAGATTACTATTACGAAAAGTTCTATAAATAAAAAGAAATAATATTTATAGTACATGACTAATTATATTTGGAGGTAAATGAAAAATACATATATTATAATATTTAGTTAAAAATATAGGGTTTAAAAAATAAAAGTTTTTTTGTCGCATAATCATTTGGCATTCTACTTAAAATGCATATAATTTACTTTGAAAAAAATAAGTTATTTTTCCATATTTATTTTTTATAGGCAGTTTTAAAACACTTTTCTTTCTTTTTCTTCTTTAGGAAAATAAAATTTAATATATTGTAAAATTTTAAGTATAAAATTTGAAAGCATTTAAAATAGCTCTTATGGCTGTATGGGATTTTTTTCTTTTTTGCTTGTAAAATAATAATGTGAAACTGTTTTGGGGGGAACATTGTATTTTTCTACTCTATGTACATCTACCTTTTAGAAAAATAAGCAAAGATGTGGCAAATGAAACTTAATTTCTAAGCATAATTTAGCCTGTCGCCCCACGGACTACTATGTTTAGGTTCGAAATATTCATCAAAATATATATTATATTTAGCAAAATTAACTCGGTTGTTAACGGGTTAAGCCATGGTTTAAAACCATTGGTAGTCAACTCATTTCTACCACCCACTATTGGCAGTGCTGCACAGATTAAGAGTTTAGGATGTATTACGAATGCTACGGAAAAGCAGTGATGCCAGATGGTCGAAAATTATATCCCCAAACAGGTCTTCAAATTTCCCCAAATTAGGGGGTTTTTTCGAAAAAATCCCCAACTTGATTTCTACTAAAAAGGGAAAATAAAATTAAAAAATATATATATATCAAGCAAATTTTTCTGATTTAAGCTCAGATTTTCCCCCCAAATGAAGGCAATTTTTGAAAAATATCCCCAAATAACAATAAAGCTATTGAAAGTATTTAGTCGTAGCGATAAATCATTACGTTGCCAACATTGACAGAAACTTGAACTCCCCAGATTTGTCCCCAAAAATTTTAGAATTCCCCACAAACATTTGGCCCCCAAAATTGTCCCCAGAAGCCTCAAAAATCCCCAATCTGGCATCACTGCGGAAAAGTAGTAATTTTCATCTTGCAGGTAGAGGGCGAACAGATCTTGACAATCTGCCAATCAGCCCGTTTGTTTAAATTTGTAGTAGTTCATTGGTCGTTCTCGGAAATCGGATGATGACAGAAGCCGAAGGGGCGGGCTTTCACTTTCTTCCGATAAGTTTAAAAAATACTACACCAGGCGGCGATCGGATTGTTTTCCTCCACTCGGCTGAATTAATGTGGAATAGAAAGCTTCGGTTTCTGCGCTGGCTGCCCTATCTTGTTTTTCATCCTATAGATAGTCTTAATCCATGCAGTGCTGCCAGATTGAGGGAAATTTTAGTCAATATCTACCACTAAATTTTACTTGTAACGGTTACCTAATTACATTGAAGATTTCTTTCTAAGATGTTTCGAAATAATTAGCAAACTATTACAATTAAAATTTAGTGAGGGGTATTACATAAAAATTTCCCTCAATCTGGCAGCACTGACTATTGGGCGTTCAAGCTTTTATAATAAGTGATATAGGAATTTTGTCTGAAACTGGAGCACTATACTTTTTTTGTTTTTTTTTTAAAGCATTGAAACTGAAATAAATGTTTTATTGCTATATGCTTTAACTTACCGTAATTCTGTTTTTTAAATTTTAAGAAATAAAGTTATTTCCCATTCTTTATAAATCACCATTTTTGTGGGCCTCGTGTACAGTTAGAAAATTTTACCGTAATTTTCGTGAGATAGGCCGCACCAGCGAAAAATCGGCAAAATTAAATTAACTTTCATCAGATAAGCCGCGGCTTATACCATTTATAATCTACTACTAAAACAACTCTTTGTACATGCATCGATATCGTAAATATCGATGTATTTTCTTTTGAACATTTAATTTTTCTTTTCTTTTATTAATATTAACGCATTAGTAATGAAGTGTTAAAATCCTATACAGATCGCCACAAAAATTTGGCACACATGCACACACAGACAGACATTTTTTAAAAATGGTCAAATCGTGTTCTAGAACTCTCAAAACGTGAAAATCCGTCGAAATTTTTACGAATCTAATACTTTTTTCTATTGAATATAGAAGAAAGTAATAATTGTAATTTAAAAAATTTAAATGTGGGCAGCTATAACACGCGCATATATACAAAATAGGTTTTCAAATAGCTCTTCATGGCTTTTAGTTTTTACTTTCTTCTGTATTCAATAGAAGAAAGTATTGGATTCATAGAAATTTTCGACTTCCGGTTTTCGACGGATTTACATGTGTTGAGAGGTCTAGAACACGATTTGACCATTTTTAGGAAATGTCTGTCTAATATGTCCGTCTGTGTGTGTGTGTGACAAAAATTTTGTGGCGACTGTACCTCTGGAACTACTGCTCAGAATTATACATAAGTTTATATGTAGCTACACCTTGGCCTAAATTAGTGCCTATCAACTTTTGGTGTTAACTGCTCAACAGGTGACGCTGCTATACAACGATTTTTGCAATTTAACGGGAGACTATAGCTCAGTTTCTATTGCATATCATCAAACAAAACTTGATATGCGAGAAGAACATTTATGAGACATTATGCTGATTCAATTGGAATGCTTATCGACCAAAAAGTGGCGCTACTATACAGCGCTTTTCGCAATTTAAGGGAAGACTATATCTCAGGAACTACTGCACACAATTGCATATAAATTTATTTATAGATGCACCCTGACATAAATTAGTGCTTATCAACTTTTGATTTCAACCGCTCACCAGGTGGTGCTGCTACACAGCGATTTCTGCAATTTAAGGGAAGGCTATATCTCAGGTTCTATTGCGCATCATTTAACATAACTTGATATGTGAGAAGGCCATTTATATGGCATTATGCTAATTCAATTTGGATGCTTATCGGCCAATAGATGGCGCTGCTATACTGCAAATTTCCTCGATAATAGCAAGGATCTATTTCAACCTAGACCCACATGCGATACTGAAGACCTGTTCATTCAGTGGTTTTCCTTTGAAAAAAAACGTGCTCTGTTATGCCTGGAAACGGCTGCAGACGGCGCTACAGTTCAGAACAAACATTCTGATTTTTCCTTTAATTACATTAATAATGTGCTATGTTTTTACCTGATTCACTAAACTATTTTAATTTTTTTTTTTTTTTTTCAATTTTTAGGGAAAGTAACGTTGTAAACAAATGTTTACTTATTAATAAAATTTTATATTTTAGCAAAAAAAAGAATATATATATATATATATATATATATATATATATATAAATTGCTACAAATGCAATATAAAGAGAAGATTCCGAATGTTTTCTAACATTTCAAAAGTATTCAAATGCCATTTTTTCGGCATTATAGGAATTGATTTTTTTCATTGAAGAAATTCCCACTAATTTAAAGATCTTTGCAAAATTTTATCCCCATTAATGCTATTGCTTTAACTTTCAATATTTTTACTGTCATTAATATATATATATATATATTAGAATATATATATATATATATATTATATTTTTCGATTAGAAATTGAAAAATTTTAATTTCTTTTGTATTACTCTCTTTTTTTCTCATATAATAATTTATGATCAAATATTTATCAATTTAAACATTAAAATAAATATTTTGTAAGGCATTCAAAGAACTTGGTACAACTAAATTAATTTAATTATTTACAGATATAATCTCCTAAAGAATTAAAAAACTAAATACACAAATTTCTTGATAGCCATGTGAAGCCGGGTTTAATCCCAGGTCACGTTCATCGGCATTCAGAGTTTTCGGTGGTTTTCTCGGAAACGTACGTGAATACGGGCTGGGACCCCTTACAATATAATTAATATTTTTTTAAAGAGTACTATATAATTATATTTTAACTATAATTAATAGTTTTTTCTTGAAATTATACAAACTTTTTTATTTTATTTATTTATTTATTTTTAATCTACTGTTTAAAGATCCTTTTTTATTAGTTTTTAAAAATTTAATTGTAAGTTATCATTGACAACTAAATTATATGCTTAGGAATAAAATTTCAAAATTTGAATTATTTTATGGAATTATGTATATATGTGCATATTCTGTAATATCGAGGATTTTAAAAATAGTGATGCAAATACTAAAATGCGTTGCCGGATTCGATCCCAGGTTGCGCTCGTCGACCTAACCGTTCTGAATTTTCCGTGGTTTTCTCCGAAACGCGCGTGAATAAAGTCTGGGATCCCTTATAAAGAACACTTCGGTGAACGCTCCTTCAGTGGCCTATCGGTTCTGCTCTTTAAGATGGTAGCCGAGAAGTGTCGGGTTCGAACCCAGGTCCCGTTTATCGGCTTGGCCGTTAGGAGTTTTCTGTGGTTTCTTCCAAAAAGCGAGTTAGTACGGTCTGAGGCCCCTAAAAAAGATTTCGCCTTTCACGCAGAACACTCCACCAGTCGCACAGCCGTTTGGAGTTTTCCGTGGTTTTCTCCCAAGCCTGCGTAAATACAGGCTGGAGCCCCTCATAATATACAATTAATAATTCTTTAAAAAGTGCTATGCTAAAAATTATTACTATAATTAATAATTATTTTCAGGAGATTATTCAAACAGAACCCTCTAAAGAAAAAAAATCTACTATTTAACGGTCCAGTTTTTACAAGTTTTTAAAAAATCAACTAGCAGGCTACGCCCGCTTCGCTGGTCACTATATTTAAATGAATTTTCAAAAGAATTGATTCAGTATTTATTTTTTACTTAACAAAAAAAATAATAATAATTTATACATAAATAAATAAATAAACATTGAAATTGCTGTAGACCTTGCTTCGAGTACCGGCTGCCTACGGCAGCTCTTTTTTCCGCCCGTGCTGCATCGCGGGTCCAGGTTCCCACTGTCAGTAAAAAGGTCTTTCCCGGGCACTTCGATCTGGGTATTTATTGACGACACGTGGATCTTCTGTTATTTAAGAACTACGATTTTAAAGATGACTGTATCTCAGCATCTATTATATGTTTTTGTTTTTGAACCATGTGTTTTATAGCCCCCGTTATTTACACTGTATTACGATTTATTCCGACCAGTATAACAAAATAAAATAAAAAGTAGATTTTCTTTTTAAAGGAATTAAATAAATGAAAAACAAATACATTTTAATCAGTTTAATCCTTTTCCACTATATACTACCATTTTTTCCCGCAATAAATATTATAAATTAAAAAAAAAAGGGTTTTATACAAAAAAAAATTATACTTAAACATAACAATTTATTTATATTACACTAGCAGGCTACGCCCGCTTCGCTGGTCACTATTTTTAAAATGAATCATTATAATTAATGAATTCTCAAAATTGCGTTAATTTTTATCATGTGAAAAAAAAAAAAAAAAATGAAAAAAAAACTCTGATCAGGAAAAATGTCGCACCGGGTCCCCACTGCCTTCGGCAGCGTAGACCCGTGCGCGATGCGCACGCGCGAATGCATATATATGAGCGCCCTAATAATTTTACAAATTCGAATATATCCGCAATCGATTTGTAAGTATCGAAAACCTCTATATACCAATTTTGAACGATCTGACACTATTTTAATTTTTTGCCCCCCCCTCCCCTCCCCCCTACTCGCCCCTCCTAATAACTTTACACAATCGAAAATATCCCCATTCGACTTGCAGACTTCTTAAACCTATCTGTACCAATTTTGAACGGCCTAACTGTATTTCTATTTGTTTTTGCCCCATAGCCCCCCCTTACCGCCCCACCCCCTACCCGCCCCTCCTAATAATTTTACAAATTCAAAATCATCCGCAATTGATTTGTAAGTATCGGAAACCTCTATGTACCAATTTTCAACGATCTGACACTATTTTTATTATTTTTGCCCCCCCCCTCCCCTTCCCCCTTCTCGCCCCTCCTAATAACTTTACACAATCGAAAATATCCCCATTTGACTTGCAGGCCTCTTAAACCTATCTGTACCAATGTTGAACGGCCTAACAGTATTTCTATTTGTTTTTGCCCCATTGCCCCCCCTTACTGCCCCACCCCCTTACACGCCCCTCTTAATAATTTTACAAATTCAAAAATATCCGCAATCGATTTGTAAGTATCGAAAAACTCTATGTACCAATTTTGAACGATCTGACACTATTTTTATTTTTTTGCCCCCTCCCCTCCCCCCCTACTCGCCCCTCCTAATAACTTTACACAATCGAAAATATCCCCATTCGACTTGCAGGCCTCTTAAAGCTATCTCTACCAATTTTAAACGGCCTAACTGTATTTCTATTTGTTTTTGCCCCATAGCCCCCCCCTTACCGCCCCACCCCCCTACCCGCCCCTCCTAATAATTTTACAAATTCAAAATCATCCGCAATCGATTTGTAAGTATCGGAAACCTCTATGTACCAATTTTCAACGATCTGACACTATTTTTATTTTTTTGCCCCCCCCCCTCACCTCCCCCCTTCTCGCCCCTCCTAAAACTTTACACAATCGAAAATATCCCCATTTGACTTTCAGGCCTCTTAAACCTATCTGTACCAATTTTGAACGGCCTAACTGTATTTCTATTTGTTTTTGCCCCATAGCCCCCCCTTACGCATGTGAAATCACGTTTTGCCCCCCCGCCCCCCTTGGGGACCGAATTTCAAAAATTTCAGAAACCGATTTTTAGACATTTGTATTAGCTATATTTTAAAGCAAAAATTTTACGGATATCTGTTTTTTTGTTTGAGATAGGAAGGATTTTGTGAAATTACGTTTTGCCCCCCCTCCCCCCCTTGGGGGGCGAATTTTGTAAAATCGCTTGCGGCGTTGTCTTTCTCGGGTCGTAAACATTAGCCGTGCCAAATTTGGTCCCGCTCGGTGAAACGGCCTAGGATTCTATAGCGGACACACAGACACACAGGCTCTGCTCTTTTATATATATAGATTACCATTTGATTTTCAATGAATATAATAAATTAAAAAAAAAAAAATCGCCTTTAAATGAATGTATTAAATAAAAAATAAATCCGCGATTGTCATGAAATGCTGTCCCTCTGGTGGGCTAAGGTGAAATTACAATTAACATGCATAGCTTTCGAATTTATCTAGACGTCATTGCTGGCCGATATTTAGTTTCACATATATTTATTGAATAAAAATGAATAAATCCGGTAAAAAAGATAACACTTACTGTTGTGTGCCAGGTGCCACAGTGTAATTCCAAGAATAAAAAAATCCAGAATTAAGCTTCCATTTATTTCCAAATGACAAATTTAAAATTTCAGTTGCTTCGGCTAATGGAAGTAAAAAATTAATCAGATGATTTGAAACTAATATTTGTTCAGCTTCAGTTAAAAATCTACTTCCGATCGAACGTTGAATAAACTGAAATATTTTTTCCAAAAGCAATCAATTTTCCATGATGTAATGGCGGATAAATTATAGCACGAATATTAAGTAGTAACACATATAGAACAAAAATTAATACACGTGGCCATTATATTTACTAACAACAGAAACTGAAAAAGCGCCATCTATCGATCATTACAAACGCGGATACTGAAATAACCGTTGCTAAGATACGCAGACGATTACAATCAAAGAATTAAATTTATGAAAAATGAAGCATTAAATCCAATATTTAAAATCGAAAAAACATTAATTTAAAAAATTCGAATTCGAAAAAATCTCGATGAGGTGCGCACCTGCAGGGTCCCAGGTACCTATATGCCAAATTTGGAAGCTCTGCTATCAATATTTTGAGCACCAGAGCACATACAGACAGACACAAAGACACTTCTCTCTATTTATACAGATTAAATTTTTAGTCAACTAATTAGTTGATTGAAAATTTATTTAATTAACTAGCAGGCAACGCCCGCTTCGCTGGTCCCTATTTTTAAATGAATCACTATAATGAATTCTCAAAATTACATTAATTTTTATCACGTAAAAAAAAAAAGAGAAACAAAATCTGAGTAGGAAAAATGTCGCACCGGGTTCTCACTGCCTTCGGAAAAAATTCCCAAAATGCTCTAACACTTATTTCTATTATTTTCCCACTTCGCCCCCCCCCCTCCTGTCTATCCTAATAATTTTACAAATTCGAAAATATCCGCAATCGATTTGTAGGTATCAAAAAACACTATGCACCAGTTTTGAACTATCTATCTCTATTTTTATTTTTTGGCCCCCTCCGTCCCCCCCCCTTCCCGCCCCTCCCAATAATTTAAAAAATTCGAAAATATCCGCAATCGATTTGTAGGTATTGGAAACCTGTATGTACCAATTTTGAATGATCTAACTCTATTTTCTTTTTTTTTTGCCCCTCTGCCCCCCCTTCCCGGCCCTTCTAATAACTTTACACTTTCGAAAATACCCCCATTCGACTTGCAGGCCTCTAAAACCTATCTGTACCAATTTTGAACGGCCTAACTGTATTTCTATTTGTTTTTGCCCATAGCCCCCCCTTACCGCCCCACCTAATAATTTTAAAAATTCGAAAATATCCGCAATCGATTTGTAAGTATCGAAAACATCTATATACCAATTTTGAACGATCTAACTCTATTTTTATTTTTTTGCCCCCCCCCTCTCCCCTCCCCCTTTCCCGGCCCTCCTAATAACTTTACACTTTCGAAAATATCCCCATTCGACTTGCAGGCATCTAAAACCTATCTGTACCAATTTTGAACGGCCTAACTGTATTTCTATTTGTTTTTGCCCCATACCCCCCCCCTTGCCGCCCCCCCCTCTTCCCGCCCCTCCTAATAATTTTACAAATTCGAAAATATCCGAAATCGATTTGTAGGTATCGAAAACCTCTTTATATCAATTTTGAACGATCTAACTCTATTTTTATTTTTTGCCCCCCCTGTCCCCTCTCCCCTCCCCCCTTCCTGCCCCTCCTAATAACTTTACACAATCGAAAATATCCTCATTCGACTTGAAGGCCTCTAAAACATATCTGTATCAATTTTGAACGCCCTGACTGTATTTCTATTTGTTTTTGCCCCTTAGCCCCCTCCCCCCCCCCTTGCTGCCCCACCTGGGGGCTGAATTTCTAACATTCCAGAAATTGGTTTTAGATATTTGCATTAGCTATATTTTAGAGCAAAAATTTCACGCATATCTATTTTTTTGTTTGAGATATATAGGATTATGCGAAATCACGTTTTACGCAGGTGAAATCACGTTTCCCCCCCCCCGCCCCCCTTGGGGACCGAAATTGGAAAATTCCAGAAATTGATTTTTAGACATTTGTATTAGCTATATTTTAAAGCAAAAATTTTACGGATATCTGTTTTTTTGTTTGAGATATGAAGGATTTTGTGAAATCACGTTTCGCACCCCCCTCCCCCCCCCCTTGGGGGGCGAATTTTGTAAAATCGCTTCTTAGTGGATGCCTACGTCATAGAACGAACATTGTCACGAAATTTCATGCTTCTAGGTCCAGGGGTTTGGTCTGGGCGTTGATAGATCACCCCCTCACTCACTCACTCAGGAAGTGTTCTTTTATATATACTAGCAGGCTTTGCCCGCTTCGCTGGCCACTAAATTTAAAGGAAACTCGTTTCTATATAGCTTTATAAAAATAAAATAAAATAAATTACTGAAATTGTTCAAAAGCTCGCTCCAGGTCCCTGTTGCATTCAGCAGCGATTTGGTCATCAACTGCAACTCGGGCGCTTGTCCCTATTACCTGCGACAATAGTTTACCAATGAGCTTCCATTTAGGTGCTTATTATATAACAGTTTCGAAATAGATAGTATCGAAAAAATTGGAGTTTCCCTTTTATATTTGAATCCCAGTTACATGTGAACAACACTATACGTGTTGTTCACATACGTGTTGTGCTCTAATATCTATATATTAATTTGAAACAGTGGCGCACCCACGGAGGGGGCTTAGGGGGCTGAAGCCCCCTCCAGAACGAGCTGACATAGTAAAAAATTTCAGATGTGCATGAAAAAAAAAATACTACTCAAACACAGATATTGTAAGCAGAAATAGTTTATAAATTATACATTAAATATTAGGAATTTTTGAAATCCTTACTGTCAAAAACAAAAACAATGAACTAATTCTTTGATTTTTAGTTGAAAGAAGTTGCAATTTTTAGGGACAGGCTTCTAAGGTCCTAAACTAGAGAATATACTGTTATCACGAAATCGAGTAAGTATCTAAAAAGTCAGACAGAAGAAGCAATCAGACGTGGAAATAAGCTGGGATGTATTTTTCAGGAAAAGGGGATACCAAGCTCATGCAGTTATTGTATCTTAATTTATGAGTATTTATAGCATCTTTGTGGAAGTGTGTTTTGTCCCTGGGCAAAATTAACACATTCACATCGGCAAATGAAAATTCTCGTTTGATATGAAATAAAAATTAGCTTTGCTCTTATAGTCGTTCCTCTAAAACTAAATTTTAAATTAAAAATGGACTTTGCATATTCGTGTTAAACCCTTTAAATGCATCTAGTACAAATACATGCTAGTGAAATTTCGCATCAATTGCTGAAGATAAAATTTAATTGGTCTGATCACAAATGAGTAAAATATTTTTCTAAAAATATACCGATTTAGAGAAATGCCACAAAGCATAGTTTACTGTTCAAAATAGGAAAATACCCTGATAATAATATTTTGAGATATTTTACAGATGCTTGGAAGGATGGGGTTAATTATTATTATTATTATTTTTTGTAACAGTATGTAGAAAATACAGTAGGGTCCAAGCACAATTTTCATTTTTGCTTCTGATGTCACTGAGATCTAAGCTCCATTCTTGGATAATAAAATTTTTGCCTGTTATAAAAATTCAAATTTCATAAATATATATTATATTATTGGAATACAATATCCTGTAATGATATTACTCAGAAAGGTAACGCTTGAAATATTTACCAACTGAACAAACTATTCTAAGTAATATATTTTAGGATATTAAGACAGGGCTGCCAACCTCTGGGAGTGCTAAAGTGTAGTTAAAAAGCAAAAAAAGTGTAGTTTTAAGCTACAAAATGTAGTCGCTAAAAAATTAGAAAATACTTAAAATATAAATAAGCATAAAATCTTTTGTTTACATTATGACTTACTTTCTGAAATTTATTGATTTTTAATAATCAAACATTCAAAAATAATAGAAATTTTATCCAAATTTACTTTTTATATTAACATGGATACATGAAAATACACTAATTCTAATATAATACACTAATATGCAGGGTTGCCAACTTTTCAAAAACAGTTTGAGGAGTATTCAGAGAAATTTTGAGGAGCATTTCGGCTACTTTGAGGAGCAATTTTAAAAATTAAAAAAGAAAAAGAAAGAAAGAAACTACTAACAAAAATAAATTAGTAATAATCATATGAAATTAAGTAAAGAAAAAAAAAAAAGGTAAGATGTAGGTATGCATCAAATTTTTAGTTATTCAGTATACTGAATATTCATTATTCAGTAATAATCAAACATTTAGTGCATGCCTATTCAAAAGAAACTTGTTTAATTACAAGAACAAGACAATTGATGTGAAAATAATTTCAATGCTATACTTCAAACAGATACAAAAATTGGATTTTTTTAAACAAAATCTTAAATTTTTGGAGTAACAAAAGTCAAAATAATGAACAATTTTAATAGTTTAGATATTAGAAAATGTAATAAAACTGAATCTACAATAAAATAATCATTGTTATTAAGGATGGAAAAGGATTGAAATTGTACAACATTAAATTCAATTTCAGTGCAAACTGACAGCCATCAACTTTTCTGAAACTTTTTTTCCCCTTTAAGATTATTGCTAAATATACCTAAAAAATCGAGTTTCCGTAGAGGGGGGGGGGGGGTAGAATTACGTTTTTATCATTAATTAAGTAAATATGCTATTCTTCTCGTATTTGACGGAATTCGCAATATTTTTACGACCGATTGCCGAAATTCGTAATTATCTCACTGCAAATTTACAAAATCTACGTTTAATAGCAAATAATTGCTAAT
Source organism: Salticus scenicus (assembly GCA_963930645.1). Taxonomy (NCBI): domain Eukaryota; kingdom Metazoa; phylum Arthropoda; class Arachnida; order Araneae; family Salticidae; genus Salticus; species Salticus scenicus. Next base: position 226,283,453 of record OZ005661.1, read on the forward strand.
ATATACTATAATTTTGCTCTAATTGATAAAATTCACTCTTCTTTAAAGGTAAATCCTAAAATACGCGATTATTATGCGGCCGATTGCCGAAACACGCTATTATTTAGCTACTAATTTGTGCAAAATACGTTCATCTGAAAGCTGAATCTTAAATACTCAACTATTTTGCCACTAATCAGTGAAATTTGCATTTTTTTTTTTTTTTTTTTTTTTTTTCAAAGTGTAATCTCGGAAATCGGGAATAATTTTGAAGTAGTTTTCGCTAATACGGGATCGCTTACCCACTAATAATCAAAAATTTACGTTTTATATGCTATCATTTGGCTGCTAGCCAATAAAGGTTTTTTTTTTTTCCCCCAGTTGATTTCAGTAAATCGCGATATTTTTGTAGCCGATGACGGAAATACGCAATCATTCCGCCGCTAATTAACAAAATTTATGTTTAATCGCTGAAAAAGGCTTTATTTTGATGCTAATCGATGAATTTCTTGATTTTTTCAAACATGATTTACATTATAAGTATAATTTTGTGGCTTTTTATAGAAATACGGAATTATTTTACAGCTAATTTTCAAAATTACGTAATCGTAAACTAATTGCTAAAATAGATGTTATTTTTCTAAAAATGTCTAATTATTTAGTCATAAATCAGCTTTTTTTTTATTACTGAAATGTCATTTTTTGCGGCTGATTTATAAAATACGCAATTTTCTTGTGCTATTTTTGTGATGAATCCATTTTAAATCCGGCGATTTTTGTGAAAGTCCCATTTTCAGATATGAAAATTTCTTAGAATCACCCAATAAAAACTAAGTTATCGCGTATTCAGTTATCCTAAGAAAAAGCACAGAAAATATTCTTTTTCTTTCTCCAACGGTAGATACTTCGTACGATAAAGTTCGAAATTTTCCATGATTTTCTCAGAAACTTGTATATTAAAACACTTAAGAAAGTTTCCTATTACAGAGGACAATTCCTCCGTTAAGTCTGACTTTATACTGTTTTCTCCAAAACTCGCGTGATTACGGCTTCAGACACTTTAGAAAGTCTCCCACGGAAGATAGCTCTTCCTGGTCTTAGTTTCCTTGCGTTGTCAATCGTACTTAAAGTTCAGTAACTTTGAATCCATTATTTTTATCGATAAATAATTAAAATAAACAATTTTTTTCGTTAGAAAGTATTATTTTTTAGCGACTTATTAAGCATTAAGTTAACTGAAACATTGATAGAGTTTAAATGAAAATCAAAATACAGCATAATCATAGCCATGAAGATAATCATAGCATTCGGTTTCTTTCTCCCCCCCTTTCAGCTTGCGGTGTCTGTGCTTGCGGTTTTAATTAAGCACACTCTCAGCTAATGTAAACAAATATGTGTTCCCGTTCTGAGTCAGCAATATTTCGATTACGCAATGCCTAGCACTAGAATGTTTTTTTTTTTTTCTTTACTATTTATTTATGAGTATTTACGATGAAGCATGTGGTTCTTCAACTAGATTGTAAAAGTTAGTTTTGTTATTTTTATATTTTCAAGAAGCACTTTCATAGATAAAAAATAAAATTCAAAGAATAATGTTTTATGCGGCAACTGTTGGAAATGTAAAATTAAAAGTTGATAAGGATTGGATTGGGATTTCTGTCTAGATGTGTGCAAGGAAAAAAAAAGGAAAAAGAAAGAAAGAAAAAAGATAGTAGTTTTTTTTTATCTTTTTTTTCAGTGTCTGCCACTATTTAGTTTTATATTATACTTTTTTAATCCGTGGTGAAATCGGAGTTCGCTCGTTGTAAACAAGATGACGATGGGGAAAGGAAAAGCGTAGCTTTAAGTATACGATGCGTAGAGTGTAGTAGACGCAGGCTAAAGCGTAGTTACTACGCCAATTGCGTAGTTGTTGGCAGCCCTGTTAAGAGGTTCTGCCCCCTGCTTGCTGTGTTGGCTTACCCCCACGAAGACTACACGTCTGATTTGTTTCTGTTAATCAAACCTTGAAAGAGCATCGCCCCACACTCCAGATAATTAAATAAAAATAGCCATGTAAAAATTTACACTGAAATTCTGTTCTAGTTCATACTTATAACAACTGCAGCTTTTATTTGGCTATAATTATTAAGATTTCTTAATTACTTAAGTGTTACTGCATTTACAAATAAAGCATCACAAAAGGGTATTAAAATTGATCAAATTTTATTTTCAATGAAAATATTTGGGTGGGGGCATTTCATTTCGAGTAAATTTTATGTTCACCAGCTTGTCATATTCTTTTGATCGTAGATGGACCTAGAAGATTTTGATCGTAGACAGTTTTTGATCATAGTTGAATCTACAACTTTATGTTCGAAAGTTCAATTTCAACCCCAACTGACCGAATTACTCGCACATTATATACGGAGATAAATTCCACAATTGTGCTATTCAACTTAAATTCAGTTTCATTCATTCATTCATTTATTTCAAAAGAAACATTTAAAACAGATTCTTTACTATGCATATGTCTGCGTACCAGTGGCGGCTCATGGACTGAAAATAGGTGAAGAGCCATTTCACCTAATATTTTACACTGTATTCATTTATAGAGTATATAAATTTACATTTAAATAAAATGAGTATTTTTAATTAAAATTATGCATTAAAACTACTTAAATGTTATTTCTCAGCTCTTCATCTATTTTCGGTTCATGAGCCGCCGTTGCTGCGTATATGGACATAAACCTATTACTATACTGTAGGACCCAATTACTCTTCAGCCCCCTCCAGACAGAAATTCTGGGTGCGCCACTGATTTGAAACATATTTTTGTCTGTCTCCACTGTATTGAGAGAACTACTTGGTGTAAAAATTTGGTTGAGGTGTCTAAAAAAAGGTCTTGGTCTGTAGATGTGCTATGAGAAGAGAAAAATAAAAAAAAGTCGAACGGTTTCCCCCCGGGGGGGAAACCGTTTCCCACCCGTTTCGGGTTAAAAACACGTTTACGAGCTTAACTAAGCTTCAAATTACTTCACGGTGAAGAAATTGTACATATGGGGACTAGAGTCGAATACTAAAAAATCAATATCTGCGAATTTGGAATTTTCGATTTTAAAGGGGGAGGGGGGGGAAAGGGGGAAAGTAGATTTGGAGGGGAGGGGAAAGGGGGGAAATTAGTTTGAGAGGGAAATCCGTTCTAGACCCACACATGTAGCACCTCATTTTAAAGGTCTTGAAATTTCATGTTGATTGGGGATGTTTGTATACAGCATAGTGCGACCCCTGGTGGTGAAAAATGGAACTAAGTGATTTTGCTGTAGACCATATCATGTTGCACCTTATTTTAAAGGTCTTGGTATTTCCTAACGGTTGGTGATCTTCGTACAGAACACACTGTGCCCCCTGGTGGTGGAAAGTGCAACTAAAGGATTTTGCAGTTGACACCACCATGTGACACTTTATTTGAAAGGTCTTGGAAATTCAAGGCGATTGTTGATAGAGGTCTTGAAATTTCATGTTGATTAGGGATGTTTGTATACAGTATAGTGCGCCCCCTGGTGGTTAAAAATGGAACTAGGTGATTTTGCAGTAGACCCTATCATGTTACAACTTATTTTAAAAGTATTGATATTTTCTGACCGTTGGTGTTTGTGTATAGAATACGCTGCGCCCCCTGGCGGTTGAAAGTGTAACTAAAGGATTTTGCAGTTGACACCACCATGTGACACCTTATTTGAAAGGTCTTGGAAATTCAAGGCGATTGGTGATGTTCGTGTACAACATACTGCGCTCCCTGGTGGAGGAAAGTGGATTTTGCAGCGCGTGCGTAGCATACCTGCTATACGGTGCCGCTGCCACAGGCAGCGGTAACACGAATCAGAGTTTTGTTCGGTTCAAGGTTAATTTTTGAGAATTTTTCCATGTTATTAGCGGCCTGCATATACGTGCCGCAGGCACTGGGTCACGAACCCGAGTTCCGTTCTGTTTGAGGTAATTTTTTTTTGTTGTTGTTACAGATGATTATTTTGTGATGTTTTCCTTTAAAAATAGAAATTCAAAGAAAATCGAGTTAAAGATATAAAACCATACAAATTTAAGGTTCATTTAAGATTATTATCAAGGGTCCGGGCATTACCGGACGGGTTCGTTCGGTTCCAGGTTAATATTTGGGAATTTTTTTTATCTGTTTAGCGGCCCGCGTATGCACTGCCGCAGGCACCGGGGCCACAAGGCAGAATTTCGTTCGGTTCGAGGTAATTATTTTTTGTTACAGCTGATTATTTTTTTTCGCAATGCTTTTATTTAAAAATAGAATTTCAAACAAATTCGAGTTAAAGATATAAAATCTAATAAATTTAAGGTTATTATCACGGGCCCAGGCATTGCCGGGCTGGTTACTGATTATGCAGAAATTTCAATTAAGTGAAGAATAAAAAGTTCATATACTAAAATTAAAGTTAAACAAACATATTCAAAATAAAAACATATCGAGCAACAACGAAAAGACATAGATGTCTTTTAATATGTATTATATAGCTGCCAACATCATGATCAATATTTCTTAATATTATTAATACCTGCCTATTTTTTACACCAGTCTTTTCATCAGTATTTTTCTTCTTATTTAATCGTATTTGGAGAGAATTACTCTAAAAACTAAGTGGTGTAGAAAAAGGGGAGGGTACTAACAGTACTACGGAATATTAATTAGGTTGTTGGCAGCTATGTTATTAGTTGGTTAGTTCAGGAAAATTGATAGACATCCTGTATCAGTAAGTTAATTTGAGATCTCGCAAGTGCATTCCACTAGATGAGACATAGATGTCCTTTCTAGAGATAAGAGATGAGACGGGCTCAGCCCGAGCCCGATCGGGCTCAAATCTTACGCAAGTCCGGGCTCCGGGCGGGCTCGGATTCAAGCTAAAACTTCCGTTTATTTTATTCTTCACTAACTGGAAAATCTAAAAATATATATATATTCATTTTGAGAGCACCTTTAGTAATGCCATAATAGTCATGATAGGTTATAAATCACAAAATAATCTTGCGAACCTTAGTAGCTTTGACTTTCCCTTTTCTAAATAGAACTTTTTTTTTCCAACACAATGCATATTATCGGAATGTTATAGTGTTATACAGTAATCCTTCCTCCTTCCTTCGTTATATTGGGCCTCATTGTATCACTCATTCGGATAAAATTTTGGCCCCGATAGGCGCGTTATAAACAATGGGCTGCACTATAAATATATATTATATAAATATATACATGTATACAGAGACACAGACATTATAAATTGTTATAATAACATTTATAGCTATTTAAATTGAGGATTGATAATAAGAAAATTAATTTGAAAATGAAAACAGTATTTAATTTTACTATTATGTATGCGTTGCATAGCGTACCACTTTCATTGTCGGGCTCGGGCGAGCTCAGTTCAAAAATATTTCGGGCCCGGGCGGGCTCGGATTACCAAAATAGAGCCCGAAATCACCTCTAGTCCTTTCGTAATTATTATTTGGTTATTATAGGAAAATTGACAGTTATCCTGATTAAGTATAGATCAGTTATAAAATAAATCACGAAAATGGGCGAAAAAAAAAAGGCTTTTCCGATTTTTTTTAAAGCTTGCTATGTGAACTCTGTTTTAAATGTCTTTACACATAATGTCATTTTTCTCTTACAGGAAAATTTTTTGGACTGAGGACTTATTAGTCTCAATCTGGGATTTTTGCGTTGTCGTTTTCGATAGTTGGACATTTGTCGAAATCATTTTTCGATAGTTGGACATTTGTCGAAATCATTTTTCGATAGTTGGACATTTGTCGAAATCATTTTTCGATAGTTGGACATTTATCGAAATCTAAAATTTATCGAAAATATAATTGAAAAATTGAAATCGATGTTATAATTGGGAAGAAAAAAAAAAAAAAAAAAAAAAACTAATAGTCCTTCGTCCTAAACTAAATTCTGCTTTTGCCAGAATTTCATCAAAATCTTTTATTATTATTATTATTATTTTTGAAAAAAAAAAAAAAAAAAAAGAAAATCAATAATAATCAGTATCGTTACAAGCGATATCGAAAAAGTTTTTTTTAATAATTTTGAATTAGGAAATAAAAAGTGCGCGTGAAATAATCTATACTAGTGGTCGCCCAGTGGTCGAAATTCGACCATAATTAATTAAAATCATTCATTTGAAATAAGTCCATCATACAATGATTTAAAATATTCATTTTGACTTAAGGGCGGTAATATTGCTTTACCCTTATGACAACATGAAGTGAATGCAGTTCTGTCACCTAAAGTGACTTCAGATTCAAAATGTTTCGCATTGCAAAACCTGCATTCCAAATCCATTAATCCACAATCATAACTATAAAAAACTTTTGGAATGACATTTCGTGCACATTTAAATTTATCTGTCAAATTCACTTCTTCATTCTGTATAATATTAACACTATTTGTATTTTCATTACTATTATTATTATGTGTCCGCAAATATAGATTCCTTCTTCTTTGTCTCTCACTCCGACCCGTTAATGTTCTATGTCGAGGCATAATAAAAGTAGAAAAAAACTTTCATCGTCAGTAGAAAAAATCGTTATTTTTTTTTATTTTAGGTTGATTTCTTTAGAAACTGATCTATACAAATTGAATGAGTTGAGTTGAGTTGAGTTGATTAATTAGTATATATATAATGCAAAACTTGTGTGTTTTTAAAAAATATTAGCATTCTGCGATAACTCTTTCAGATGAAACTGGCTATTTAAAAAATAACTCATTGTTATTAACTTTTATTATTGTTATTAACATATTAACTTTTTATTATTAATTGAAATTTCAAAATTTTGGCAACAGTATAAAAAAATGAAAATGCTAATTTTAATCTGGAAATAAAACCCGATAATATAGGCTTTGAATTGCACCTTTGTCGTTTCACAAATGTTCCAATTTCTCGTCTTTGTCGTTGTATTTTTAAAAAATATTAGCATTCTGCACTTCTTCTCTATATAAACTATAAGTGTGCGAAATTTCATAATCCTCCGTCCGCGCAATTTTCGTAAAAAGGGGTACAAAGTTTTTGCTTCACGTATTAATATATAGACGTATTAATATATAGATAAATAAAGAGAAGTGTCTGTGTGTGTGTGCCTGTCTGCTCTCTGGTGCTCACACTATTGATCACAGAGCTTCCAAATTTGGCATATAGGTACCTGGGACCCTGCAGGTGTGCACCTCATCGAGATTTTTTCGAACTTCGAATTTGAATTTTTTAAATTAATGTTTTTTAAATTTTAAATATTGGCTTTAATGCTTCATTTTTCATAAATTTAATTCTTTGATTGTAATCGTCTGCGTATCTTAGCAACGGTTATTTCATTATTTATTTTTTATTTAATACATTCATTTGAAGGCGAATTTTTTTTTTTTTTTTTTTTTTTTTATTTTTTTTTTTATTATTATTATTATTATTATATTTATTGAAAAGCAAATGGTCATGCAATATAAATAAATTGTTACGTTTATGTATAATTTTTATAGTATAACAAATTCATTTTTTATTTTAAATTAATTCCTTTAAAATAAAAATCCTTTTTTTTATTTTTATTTTATTTTTTATAATATTTATTAAGCGAAAAATGGTAGTATATAGTGGAAGAGGTAAAATGACTAAAATTTATTTGTTTTTCATGTATTTAGTTCCTTTTAAAAGAAAATCTACTTTTTATTTTATTTTGTTACACTGATTGGAACCAAATCGTAATACAGTGTAAATAACGGGGGCTATAAAACACATGTTTCATATACAACATATAATCAGGGCCAGATTATGGCACGGGCACACGGGGCACTGGCCCAGGGCCTCCAAATTTAGGGGGCCTCATTTCCAAAAATTGAGAAGTAATAGTACAAATTTCTTCATTATATGTGTATTAAAAACAATAATTGATTACATTTTTCTTTCTATATTTTATTAGAGAGCTTAAACAATTATAAAATTTTGTGACTAATTTCCTACACATTGGCTGATTAATGTGCTGCATTTTTTCATTTGTCTTGAACATAAAACTAATGATTTTGTTATAGGTTGCTTAAAAAAAAAAAAAAAATGAGGAAATAAAAGATATAATTGAAGGAAAAAATTAAAAAACGCACTATTTTTATTTATTTATTTTTGATTTTGAGAATGGGTCCTTTTGGTGAGCTCTTTAGAGCAGGGTATGGGGGCCTCCGAATAGCATCAGTGCCCCCGGTCTTCAAAAAGCATAGTCGGGCCCTGCATATAATAGATATTCATATATAACATATAAAAACATATAATAGATGCTGAGATACAGTCATCTTTAAAATCGTACTTCTTAAATAACAGAAGATCCACATGTCGTCGATAAATACCCAGATTGAAGAGCCCGGGAAAGACCTTTTTGCAGACAGTGGGAACCTGAGTCCCCCGATGTAGCACAGGCGGAAAAAAGAGCTGCCGTAGGCAGCGGGTACTCCAAGCAAGGTCTAGAGAAATTTCAATGTTTATTTATTTATGTATACATTTTTATTTTTATTATTATTATTACGTTTTTATTTATAATGTGATGTAAAAAATAAATACTGATCCAATTCTTTTGAAAATTTATTTAAATATAGTGACCAGCGAAGCGGGCGTAGCCTGCTAGTATGAAATAAAAATAAGTAAAAAAATGAATTTAATGATTTAATGTTTTTGTTTTTCGGGGGCTGCTCATGCATATAAAAAATGCGTATTAAAACGAGTCGAAGAAGGAAACGAAATAAGTATTGTGTCATATTACGATAAATACGATATATAATATGATACGATATATTAGACCTATCGTGAAGGGTTAGTAGGCATTTTCGTTGAAAGAAATAGTTTGTTCGTTCGGTGCAACTTGCACATGAGTCCCGTGAGGTACAACTTTCACATTAGTCCCTTGAGGTACAACTTTCACTTTAGTCCCGTCAGGTACAACTTGCACAGTAGTCCCCTTTAATTTCCTTCTTTTTTTTTTTTTTTTTTTTTTTTTTTTAAATCTTATATATATATATATATATATATATTTTTCTACTTACTGGAAAACCAACAACATTCAATCATAATAACCCTGATTGTTGGTGTTTCTGAAAAATTAAATTTTCTTGATTTCAAGCTTAAAAAAAAAAATTCTAATAATTAAAAATGAATACATATATTATTCATACACTTTATTTTTTTTTATTTTTTTATCCCCATTCAAGTTGTAACAATATAAAAGGCTTCTGAATGGAGAATTGTTTGCATGAAATTTAAAAAATGAAAGGTTATATATATATATATAAAGATTATATAAATACTTTTAAATGTTTGGATATAGTTCATTTTAAGATTATTAGTTCATTGTTAAGATTATTACTGAAATAAATTGAGTTAAAAATCATTAACATAAAAGTAATTAGAAATTTTATTCAAAGGAAGAGATTATAATACATGAAATTAATCATATTATCAATGTAATCAATCTATACCTGCACAAACATTTGAATTAGTTCAATCTTTAGAAAGTGAGCCTTATTTATTTATTAATCTAAATAAGTAAATAGAAGAAAATCAATGTGTTGCTATTTTAAAAATTAATCAAGCTTAATAAATAAAACTGTGCATGCTATACTTAATTTCAGAGTTAGGCAAAGAAAAAAAAATCTGCATTAATCAAAATTAACATTACCTAACAAACATTTTACTTAATTACTTATGTTTGTAATTACTCAGTAATTACTTAAGTACATCATTACTTTACCAAGGATTACAATTTTTTTTCCCTTAACGAAAACGAGACAGAAAGAAAGAATACTTCAGAAGAAATATGTAAAAGTATAAATTAATTTATTATTTATCTGATTTGTTAGGTCAATTTTAGGACTTCTGACCACATTAACTCCAAAAAGTATATATAATACGTGTATTAATAGGAAATGGAAGTCGTGCTGTTGTTACACACTAGATTTGTTGGTATTAAATGATCTAAACAAACACAATTGAAAATATATAATTTACGGGATTGTTGGTTAATGTTTCCTTATTTTCTGTTGTATTTTATTATTTTGCTATATTTTTGACGCGCGGCTAGAATTAAAATGGATATCGCGAGTATATAAGCAAAGTTCTTGGCGAAAAACGTCCTAGCTACTTCATCGCCAAATTTTAAAAGTCGCCAAAGAATTCCAAAGCTGTTCCAAGAGAATATAATGATAGCAATGCAAATAATAAACATTTCTAACAATGAAAGTAACAAACATTTTATAAGTTTAATAAATAATTAATTGTTGTTAGTTTTCATTATGAAGTCTCATTGTTGTACCCATTGTTGGTGTAAAAAGTGAGAAACACGTACCAATAAATTTAGTTCTAGTAAAAGTCTTGCTGTTTGACGTTTGCTAAGAGCTCATTATTTGATCATTTGTTTTTAAAACGATTGATAGTTACAATCTGTGACTTTTTCGTTTTATCATATCGAGAAAAATGGGTTTCAAAAGTTTCTTTCAGAAATTTGCGTAAGTGGATAAAAATTTAGATACAAACTAGTTTTTTAAATTTGTTTCACTAAGCCTAATGTATACAACACTACTTCTAATATATTAATATAATGTAAGAAAAGTTTTGCTTGGATAAAGAGAATCAGTGCATTTAATATTGTATTCAAAATTAATGCAGTAGTAATTCATAGCTAAACGAATAATATATATATATATATAAATGTCGGAAGATTAGGAGAGCTGTAGTATAGGATTCCTTTGGCGAAATTTGAAATTTGGCTTCAAAGTAGCTCGTCGCCAAGGTCTTTACTTATGTAATTGCGACAAGAATTTTAGTTCCTCATAGAAATGGCAACAAAAATTTTAAAGTGACCAGGGGTTCCTATACTAAAACTGTACTGAAAAATTTAATAATATATATTTAATTGTTATTCCATGTGTAAGCATGCGAATCTTATAATTTAACATGTTTTTAGTTAAAGAAATTTACTATTTGGATTTTATGGCAATATGAACGGATATATATTCTTATATATCCGTTTCAAAAATTTATTCTTAAATTTTATTTATTTATTCTTAAATTTTATTATTATCCGTTCAAAATTTATTCTTAAATTTTGAAATATCTTCACTAAAATAAAGTTTTATGCACAAAAAGGAACAAAAATGACAAAATTATTGTATGAAAATTCAAACACTGCTTTATCTTATCAGTTGGACATAAAGCGATCTTTGCAAAAAACAGATGTAATGTTTTGAAATACGAATGATTTTCAACGAAATCCTTTTCACATTTTCTGAAGCCATTACATCTATTAAAACAAAAGTATATACATATGCATATGCCTATATTATTTTTATATTTAAATAAATAAATAATAATAAAAATTACATTAAAGTAACAGCATCATAGCAAAATATAGCAACTTTTTATAATAAAAAATTTTCAGCGACAAAAAACAATTAGTGTAATCTATTGTTTTAGTTAAAAGTGCAAATGCACAAATATATATGATTCTATTTTTTAGATTCCATTCTGGCAGTGATTTTGATTACGATCAAGATATAAAGAAATATGAAAAGAGTTTGAAAATTTTGAGGAGAGAATTAGCAGTTGACTGGTAAGTGTCTAAAATGCCTTTATATGATTTCATATAATTTTTCTTAAAATCTTTTATATGGATATCTTAAATTAAGTTTTTTATTAAAAGGCACTTATACAATCGCATTTGTATTCATTTGAGTGTCTTGAAATATTTTTAAATAAACAAAAACAGATCAATTGTATTTTCTCAAGCAATTTTTAGCAATAATACAAAATTATTTATATTAAGTTTATTTATAATTATGAACTATTTATGATATATTTGTATAACACTGTTAATTTTAAATGTCTTTTTTGTTCGTCTGTCTCAAATAGCGTTTCTGTTACATCTTTATATTATAATTCAGACTTTTAAATTGATATTTTTTTCGTTTAAAGATTGTCATCCGATTCGGTGCATTTAGTGGCCTAAGCTCACAACCACACCTAACGATAATGAAATATAAAGATCAGTCTATTGGAGAATTTCTTCTCACGCGCAGTTTATGAACCAGATATTTGTATTAAATAATAAATAAAGTAATAATATACTAATATATAAATAAATTATTTGTATTTTTTTCCGTTTTGAATACATCATTATTTATACTACTATTAATATAATTAAATTATGTAATATTTGAATGTATAGCAATTAATTAAAAAACTTTCAGGGTTGCTTCCAATTTAGCTTAAAAAAAAAAATAGCGGTATATTACAGGTGAAACGAATGAATTATCAAACAAAAAAGTATTTATAATTTTTCGTATTTTAAGTTTGTCATAGGTTTTCTCTTAAATAACCAAACTCTTTCAGCTTCATGTATGACAGCGCTTCTTTTGATAACGAAGCTGAAGCGGCTTTGCTCCGCATGAAAAGATCTTCCACAGTTTGCCAAAATGCCGTACTATGGTTCCAAAGTCAACTGAAATCAGAACGAGATAAGGTATGGAAAATATTGAAGACTGAGAAAAAAGTTAACTTGTCCAGTGCCATGCCTTACCTGATCAAAATCACCACAACTGACGCTGAGTGGCAGACTCTCGAGAGTAGAGCTCAGGATTATATCTATGAATGGCAGCGCAGAGCCAACTTTACCATTCTGGAAATGTTCATTCTGAGACATAAAATGTAAGTATAAATGTAACTATGCATGTACCGATGTAGTTTTTTTCTACCTACACAGTAAATCATTATTAAATAATTAAAATAACTAAAAAAAAAAAAAAAAAAAAAAAAAAAAAAAACAGAACATGCAAAATATATATATATATGTAGTAGCAAGTTCTTCTTTTCCCCTAACCTTGCTTCCCGCGGCTGCTGAATCCTAGCTAGCTGATCATGTGACGGAGTACTCAGAATATTAAAGGAAGTGCGTGCTTATGACGTGGATGGCGCTACTTCCTGAACGGGCTGCTGCTAAGAGCGTTGGAGGAATGAGATTCAGTTTCGACGGAGCTTGTGTACTTGACGGATGCAATGCCTGTATTTGATAACTTTGTTTTTCGAGTTTCGACGGAGAGTTTGACGAAGCTGCACACTAGACGGGCGCAGTGTTTGTTTATAAACTTCGATTTTCATGTTCAACGTATTTATTGAAGTACTAGGTGATTTATTTATGTGACGAATTATGATTAATTTGACGAACTGTTAAATTCACTTTGGATAATCAATTTTAATGCTCATCAGCATTCCTGTAAATCTCCTTATATTATTAAAATCTGTACGCGTGTGTCTGTGAGAAACGGCTTGACGCAGCAAAAGCTCGGCCGCTACCGGTCGCACGGACTTCGAACAGGTACCGATGGACAGAGAATTTATCGCAGATCTGGGTTATCTAATTTGCTAAACGATGCGACCCTAATTAGCGGAGATATTAATTAAAATGTCGACCATTGTCTAACGAAAAATGACCCAGAATTCATGATTAAATGCTTAAAAAGCGACATTTTTACGGAAAAAGTGGAAAATAAATTAGAAATATCAGTCGTATTGTTACAAACAGGATACCATTGGAAAGGGCTTTTTTTCCATAATTCGATGGTTTAAACGGCTTATCGATCGGACAATTAGATTTTTTAAAATTAACTAAACTATAAAAAAATGTTGGCAACAAATCACAAGAATCTTAGCTTTGCAGACTATAGTCTACAGCAGTCTTCAACGGAAAGAAACACATCTGTTATTTAATGAGGTCACGTGTTTCGTACTGCGATTAAAAATTGCAATTTTCTATTTTCTTCAATTTTTCAAATTTTACACATTTTACTTAGTATACAATCTTAACACCACAAAACAAACTTGCAGTTGAAATTTCATCGATTTTCGTCAATAAACAAAAGATTTACATTTTAATTGCAAATTAAATTTTATCTTTACACGAATCACATTTTATCAGATCGTATTACGTGTTCATTGCCGCTTTTCGTTACCATGGGAACCACTTCAAGGAAGAGAAGAGGTTCATTTCTCTCTCGACGGAAGCGAAGAAAAAAAAAAGGTCACGTGTTTTGGTCCTGCGATTAAAAAATTGCAATATTCTAATACGCGTATTTCAATTTCTAATTACGATTAATTTATTTTTTATATATCATTCGAAAGGTATTTTAAAGTTCTTTTATATTATTCAAAGTTTTCAACAGATTTACACGTTTTGAGGTCTCCTGAATTAATTTTCTTTTGTATCTCAGCTACTAATTAAAATAATTTCATAAGTAATACATCATTAGAAAGCTTTTTTGAATTGAAATCGAACAGTGGAATACAGAAATTTATACCGCCAGATGGCGCTGTATTATTTTCAATATTTCAATTTCTAATTATGATTAAATTATTTTTAATACATCATTCGAAAGATATTTTAAAGTTCTTTTAAATTATCGAAAATTTTCAACAGAATTATACGTTTTGAGGTGTCCTGAATCAATTTTCTTTTATGGCGCTGTAATATTTTCAAATTTCAATATTTCAGTTTCTAATTATGATTAAATTATTTTTAATACATCATTCGAAAGATATTTTAAAGTTCTTTTATATTGTCGAAAGTTTTCACCAGATTTACACGTTTTGAGGTGTCCTGAATTAGTTTTCTTTTGTATCTCAGCTACTAATTAAAATAATTTCATAAGTAATACATCATTAGAAAACTTTTTCGAATTGGAATCAAACAGTGGAATACAGAAATTTGTACCGCCAGATGGCGCTTTAATATTTTCAAATTTCAATATTTCAATTTCTAATTATGATTCAATTATTTTTAATGCATCATTCGAAAGATATTTTAAAGTTCTTTTGAATTATCGAAAGTTTTCACCAGATTTACACGTTTTGAGGTGTCCTGATTACGTTTTCTTTTGTTTCTCAGCTACTAATCAAAATAATTTCATAAGGAATACATCATTAGAGAGCTTTTTTGATTTGGAATCGAACAGTGGAATACAGAAATTTGTACCGCCAGATGGCGCTGTAATATTTTAAAATTTCAATATTTCAATTTCTAATTATGATTAAATTATTTTTAATACATCATTCGAAAGATATTTTAAAGTACTTTTATATTATCGAAAGTTTTCACCAGATTTACACGTTTTGAGGTGTCCTGATTACGTTTTCTTTTGCATCTCAGCCAATTGAGTTAGATCGTTCAAAATTGGTACACGTAGGTTAATTAAGAGGGCATGAAAGGGTGGGAGAAGAAATAGGCGTGCACCGCGCGCGTATTCCCTAACTTGTGCGCGCGCAGAACGCACGGCACTGCGCTGCCGAAGGCAGTGGGGACCCGGTCCGAATTTGTACCCGATGAGAAATGATTTTTTAAATTTTCTTAAGAATAAAATTTTGACTTGAGAAGGAATATGTGCGCGCAGCGCACATACACCTTATGTTGTAAAATTTGTACCCTTTCCGTGTTGATTCTCAAATTTAAATTTAAATTCATTCACTACTTAAATATAATTTAAATAATTTACTTTATAATCTTTAAAGTTTAAATTATTAATTAAATGAATTATAGCGTTTAGTTATATTATCTTTTTGATACTGCCATTGAGTAAAAGATATATTAAAAATAAAAATAAAAAGCTTAATGATAATTACTTTTAGTTAAAAGTTATATTCCTTATTAGTATATTTATGTTTAAGTCATTTGAAATAACTTTAATTTACTTACCTCATATTTAAAAGCATATTTTGTTAAAATTAACTTAGAGAAAATATGTTTAAATCCTTTTCGGATTGTTCATTTCGCTATCTAGCAAGGAGATGTAATATTTTTTCAACTGCAGAGTCTTTTTGCTTAGCCCATAGATGGCGGCAGACTCGCAGCGTCGTGTTGCTATAGTTATAGGAGGCGTTGCCGTCTGTGCAGCATCAAGTAGCTGTTTCTTTGAATCCTTTCGCGGCTATAAAAGTAGGTAAGAAATATGAAATAGGGCTCTTAATCTCTGAAGCCCTTAATCTCTTAAGCTTTTATGTTTTTTCAGTTTAGCTCAAAGTCATGAGCTGGTATTTCGATATAATTATAAACTGTTTAGTTTTATTATGTTTGTAAATTACGTTTTTGTGACTTGATATTTTCAATGATACGTTCAGTGTATCTAGTTATGTCACAATGAAAAGTAGCTTTCTACTTGAACTCTATATGGCAGTATTTTAAGGGTATTTAACCTTTCGTCAGCAAGTTTCTACAATTGTTTCAGCTGATTTAATGTTATTCATCATTTTGTTTCAACTTTAATAAACTGTTTTAATTAAACTTTTGTCTTCAATGAATGCCACATATATTTATCATTTTTATAGCTTATTAGAGCTGAGCAACTATCATTTCACTGCTAACTCTGCTAACTTAACATATGTGAAAATTGTTTTTTTTCACAATAAGTGGTTATGGGCGATTTGGCTCGTTGTCAGCTCATAGCATTTAAAATTTTGATAATAGTTTTTATGGCATTCTAATTGTTTGAAGATAAGAAATTGAAATGGCAGTGAGTTTAAATCCCTCTATTGAAAAATTACGGATGAATAATTATATTACGTGGGTCAAGGACATTAAATTTATTTTAATTGAAAGAAACTGCTGGAATATAATATGTAAAAAAGAAAAACTGCCTGTTGAAGACGATGAGGCCGGAATAACTTCAAAACAAGTGGAAGATTTCAGATCTCGTAGTCGAGTTGCATTGTCAACGATTTATCTGAATACATCGCCTGAAGTCAGAAGCATTATTGAAAATTGTGATTGTGCTATTGATGCCTGGGAGACTTTGAAGAAGACCTTTATATCAGACTCAAGAGCTCATCATATGGGACTGTTTACAGAGTTCATTAATTGTAGAATGTCTGAGAATGAAACAGTGAATTCTTTTGTAACCCGGTTATCAAGAATACTGGACCAGCTGCGTGAAATTGGCCATGCTGTGGAGGATGTATATTGCTGTTTCCAGCTCTTCCAACACTTACCATCCAAGTTTGAATCTGCAGTGCAATATTTGTTGCGTTGGAAGAACGACCAGTTCAAGTTCCAGAGTATTGTGTCCGAGTTAACAGCGGAGGAATCGCGTCTACAGCTTCGAGAAAGTGATATTAAGAAAGATGCCAATAACAGTGTTCAGATACAGAACGTCCAGCACAAAGGTAAAAAACCTTTAACTTGTTTTAAGTGTGGCCGTATTGGCCACTTAAAGAAAAACTGTTTTTTGAATAGTAATGTTAAATTTAAACCTAGAAATTTAAAGTATAACTCCAACGGTCGTGACAAATGCAAATCTTCCCCCTCCTACTACATAGCTCAAGCTAATTTTAGTAATTTAAGTGATGATGACAGCTTTATTTTTGATACTGCTGCTTCAAATCATTTTCTAAAAAATTTAGAGCTTTTTGAGCATTATACTTCTGTTGAGGGAGAGGAGCTTTTTGTCGCGATCGATGGTATTAGTTTTCCTATTACTGCTAAAGGAACTGTTAAGTTGAATTTTGGTAAAAATGTATTGTATTTGAAAGATGTGTTATATTCCCCAAAGTTACGGAAAAATTTAATATCAGGTCCTAAATTAGATGTGAACGGTGCCACATACACTGGCGGTAAGGGTCGAGTGTCGGTATTCGGTAAAGATAAAAGACATATTTTTACTGCTAAAATTAAAGACGGTGTTTACTATTTATATCCTAATGTTTCTAAAGTTAAAAAGGGGAGTAAAGTGAATGGGGGGCACTCAGAAAAACCTTCAGCTTCTCTTGCAAAAGTTAATGAAATTGGGTATTGGCATGCTCGTTTTGGGCATGTAAGTCCTGATACTATAGTAAATACTAGCAAGAAGAACGGGGTAAGGGGCCTTCCTAAACTTAAGTTCAAGAAATTTTTTTGTGAACCTTGTAGGATTAGTAAACAAAACCGGGTGTCTTTTAAATCATCCGATGTTCATGGCGTTAAATCACCGTTAGAGAAAGTATTTATGGACGTCTGGGGCCCAATTAAGGTAACTGGTAAAAATGGGGAAAGGTTCTTTTTGTCCATTATTGATGGATTTTCTAAAAGGGTTGCTGTTTATCCTTTAAAGGATAAGTCTCAGGTTTTTGGTGTATTCGAAGACACATTGCACGGGCGGAACGTAGTTTGAATAAAAAATTGAAAGCTATTCGTACGGATAATGGTTCCGAATTTGTAAATGACAATTTCAAATCATTTTGTAGTAAAAATGGAGTTGTTCATGAGTTAACTAACACGTTCACACCTGAGCAAAATGGGTTAAGTGAGCGGTTTAATCAAACTTCTTTAAATTGTGTGAGAGCTATTATCACGGATAGTGGTTTATCTTTTTCTTTTTGGCCTGATGCAATGTTGTATTTCGCGTACACTTGGAACCGTTTAATCCACAGGGGACAAACTAAGACTCCTTTTGAGTTATATACTGGGTTTAAACCATCCGTAAGACACCTGAAGCCGTTTGGGTTAATTTCGTATGTAGGGATCCCAAAACAGCATAGAAACCATAAGCTTGAACCTAAGGCTAAAAAGGGAGTACTGATAGGTTATTCACTAAGGACTAAGGGGTATAAAATTTGGTTGGAGGATGAGGATAAAATAGTTGAAACTATAAACGTAACGTTCTCTGATCAGCTATTTAGTAAATGCAGTGGAGCGGTGATGGGCACCTCGCTGGAGGAATTGGACTTACTTCCGGAAAGTCCAGTTGATTGCCAAGTTTCTGATCCTGTTGACATTGTTTTCGGAAGTGGGCCCGATGATTCTAGTGACGAGTCCGTCGATGAAACTCCTGTAGATAAATCTTCTTTTAAACCTCTTTCTTCAATTACTTGGAATAGGAAACCCGTACCCAGAAAAATGAGTGATAGAGTTGACATCTTCTATTACCCGGATAACACTAAAACTAGGTTGAGATCGATGAACGATGTCAGACAATATTGTGATAAAAATAATTTAATTTTTGACTCTAATTTTTTTGATTTCTCTAGTAGTAATAAGTTTGAGGGGGTAGTTGATCAGCAAAACTCGGATAACCCAACTTCAAGTTTAACTCATAAAAAATCATGACTAGTTATCCCTGTACCTAAAACATATAATCAGGCTGTTAAATCTTCAGAATGTGTTGAATGGGAAAATGCCATGGATGATGAGATAAATAATATGAAAACCCGTAAAGTTTGGCATCTGGTTAATTTACCGGAGGGGAAAAAAGTTTTGGGAAATAGATGGGTATACGCCATTAAAAGAGATGAGCTAGGAAACGTTGCCCGCTTTAAAGCGAGGCTCGTGGCCCAGGGCTTTCATCAGATAAAGGGGGACACTTATGACGAGACGTTTTCACCCGTCGTTAATTTCTCAGTAATACGTTTCTTTTTTTCATTATTGGTCTCATGTTATAAATGGCATAATGTTCAATGCGATATAAAATGTGCTTATCTTTATGCACCTTTAAAAGAAGAAATTTATATGTCTCAGCCAAAAGGATATGTTGTAAAGGGAGGGGAAAATCTTGTTTGTAAACTAGACAAAGCGTTATATGGCCTTCATCAAAGTGGTCGGCTCTGGTATTATGAGTTAAATAAAGTACTATTAGATTTAGGGTTTAATAAATTTAACTAATGTAATTGTTCATATTATTTTGAAAATTATATTGTTTTATTAGTTTATGTAGATGATTTAGTTTTGTTTGGTAAAAATCAATTTTAAATAGACAAAATTCTTAATTTATTAAAATGTAAATTTGATATAAAAATTTTAGGTAAAACCAAGAAATTACTTGGTGTAGAATTTAATTAGGAAAATGATTCAGTACAAATTTTTCAGGAATTATATATTAATGAAGTTTATGACAGGTTTAAATCTTATAATATTCCTTATTGCTCATTACCTATTGTAAAAGGCATTAAGTATTCGAAAAAAGATTGTCCTACTAATCAAAATGAAATTGATGAAATGTCTAAATTTCCATATCGGAATATCTTAGGATGTTTATCTTTCATTGCAAACAGGACACGACCTGATATTGCCTACGCAGTTAATATATTCAGTCAATTTCAAAATTCACCGGGGTTTAATCATTGGAATGGGTTAATTAAATTACTTGGGTATGTTTCGTGTACTCGAGATTTGAAATTAAATTTGAATTGTTTTAATCCATGTTTAACTGCTTTCTCTGACGCTGATTTCGCGATGAATAGAGATGACTTTGTATCAATGGGGGGACAAATTTTATTTTTGGATAATAGCCCTATTTCTTGGAAAACTTTTAAGCAAAAAAGTGTTTGCCTTTCAACCATGGAAAGCGAATTTGTTTCCATGTGTGATGGAGTTAAAGAATTAATGTGGTTTGATAATATATTACGAGATTGTATTGATTTTAAATTAATTTCTATTTCATATGAACCACCAATACTTTTTGCTGATAACCAAGCAGCTATTAATTTTACGAGATCTCCTATAGAGAATAACAAATCCAAACATATTAATGTAAAACTATTTTTCATCCGTGAATGGTTATTTGAGGAACGGTTTGATTTAAAATATGTAAATACTAAAGATAACTTTGCCGATCCCTTCACAAAGCCCCTTACTAAAGGTGATATGTCTAAGTTTGTAAATAAGGTATTTATTAAGTAAATGTACATAGAGTAAATTTAAAATATTTTTGAACGTATAATATATATTGAAATTTTTTGAAATTGAAAAATGTTTTTTAGAGGGATATGTATGCCTTTTCTTGGTGGATTTTTCCTGCGTTTTCCATTGTGTAGTGATGTATGGTTTAGTTTAACTTTTGTATGAAAGAAATTCGTGGCGCCACGTGTGATTGGTTATGTGTATGTTATAAATGTTTCATATATTTGTGAATATCATCGTTCTTATTTTGACAATGGGGAATGGGGGAAAAAAGAGTTTCCTTGAAATGCTGTGCATATTTGCTCTGTATTAATATCTTGTTCTTTCTTTTAGTAGATGTGTATAGTATACTGATAATGCTACTTTTTTTGAAATTGTGAGTTGGACTATTGGACTTATCTTATGATTTACAAGATTGACAAACCTTCTAGCTTTGTGTGAAGTATATTCTGTAGAAGACATATGTGAATCTCTCATCAAGTCACTAAATATTCAAGGAATTTTTTTTTTATTTCTTTTCTAATAAAGTTTATATTGTAATTGCTGACGTTTGTGTTTGTCGAATCAACACGGTGGGGGGCCTTGTTGTAAAATTTGTACCCTTTCCGTGTTGATTCTCAAATTTAAATTTAAATTCATTCACTACTTAAATATAATTTAAATAATTTACTTTATAATCTTTAAAGTTTAAATTATTAATTAAATGAATTATAGCGTTTAGTGCTATTATCTTTTTGATACTGCCATTGAGTTAAAGATATATTAAAATTAAAAATAAAAAGCTTAATGATAATTACTTTTAGTTAAAAGTTATATTCCTTATTAGTATATTTATGTTTAAGTCATTTGAAATAACTTTAATTTACTTACCTCATATTTAAAAGCATATTTTGTTAAAATTAACTTAGAGAAAATATGTTTAAATCCTTTTCGGATTGTTCATTTCGCTATCTAGCAAGGAGATGTAATATTTTTTCAACTGCAGAGTCTTTTTGCTTAGCCCATAGATGGCGGCAGACTCGCAGCGTCGTGTTGCTATAGTTATGGGAGGCGTTGCCGTCTGTGCAGCATCAAGTAGCTGTTTCTTTGAATCCTTTCGCGGCTATAAAAGGAGGTAAGAAATATGAAATAGGGCTCTTAATCTCTGAAGCCCTTAATCTCTTAAGCTTTTATGTTTTTTCAGTTTAGCTCAAAGTCATGAGCTGGTATTTCGATATAATTATAAACTGTTTAGTTTTATTATGTTTGTAAATTAGGTTTTTGTGACTTGATATTTTCAATGATACGTTCAGTGTATCTAGTTATGTCACAATGAAAAGTAGCTTTCTACTTGAACTCTATATGGCAGTATTTTAAGGGTATTTAACCTTTCGTCAGCAAGTTTCTACAATTGTTTCAGCTGATTTAATGTTATTCATCATTTTGTTTCAACTTTAATAAACTGTTTTAATTAAACTTTTGTCTTCAATGAATGCCACATATATTTATCATTTTTATAGCTTATTAGAGCTGAGCAACTATCATTTCACTGCTAACTCTGCTAACTTAACATATGTGAAAATTGTTTTTTTTCACAATACCTTCACACGTGCGCGCGCAGCGCGCATGGGTCTGCACTGCCGGAGGCAGTGGGGACCCGGTGGGAGTTTTTTCCCGATCAGATTTTTTTTTCAGGCACGAAGGGTCAGGGAAGGAATACGCGCGCGCAGCGCGTGTATTCCTTAAGTTGTGCGCGCGCAGCGCGCACGGGACTGCGCAGCGGAAGGCAGTGGGGACCCGGTCCGAATTTTTACCCGATGAGAAATGATTTTTTAAATTATCTTAAGAATAAAATTTTGACTTGAGAAATATGTGCGCGCAGCGCACGTATACCTCCACACGTGCGTGCGCAGCGCACACGGGTCTGCGCTGCCGGAGGCAGTGGGGACCCGATGGGAGTTTTTACCGGATCCGATTTTTTTTTTTTTAGGAGCCACGAAGGGTGAGGGAAGGAATTCGCGCGCGCAGCGCTCACGGGACTGCGCTGCCGAAGGCAGTGGGGACCCGGGCCGACTTTTTACCCAATCACAAATTATTTTTTTCAAAAATTTCTTTTCTTAACACTAAAAGTTACTGTTAGTGATTCATTAATTTTAGTGATTCATTTGAAAATACTGACCCGCTAGCGGGCGAAGCCAGCTAGTACTGTAATATATTTTAACTTTCTTTATTAAATTTCAAGTAATTAGTAAATAATAGAATTAGTGTTGTTCTTAAAATTCTTAAACGCCCACAACCCACTGGAAACCACATATATATATATATATATATATATTAGGTCGTTGCAAAAGTTCGTGCGGACGCGGATCATTTTATTGCCTCCAAAGACGAGAGTTTCTATCGCCGTGATATACATTTGTTACCCGAAAAATGGGCAAAGGTTGTAGAAAGTAATGGAGAGTATTTTGATTAAAAATTGTCATTTAATTTGATGTATTTTTATGAAATGAAGCAATAAAAATACGCACGAATTTATGCAAGGACCTAATACATATATATAATATATATATATATATATATATTGTTAAGACAAACACACTGAAGAGTTGTAGGGGTAGGCCTTGGGGCATTTGAATGGTCGATGGGATATTCTGCGACCCGAATTTGTTACTTGGACGTATTTAAAATCACTAACATGTAGTTTAATCAAAAATATAGCAAAAGTAAAGAACTGCAATAATTTATTTAACTAAAATTAATACCACATACCAATGTAAAAGTGATTCTCTATAAGGTATACTTTATCCAGTTAAATATAGGGTTTAATTTAGAAAATTGAGTATGAATTCAAATTTTATGTTATAAAAGTTAAAAGCCTATTTCCGAAGTACTTTGCCTCTATCTTTTGAGTTCGTAATAATACAATCATGTAAATTTTAAATAAAAATGTTTTATAAAATTAATGATAAAAACCTGTATAGAGATTTATCTACAGTCCATTTCCCCAGCAGAGGTACTTCAAAGCCACGGAATGCGGAGAGGGAGATCACGTGACTGAGATCACGTGCTCAATTCCATCCAGCGAGATGTCGTTGTTTCTTCAATAACCTAGCAACGGACGGGGGAAGTGAAATCACAGTTCATCTGAGCGTGGCCTTGAGGCGACTGCCTAAAGGAAATAGAGTATAGCCAATATTAGTTCCATCGCTCGATGCAATTCGGAATATTAATGGTTATCCAATTTAATGGTACAAAGATGTATGATACGAAATTAACATAGCAGTCTGTGAAACTTTTAAATTTCTTAGGGAAAAAAAAAATTCCTTTAGAGTAAAATTGGAATATTAAGTAAAAAAAAAAAAAAATGTGCTAAATGAAAACTTAGAAATTTGTAAATAAACATTATAAAAATATAGAACTCACTTTAAATTTGTTTATCTTTTATTGATTATTATTTATGTTGAGTTTGTTTTGTCATTGTTTTAATATTTGTGTTTCTCTTCTTTTCTTTCTTTCTTTTTTTTTTTTTTTTTTTTTTTGTGTGTGTGCAGTTTATGGTAATTGTTTACAAAGGTCTTAATTTTCAAAACTTCCCGTATCCTTTCTAAATTACTAGATGGGTTTAATAAAGAAATATTTCAAGTTAACTTATTTCTATAAAGGTCCGTTTCGTCTTTTTCTAAAGATGAATCCTATATATAGGGTGACCAAATAAAATGTCCCGAATTTCAATAATCGATTAAAAAAATAACAATAAAATAAAAAATTAGCGATACGTTGGCGGTATTAGGCAAAATTGGCTACTGAATTCTTACATGATGAAAATTCTTTTTTATCGTTTATGGCGCACCTGCACATGCACTAAGCCGACAAACGAAAATATAACATTACCGCAGGAGAAGGAATAGGTTGCTCTACGATATGCAGAATACAAATCCATAATAACAGTGTAAAGAATGTTTCGAATAAGTAATAAAAGAAATTCACCTGAAACTGAGAGCATTAAAAGAGTGACAATTTCTTTTTCTCAAAACTTGAAGTAAACAGAACGTGCATAGGAAGTGTACAGAAATTATGTAGAAAGAGTACTGGAAATTTGCAAAGAAGTGCAATGATTTTTTTTTTTTTTTTTTTTTTTTTTTCCGAAAAAAAAATTGCGAGCCCTGTTATCTGATTTTACATTTATCTTATACATTTTAACGTTCTGTTCAGTATAACAGTCTCAAGTTAAGGACATTTTATTCGGACACCCTATACAGGGTTCGGCAAAAGCCCCACACCCTCTCCTATCTCGGAAATGAGTTCGAATTTTGAAAAATGGCGAAACACATGTTCAATGAATTCTAGGGGGAAATCTTTGGGTGAAAAAAATTTCTGATCGGGGTTTAGGGGGACCGCTAGGTAAGGCAAATTTAAAATTTTAAATAGGAAAGTTTATATTGTGGTACATTCCTGGAAACATTTCTTTTAGACAATGAATTTGGTATAAATAGTTTTGTTCTGCGACTATTATTAACGATACATGAGTTTTTCGAGTTTTGAAATGTGGACTTTAGACTCATGTATCCCTTTTAATAATTGCTAGACAAAACTGTGTATATCAAATTCATCGTCTTAAAGAGATATTTCCAGGTATTTCCCGAGATATATCTTCCTATTTGAAGAGTTGCCCTCCCTAGCTTCTCCCTAGACCTCCTGGGACAAAAAATTTTTAAAGGTGTCCCTCGAATTCATTGAACATATGTTTCGCTATTTTTTAATTTTTCGAAGCATTTCCGAGAAAGGAGGGAGGGGGGGACTTTTGGCAAATCCTGTATATATATACATTACACCAGGCCTGTCCAACCCAAAACACTTGGTGGGCCGCATCAGAAA
This sequence comes from Salticus scenicus, assembly GCA_963930645.1. NCBI lineage: Eukaryota > Metazoa > Arthropoda > Arachnida > Araneae > Salticidae > Salticus > Salticus scenicus. The sequence continues at coordinate 226,309,004 of OZ005661.1, forward strand.
TCTATTTTATTCGTTCGGGCCGCACCGTATATACAATCATTACCCCCCCCCCCCTCCCCTCTTCCTTTCCCGACAAATTTCGCCGTAAATTAGCTGATAATTTAGGGTGAAATTAGTCAAGGAAGAAAATTATTATTATTATTATTATTATTATTATTATTATTTTATGACTGTAGATATGCATATGCGTATATATGTTTGTGAGTATATAATTCATGTATGTATATACTTTTTTCGGGGAAGGGTAGGGTGAAAATTCGGAGCAGAATACATTAATTTAAATTATTTTCATTCATAAATTAACAATGGTATCATGAAAAGTTTATGACTGTATATTAAAACTATAACAAAAAGAATGAATAAGGGATGTAATAATATTTCTGTTTGAACGTAGCTTTTGGTTTCGTTTCGCCAGCCCCCCGACGAGTAGTTGGCTCTTTGCCAAATGAGAGGTGCTTTTTTCTCTTTTTGAGAATGTTACTTTTTTTATGTTTAGTTTAGTTTCTCGGCCTGTCTTAAACAGGAAGTATAATTTTTTTCTCTTGAACATGAAAGTTATGATTTAAATATTATGATCTTGGCTCCTTTATGGAGAAACAATGTTATCCTGAAATATTACTGAATTAAGTTATAATTGTGAATTCTTCAAAGTATACTGCAAATAGTTTTTTATTGTGTGTTTAATTTCTAATAAAGAATTTATGCTCTCCCAACTGACTTTATGACTGAAATTGAACACGTGAATTACAGAACTATAGATTAAGAAGTTGTTTATGATTATATATTTCTGAATATTTTCATGGTACGAATTTTTTCATGGCGCAGTATATATAATAATATTTTTTCATGGTGAACGAAACTCGGGATAAGTGAAATCCCTTAAAAGTGAAATTACCCTTAGATATTAATTTATCTGGATTTGGATTTGAAAGCTTGGATAATTTATTGTGAAAACGAAACTGAAAAATAATAATGACTGGAATTCCGGATTCGTTATTGGATAGCTGCCTGGATATGGAACCAGGTAAGCAAAATTTAACTACTATTTATAACATTGATTAAATGAAATTAGAAATTTTAATTATTTGAATTATTTTGTTTGATTATTTGCTCGCTATGAATATTGAAAAGTTAAAAGCTAAGCGTTCTACGGAACGCTCAAGTGTAACTAAATTAATAAATAAATTAGAGAATTTATTATTGGATGATCTAGAAAACACAAAATCAGACGAAATCATCGAAATCCAGGAAATGATAGGTGAAAGAGAAATTGCATTAAAAAATTTAAATAATGAAATTGAAAATTTAATAGTAGATATTAAAGAGTATGAAAAAGATATCGCGACCAGCGATAAATACGGCGAGCAAATAATTTCTGCCAAATGCAAAATCAAACTAAGATTAAAAAGATTATGTAATAATAAAGATGAAAGTAGTTCAAACTGTTCTGTCAGTGAAACCCAAACAAAAACTGGTTCGGCAGTGAGATTGCCGAAAATGTCCTTACCAAAATTTGGTGGACAAATAGAAAAATGGAACGAATTTTTCGATTGTTTCGAAAATTCAATCCATTTAAATGAAAATCTTACAAAGATTGAAAAATTCACTTACTTGAAAACGCTTTTAACTGACAAAGCGTACAATGTTATTGAAGGGTTTTCACTTACGGAACAAAATTATGATAATTGCATAGAAATATTGAAAACACGTTTTGGGCAAAAGGATATTATCATTAATGCTCACATGAATAAATTGATAAACTTAGAAGGCGTAAAAAGTTCATCAAATATAACTGCTTTGAGAAAGTTTTATGACGCTTGTGAAGTAAATATTCGCAGTTTATCTAATTTAGGGGTGACAAAAGGCCAATATGGTCATTTACTGAATCCAATTTTATTAAAATTATTGCCAAACGATCTAGTAGTTGAATATTACAGGCAAAGTGATAAAAGGAAGGATGAGTCTGATGTGACAGACTTAATTAATTTTCTTAAAGTAGAACTTGAATCGCGTGAAAAATCACTTAGTATGATTAATTATAAAAATGCTTCGGTAATTGTAAATAAAAATAAAGCCGAAATTAATGACAGAAAATTTCCAAATAAAATGAATTCATTGAATGTAGGTGTAAAAAATATATGCATATTTTGCAAGAATTATGATCATCATTCTCTTGAATGTACTAATTTAACTGATGTTGAGAAAAGGTTAAAATTAAAGAAGGATGGCAGGTGTTATAAATGTTTTCTAAAATCTCATCTGTCATCACAGTGCAGGGTGAAATCGCAGCCTTGCGAAAAATGTAAAGCAACAGATCATAACAAATTATTTTGTTTTTCAAAAAACTTGAAACCAGAAGTAGTAGAGAACACTATAGTATCGAATTCACATTTGAAAAACAGTAATCAGGCAGCGTTATTGCAAACATGTTGCGTCATAGCCCAATCTAATTCTAGATCAAAAACTGTCAGACTCTTATTGGATTCCGGAAGTGAAAAAAGTTTTATTACTAAAGAATTGGCCCACGAATTAAAATTAACCCGTGTAAGAACAGAAAAGCTAACTGTTTTTGCCTTTGGTATAAATAAAGGTAAAGAAGAGGAATTCGAGGTTTTTAATATTGAACTGCGTAGCAAAATAAATCCTCGTCGGCTCATCCATGTTGAAGTATTAGCTACAGACTTAATAACCGCGACTCCCTTGAAAAGCCCAAGGGGCGAACCAGAAATTGAAAGTTATATTAAAAATAAAAACTGGAAATTGGCAGACAATTCATTAAGTGATTCCAAAATTAATATTTTGCTAGGAGCTGATTATTTTTGGAAAATACAGAGAGGTATCATTGAAGAAATCGGTGATAATTTATATGTTGCTAATACTATTTTCGGATATACTGTAGTGGGGAAATTGAATAATAATAGTACAGAAGTAATTAATTCGCATTTTGTATCTGTAAATAAATTTGACAGTTTTGATTTGCAGCGTTTTTGGGATTTAGAATCACTTGGAATATGTGACAGTAAGAATGATTCTATGTCACAGAGAGATATAGAAATTATTAATTCTTTTAATGAAAATTTAAATTTTGTTAAGGGAAGATATGAAATTCAATTTTTGTGGAAGGAAAATAAAAATGAATTAAAATCGAATATAGAAATAGCCAAAAATAGACTTTGGGGTTTGAGAACAAAACTGTCTAAAAATGAATGGCTTAAAAATGAATATGAAAAAATTCTTGAGGAACAAAAGAAAATGGGTATAATAGAGGAGTGTAAAATAAACAAAAATGAAACTGGTGTATATTATATGCCCCACAGACCGGTGATAAGAACAGATAAGTCCACTACAAAGGTCAGAATAGTGTTTGATGCTTCTTCCAAAGAAAAGGAAGCAAAATCTTTAAATGAATGTTTATTTGCAGGCCCCAATTTAAATCCTAATATTTTGGATATTATTTTAAAATTCCGCCTTCATAAAATTACCTTTGTTTGTGACATTGAAAAAGCTTTTCTGCAAATACAGGTTGCAGAAAATGATAGAAACTTTTTGAGATTTCTATGGTTTGAGGATATAAATAGTAAAAATCCTCTATTAAAGGTTTTCCGCATGACTCGTGTAACTTTTGGTGTTACAACATCACCCTTTTTGCTCTCAGCTACCATTAAACATCACATAAAGGGCTATAATAACTTGTTTGAGAAAGTCGTAAATATGCTTGATACTTCCTTATATGTTGATGATCTCTTTCATGGCGCTAATTCTGTAAATGAAGCATTTATTTTATCGTCTGGTGCTGTGAAAATACTTAAAGATGCCAATATGACATTAAGAAAATGTAAAAGTAATTCTTACGAATTAAGCAAATTGTGGGAAAAACATGGAATAAACGTTGATGAAGAAATAAATGAGGGAAATATCTCTAAAGTATTGGGAATAATGTGGTCAACTAATAATGACACGTTAAGAATAGACATTCAATCTCTGTTAGAAGGGTTTGATAATGAAATTATCACTAAGAGAATTGTTTTACAAACTGTAGCAAAGGTGTATGACCCTGTAGGGTTTATTTCCCCTTTTATAATAAGAGTTAAATTTCTAATTCAAGAACTATGGGAGCAGGGTGTTGATTGGGATTCTGCTTTACCTGATGCTTTAACACAAAAATTTAAGAAATGGCATCGTGAAATACAGGATTTAGAAAATTTTGAAGTGCCTAGAAAATATTTTACGAATTTTGAAAAATTAACTCCTGAAACTATTCAAATTTGTGTTTTCTGCGATGCCAGTTTGAAGGGATATGGTACAGTAGCTTATTTTCGTGATCCTTGTTCCCGTGAAACTTCATTTATTATGTCAAAGACAAGAGTAGCTCCTCTCAAAAAACTTACTTTGCCTCGACTTGAATTGATGGGAGCCTTAACAGCTGCTCGATTAGCTCATTATCTTGGGCAGCTATTTTCAGTTCCCGTCAAAAACATACTATGCTTCTGTGATTCCCAAATTACCCTTTATTGGGTCAAAGGAAGTGCTAGTAACTGGAAGCCCTTTGTAGAGAACAGAGTGCGTGAAATTCAACGATTAGTAGCCCCATCTCAGTGGAGATTTTGTCCAGGGGTTAAAAATCCCGCTGATGTGCTATCTCGTGGTTGCACAGCAACTGAATTGTTGAAGAATGAAGAATGGTTAAAGGGACCAATTTGGTTGAAAGAAGAGCACTTACCGACACCACTACCGGAAAATGAAGTCAAAATACCTGAAGAAGAGATTTTGAGAGAACAACGGAAAACTACTGTTTGCTCTTTAACTCATGGCAATAATGAATTTGAATTATTATATAAGTTTTCATCTTGGTCTAAATTAAGACGTGTTACAGCCTGGTGTCTTAGATTTATAAAAAATACTAAATGTCGATCTGAGCGAAATACTGGCTTTTTAACTATACAAGAACTTGATGAGGCAACTAAAATTATTGTGAAGTTGGTTCAAAGACATGAGTTTGGAGAGGAAATAAAGACTTTAAAATCTGGAAGAAACCTGAATGCTAGTAACAAACTCCTTTCTTTAAACCCTTTTCTAGACAAAAATGAAATTCTTCGTGTTGGTGGAAGATTAAGACACGCAAACCTACCTGAGAGTCAAAAACACCAAATGATACTTCCTAAAACGCATCACATTACAGATTTAATTATAAAGTATTTTCATGAAAAACATCTTCACAGTGGAACTCAGTTAACAATTTCAGTCCTGCGACAACAATATTGGATAATTAATGCAAGAGACGCCGTGAAAAGGAATCTGCGGAACTGTATGAAGTGTTTTAGAACCACATCGAACTTAGCCTCTCAACTGATGGGTGATCTTCCAGCTGCTCGTGTAGTGCCATCGCGAGTGTTTTCGAAAGTCGGGGTTGATCTTGCAGGCCCCTTTCTCATCAAACCTCGTAAGGGCCGAGGTGTTAGATCTTATAAAAGTTATATTTGTTTATATATCTGTTTTTCCACAAAAGCAATTCATTTGGAAATACTCAGTGATCTCACCTCTGAAACATTCCTCGCATCCTTGAAGAGGTTTGTTGCTCGACGAGGAAAACCTGAAGAATTGTTTTCAGACAGAGGAACGAACTTTGTAGGTGCCGACAACGAAATGAAAAAAATGATGTCCTTGATCTCTTCTGACGAAAAGATCCACAGATATTTGTCCGAAGAAACAATCAAATGGAATTTCAATCCCCCATCGGCCCCCCATTTTGGAGGACTTTGGGAGGCTGGAATAAAACAGATGAAAGGTCATTTAAAAAGAACTATTGGCGAACAAATATTAACTTATGAACAGTTCCTTACTTTAATTACTCAAATTGAATCGTGTTTGAACTCGAGACCTCTTGTTGCGCTCTCGAATGATCCAAGTGACTTAAATGCTCTAACTCCAGGACATTTTATCATAGGCACTGCCTTGACTTCAATACCAGAACCTGACTATTCTTCAGTTAACCTAACCCCGCTAGAAAGATGGAAACTTCTACAAAAAATTTTTCAAAGTTTCTGGAACAGATGGTCTTCAGATTACCTATCAGACTTGCAAAGGCGATCAAAATGGTTAATAAATAAACCAAATTTCAAGAAAGACGACTTGGTTTTAATAAAAGATGATAATCAGCCCCCTTTGAAGTGGAAACTAGGACGCATAATCAAATTATTTCCTGGAGCAGATGGCAAGATTCGTGTTGTTCTACTGAAAACTATTTATGGAGAGTTGAAGCGTCCGATCGCCAAACTATCACCTCTACCATTTTGAACTTTGAAATTTTTATTTTATTTTTATTTTATTTTATTTTATTTTTATTTTATTTTTTTTTTTATGTTCCTGTTTTTAATCCATTTATGTTAATCATCTAGTTACAATGTTTCATATGTATATTAATCTCTTTTTTTTCTTATCTATTTGCAGTTGAAGACCAAGAAAATGAAAACCTGTAATAACACTAATGTTGTTATTGTACTTGTAGAATATTTTTATGAACCTTCGTTCATGGGGGCGGAGCATGTTTGAACGTAGCTTTTGGTTTCGTTTCGCCAGCCCCCCGACGAGTAGTTGGCTCTTTGCCAAATGAGAGGTGCTTTTTTCTCTTTTTGAGAATGTTACTTTTTTTATGTTTAGTTTAGTTTCTCGGCCTGTCTTAAACAGGAAGTATAATTTTTTTCTCTTGAACATGAAAGTTATGATTTAAATATTATGATCTTGGCTCCTTTATGGAGAAACAATGTTATCCTGAAATATTACTGAATTAAGTTATAATTGTGAATTCTTCAAAGTATACTGCAAATAGTTTTTTATTGTGTGTTTAATTTCTAATAAAGAATTTATGCTCTCCCAACTGACTTTATGACTGAAATTGAACACGTGAATTACAGAACTATAGATTAAGAAGTTGTTTATGATTATATATTTCTGAATATTTTCATGGTACGAATTTTTTCATGGCGCAGTATATATAATAATATTTTTTCAATTTCATTACTACAGTTCTTTAGCTATCATAATCGTTGAAAGGTATTTTCACATCGAAAAATCAGACCGTATTTATTAATTTTTGATCCATTAACCAAAGCTGTCAAACTTTAAATATCGTTAGTCTCCTCGCGGGGGCGGGCCGCAAGAAACTACGCGGTGGGCCGCATGCGTCCCGTGGGCCGCGGGTTGGCCATCCCTGCATTACACGATACAGAGTAATAGAAATTTTCTCGAATTTGTGCGTGTTTGTGTATTTTGAAAGGAAAAATGATTTCATATATGTGACGCATCGCGCAAACATAACTATTAAAGAACTGTTTAACTTCCTCCTTAATTGCTAATTATAATAATTCTGCTATAATTAAGAAAATACCAAATTTTAAAATTTGCAATCGATTCTATTTTTATAAGTCCTTATTTAATAAATTCAAATTAATACTCTTCAGTATTGTATATTATACAAAAAAAAAATATTATCTTATTATTATTATTATTTATTTATTTTTTAGGTTGTCATTCTCTCAAAGACTGAAAAAAACTCTTTTCAAAAAGAAAAGTAACTTTTAACATCAAGCCGCTGTTTATTGATCATTTTTTTAAATGCTGTAACATCTTCAGCATAAGAATTCATGACTTTTCAACCCGGACGTGACTTTTATTTACCTGATATGTGACTTTTATTTTACCTGAAATGTGACTTTTATTTTACCTGAAATGTGACTTTTATTAATTACTATTCAGCACCAATTGATATGACTTGAGCTTGTTCTTCCCTGTTGGATAATTGTCTATTTGGATCTTCTTCTTTTTCATCATCGACCATCTTGAGCATCACCTTCTCCCTTCTTCTCCTGTTAATGCCATCTTCTCCATTATTACCTATTCAGCTTTTATAATAATAGCAGCTCCATATTATGTAACTTATGCATTTTCAAATAAATATTTACACAACTGAACGAATAGGTTTTTGTTTACATTGTATCCAAAAAAAAAAAAAAATGTATTCTTTTTATTACTACTGTTATTATTCATTATTTAAGAGATTGTGGAGGTTTTAACTAAGGTAATGAATAAATAAATTATTTAGAAATTATATTTGTTGGTATATGAACTATTCTGTACATTTTGACATTTCATTCGTGATTCTACGTACTTTGTTTCAAAAGTTATGAACAACATTGCAATTCATGTTATGATTGAGCTTTATTACATTTCTAAACACTAAATTTTTCATAAGTTTTTATTTTTATTTATTTATTTATTTATTTATTGTTACTATTTACAAGATTTTGAAAACTCCCTCACTTATTGTTTTAAAATTTTGCACACGCATTTATACAGGGTGTTGCGTAATTCGACTGCCAGTTGAAAGGTGTGATATATAATTTTTCATTAAGAGGATGAAAAAATACCGTAAAATATAGGATTACAAACCTCGTTAAGTTGAGGAAAATCGTAAAAATAATTATGAAGAATGTGACGTCGAGTGAAACAAAAAGAGCTAATGGTAAGTAGGAAAACATTTTTTGAGGTAAAACAGGATTACAATATAGACAATGCATCGCAATTCAGAGTCAAAAAGACTACAGGAAAATTTTTATAGGAATCTTTGGCAATTGCGACCGCAAAAGACATTGCACAGCTGACACTAATGAACTAAGTGCTTCCAGACATGTTCAAACAAACTAAATGTGCTGGTGATATCTGCTGAAGAGAAGACGATCTTTGCTGTGAAAGATGCAATTGTATCCAAAAACTTATAAAAACAACTGATGGACCCAGATGAAGAAATCCAAGGGATTTAGCCGCAGGAAGCCAGAAGCCCAAGCAATAGATCCGCAACATCCAATTTACCTTCCGGGAGATGTACACTGGTGGACAAAATTAAAGCAACAAACTGTTTTCTCGTTTTCTTTTGCACGTAATTTTAAACCAAATGAACATATGAACATAAAATTTGGATGGCCTGTTCGTTACCATATTACTAACCGAATTTTATGTAACTTTAGCATAAGAATAATTTTTAAGCTGATAAATATTCATTTTTCTCTCAAAAGTAAGCTTTGGAAAAAATGAAAAATTTCAATAATTTTAGGAATGAACACTTTATTAAAAATGGTGTTAAGGATGCATTAGAGATAGATAAAGACGCACATGCCTTGAAATGTTAAACTAAATCTCGATTTTTCTTTCTGTATTAACTTTTCTTTTACTTTTATAATGTACTTTAAAAAATATATATAATTAATAATTTGTTAACTGTGAGCATCACCAGAATAATAAAAATGTCAATAGATAGTTTTATAATGAACATCTTATTAAATTTTCATGTTTGTTTGTATATTTTTTAAAAAGCTGTTAACATGCGAAAAAAAGAAGAAATAATAAGAAACAGAAAAGTGAATACAGGTAGAAAGATTTTGGTTGTAATCTAACATTTGGATGCGTGTGCATCTGCACCTATCTCTAATGCATCCGTAACACCACTTTTCATTAAGTATTCTTTCCAAAAAGTGTTGATTCTTTTCATTTTTTTTCCAAAGCTTACTTTTGAGAGAAAAATTAATATTTTTTAGCTTAAAATTTTTTTTTATGCTGAAGTTACATAAAATTCGGTAGGACTTACTGTAGAAATAAAATAAGGTACTTCACGCTATTAAGGCGTTTGGGAATCAGAAGGTGGTACACTTGCAACAAATAATCTCCAAGAAACTCTGTCTAGATGTTAATACTGAATCTGTGTTGCACTTTCTACGAGAGAATGCTGTGGAGGTTTTCGAACGACCATTTGTGCACTTTGTGCAGCAGATTTTATCTGTGAATACAACAGTGGCGGGACAAACAGCAAATCATTCTGCATGGCATCAAGTATCCAGCGTACGAATTCGATCCAAAGGGGTAATCAAAATCAGATTGAAGTTGGACCTTCTGCACGTGAAAAAGGTCCATCTGATCGGAACACACAACCTTCCACGCGTTTTCGTGCCAAATACCCAGTTCAGCTGCAATCGATCGTGTTCTTGTCGTCGGGGAATCGTTAAAACGTTGTAATACTCGGTTTTTTGTTTCAGATATTCTCACACTGCGTTCTTGCTCTACATTTCACCTCGTTACTTGGAAGGATTATTGTCTCCTGCAGCCGTCAATACATGTTCATGAAGGCGGTATGATGCTGACAACACTTACTCGAATTTTGCTTTTGGTACGTCTTCTGTGCTAGACGTTCAATACCACCTGCTTTACCGGAAAGCAAATGCATATCCGCGTATTCTTCGTTCGTGTAATCTGACGTGTTGTTTCTGAATAGAACTCCTACATTAATAAGCTGACGCATCCGCCATTTTCAAGCCCACAAGACCGGCTGACGATTTATTATTGGTGATTTTTCGGCAATAAATTGCACGAATAAATCCAGAAAAGGGCACCGCCTGTTTATACTTTTTTCTAATTCTAAAAGAAGGAAAAAGTGGATTATAAATTGCAGATGTAACTTGTGGATACCCGGAGCAGGAGCCAACTTTGTAGCGCAAGATTTTCCTTATTTTCAACTTATTTCATTTTATTTTCAAAGTTCTTTGACAAATTCAATATGAATGTACTGTTTTTTAAAGTTATTGTTTTTAAATTCTTTTAAAATTAACTTTAAAATTACATTTCTTTTAACGTGAAGGGTTGCAATTTTGAGAATGTTGGCGATGTTCTTAAAATTGACAACTTGTTTGTTTCGTGATAAGAAGTTCTAGCTCACATGATCTGTGTAGTAGTTTAAAGGCGATAACAACGCTAATCAGGTAACCTAGCTTTTCCTACCGCCAACATTTTCCCAGATGGGCTAGAAAATGGCGGACACTGCGCCAGCTCGTATCATATAGGAGCCTTATTTCTGAATGAAGTTTAAGGCGCTCAAATTCTGAAATATACATATAATGAATACTTGTTCGCTGCTTTTATTTTCTCCATACGAATAGGAAATGCCCGTACGAGTCGCACTGTTCCTCGTCAGTATCATTCGTTTTGTCACTTTTGCGATTTTTTTCCCCACCGAATGAGGCTTGTGACTCTATATTCTATGGTAATTTTTCATTCTCTCGATACCTCGCTTTGGATTTCTCGGTTGAATTCGGCAACGCCCTGTTTAACGGATAGCTATAAAATTAATTGATATTTAGTAAAACTACCTTTATTTAGTTAAAAAATATATTTGAAAAATTAAATTTTTTTTAAGTTTTACATATTTTAAAAATAGTAAATATCTTTCATATAAATGTGTATGCAAAATTTTCAAGCAATAAGTGAAGTTTTTTTTTTTTTTTTTTTTTTTTGTCATGCGAAAAGGAAAAAAAAAAAAAGTCAAAATGTTAAGAATAGTTCAAGAATAGTTCATAAGTTGCGAAGAGATTTTTATTTCCGCAACCATTGGTGGCAGACATATATTTACAGCTGCAAAATGTCTTAAAATGTCAGCATTTATGATATGACTTGTTTAAATTAGAAAAATATCAACATTTTTTTATCGTCCCCAGGTCCCTATAGTTATTTAGTAAAAATTAATACTCATCCTAACAAATATAACATAAAAAGTTTACTTTAACATCTGTGCGCCTAAAATCGAACGAGATATATATTTTTAATGTGTGCAATTTTTTCTTATTTCCTCGGGCTTTATTAACGATTTTTTAAATATTCCCTTAACCGTTTGAGTCCCAAGCAGCGCGATCCCGCTGTTGAGATTTTATCAAAGAATATCTACTACGAAAAGAAGGAAAGCTTCAGTAGAAATAATGTAAACGCGAACTGGGAGCGTCTGAGCAAGCGCGCCGTGTAGGTACTGTTGTATAGCAAACTTTACAGGGAAGTGACTTTCGAACATTGTGGACAACTGACGGTGCGTTACCGATTGTTGAAGTCGCGCGCTCAGATTTACTGAAGCAAGTACGTCTAATCATTTTGAAATACACAATTATTAACAATGAGAAACACTTACGCAAGAATACGTTCATTCGCTTTGCAAACTGCAATAAATGTGACGGAGCGATGAGAAAAAGACGAGAATCGCGTTACCTAGCAAATACAAGAAGCGCTATTGCTCCGATTGTTATTCGTCCATGCAAAATAAACAAAGCGCTATCGCGCTCCTTGGGTATTTTCAAACTCATTTAGAGAAAGCGCGGTTGCGCCGTTTGGGATTCTTCGACAGTGTTTTTTCAATACTCCCCGGGACTCAAACGGTTAATAAAGACCGAAAAAATGAGGAAAAATCCCAAACTTTGGGAAAAAAAAAAAAAAAAAAAATCTCGTTCAATTTTAGGTGCACAGATGTGAAACTTCCTGTATTATATTTGCTAGGATGTGTCAACTATAGGCGCCTAGAGAATGTATAGTAAGTTAGTTTCTGTAAAAAAAAAAAAAAAAAAAAAAAAAAAATTAAACATGCGAGGTCATAAATGCTAATATTGTTTAAAACATTTTGTAATTAGAAGTATATGTCTGTGACCAATGGTTGCGAAGAAAAAAACCTTCTCGCGACTTTGCTTTGCACCCTGTATAAATCAGTGGTCGCCAAACGGTGGCCCAATGACCATTAAAGGTCTGTGACAAAATCTTGGTGCGCTGTAAAAATTTTCCGTAAAATAATGATTTATTAATCTTTTATTTTACTCTCACTTTATCATTTATTTAGAAAACAGTAGAAACACCGTTAACACTGCTCGGCATAAAAATTGCCTCTTACTCCATTTCAGCATATTCTTATGTAAAATGACCTCCTGAATCCGAATATGACCACCATTTTGCCCAACAACCCACCGTTTTCTAGATACATCCCCTCCCTCATTTTTATCATTGTTAGTAATTTTATACCCATCAATTTGATTTGGAGAGGAACGATGATTATTTTAACTGTTAAATGTACAAAATTTCATTACGGAATGAAGGTCGCCGTATTCAATGGTTTAATGCCTAAAATTGAAAAAATTATAACTCATTCAGTTTTTGAAAAAATCTCTCAATCTTTTGAGAAGTGAATTGTAGAACCGAGATCTCTCTCTGTGTCTATATATATATGTATATATATATATATATATATATATGTATATATCAGTGGCGTAGCGTGACATTTGAATCTCGGCATGCTCTGAAACCAACTATGGAAAGAACACTACTGATCAAGACGATATCATTTCATCAAATTTAAGCCTGGATTTTTCCAGTTTCTTGGTTGGTAGAATTCAAGCCCGACTGACTACACTTGGGTCCTAGACCTATGGGTGGAATGCCGTCCGTCGTGGGTCTTTCTAAGGGGTCCTAGCCTTATTTACGCGTCTTTCGGAGAAAACCATAGAACCCGACACTTCCCATCTACCAACTTTGAGAGCAGAACCGTTCGGCCGCTGGTGGGCCTCCAATTTCTTGTAATCGTATATAAAATTTTATATGCAAATTTTGTCGCTTTAACTTTATATCATATATCTAAAGGGCTCTTATATTAACTTATTGAAGGCCGATTTGGTCGCTTCATTGATCGCTGTATTTAAATGAATTTTCAAAGAAATTTAATCACAATTTTTTCTATCACTTTAGAAACAAAAAAAGAGAAAAGAAAAAAAAAAAAAAAGAAAAAGAAAGAAAGAAAAAATAGTGAGAACCGGCTAGAAAAAATCCACTGAAATCGCTGAAAACTTGGCTTCAGGTATTCGCTGCTTTCTGCTGTGTCTTCCACGACCGCACTATGTCAGATTGGGGACCCCACTGCTAGTGGCAGCGCCATAAATGAGCGTTTCAATCTAGGTGCTTATCTGACCTCTGATAGTTCTTACACAAGAAGTTAATTGTTACAATTTTTAATAAAGTTAAAAATTTAATAAGTTTAATTCTTTCTATCATATTACCATTTGATTTCGATAGAAACAGTACATTAAAAATAATAAACATTCCTCTTCAAAAGGGGGTATTACGCCTTTACATAAACAATTATTTTTGAAAACGCAACTATTATGTGTATTTAAAAAAAAAAAAAAAAAAAAAAAAAGTATTAAAATTTTATCATATAAAAACTATTTGATCGCATGACTTAATGCGAAAGAAGGAAAATTAAATAGAATAGCGATCTTTTCTAAGAAATGCAAACGGATGAAAAGAAAAAAAATACGCAATTTAAATAAAATTTAAGAAAATAAAGCAGAAAAATTAACGGAACATTCCAAAATAAATAAATAAATAAATAAAATAATTAATTTAAGAAATTCAGATTTGAAAATAAGGAAAGAAAATAAACACACACACACACACAAAAAGAAAGAAAGAAAGAAAAATAAAGAAAGAAAAAATTATTTGCACACCTGCAAGATCAAAGCTACGCATCTGCCAATTTTTTGTAAATCTGCGATCAGTGGCCTGACCTTCATAGCGCATAAAGGCACACATGAAGAAGACATTTTGCTTTATTCATATTATTGATTAAACAAAATTTGTACATACTTTTATTTCTGGCGGAAGTCTTCGCTTAGAATAAGTTATTTAGATTTAAAATAATAAATAAATAAATAAATAAAAACAGCAACTTTTCTGGCACATAAAACAACTTTTGGAAATTTATCCAAATTTTATTTTGCGATTTAATCATCATTTTCAAATCAATTCTCTTTTTTTTTTTTTTTTTCGTTATTGTAAAATAAAGTATAAGTTTTAATTTATCAATCAGTCGGAAAAACCAGCTCTCCTCTATGCGAACATCTCTACCGAAGGTAACAGAATCCCTACGCTTTAAAAATACCCCAAACTCCAATATATGCTCTCCTAGAGTAGCATGTCTTGGGTCGTTTATACAGCGGAACTCCCCTTGTAGTTTATACGAGTGAAAATTAGAGGGACGTTGAATATTCCCTCAAATAGCAAAAAATCCCTATATCAGGGCATGCTTTACAAAGGCAGCATGACCTAAGCAATAACCGGTCAGCAGAAGAGAGGGACGGTATCTCCGGGACGATACTGGTCAGCAGATGTCTCCTAAACAAAGCGGGAGGGAAGTAACGACAATAGTAAGAAAAAAAAAAAAACACTCGGATTTATCCAGGAATAATGTAACAAAAGAAATTTCCTTTCATTATAATTTTTCAAAACTGAATGATGGATACTGTATAAATGGAAGCGAGTATTTAACAAAATTAGTTCAAATAATTTATTTTTAAATAAATTCTGTTGAAAGTTTAGATAGTTTTTAGTGGGTATGCGGCGCATGCCTAGCATACCCAGAGAATACGTCACTGATATATATATATATATATATATATATATATATATATATATATATATATGAAATGATTTATCTCTAAACGATTTTGAGTTATAAAATATTTTGTGAAAAAATCGATGTTTCGTAAAATCTAAAAATATGGATCGCTAATACGTATTTTGTAAATATGTTTATATGGTTCGAAAGAGGATTAAATGACCTTTCTAAATATACCAGTTTTTACGGAATAGGTCTGTTATTCTTTCGTAAAGAGCGTTTCAAAAAAGACGATCGAGAAAAAGAGAGATTTTCGACCCTTTTTATAACTTTTTTAAAAATATAAAAAATCTGCATTTAAAAAAAAAAAAAAATTGTACCGTAAGAATCGGTAATAAATGCTCTTTCTCGTGGTACAGGTGTATTTTCTATATCTCGAACCGTTTGCGTGGGATCGGTTTACAAAAACCCACTAAATTTTCTCTATTTGCTTTTTCTTTTGAGGTACGCGGTTCCGGATAAAAATGACGGTCGCCTGCCATTTGGAATCGTTTTTTTCGCTAGACATGGATCGACGTTTTAATTAATACCTCCGCTAATTACGGTCGCATCGTTTAGCAAATTAGATAACGTACATCTGCGATAAATTCTCCGTCCGACGGTACCTGCCCGAAGTCCGTGCGACCATTAGCGGCCGAGCTTTAGCTGCTTCAAGCCGTTTCTCACGTACAGACACACACACACGTATAGATTTTAATATATAAGAGACTAGAGGGCTTCGCCCGCTTGCGGGTCAGTATTTTCAAACGAATCACTGTAATTAATGAATCACTAACAGTAACTTTTAGTCTTACGAAAAGAAATTTAAAAAAAAATCATTTCTGATCGGGTAAAAAGTCGCCCTGGGTCCCCACTGCCTTCGGCAGCGCAGTCCCGTGCGCGCACAAGTTAAGGGATACACGCGCTGCGCGCGCATATTCCTTCCCTGACTCTTCGTGCCCTCTAAAAAATATCATTTCTGATCGGGTAAAAACTCACACCGGGTCCCCACTGCCTTCGGCAGCGCAGACCCATGCGCGCTGCGTGCGCACGTGTGAAGGTATACGTGCGCAGCACGCTCATATTCCTTCTCAAATCAAATTTTTATTCTTAAGAAAAGAAAATTAAAAAATCATTTCTCATCGGGTACAAAGTCGAAACAAGTCCTCACTGCCTTCGGCAGTGCAGACCCATGCGCGCTGCCCACGCACGTGTGCAAGTATACGCGCGCTGCGCGCACATGATCCTTCTCAAATCAAATTTTTATTCTTAAGAAAAGAACAAAAATGATTTCTCATCGGTTAAAAGTCAGACCGGGTCCCCACTGCCTTCGGCAGCGCAGTCCCGTGCATGCTGCACTAACAAGTTCGGGGATACGCGCGCGGTACACGCCTGTTTCTTCCCCACCCTTTCAGCCCCTCCTAATTAACCTACATATACCAATTTTGAACGGTCTAACTCAATTAGCTGACATGCAAAAGAAAACCTAATCAGGACACCTCAAAACGTGTGAATCTGGTGAAAACTTTCGATAATATAAAAGAACTTTAAAATATCTTTCGAATGATGTATTAAAAATAATTTTATCATAATTAGAAATTGAAATTTTAAAGTATTACAGCGCCATCTGGCGGTAGAAATTTCTGTATTCCACTGTTCGATTCCAAATCAACAAAGCTTTCTAATGATGTATTACTTATGAAATTATTTTAATTAGTAGCTGAGATACAAAAGAAAACCGATTCAGAAAACCTCAAAACGTGTAAATCGGGTGAAATGTCGAATTCCACTTTGATAATATACAAGAACTTTAAAATATCTTTCTAATGAGGTACTAAAAATAATTTAATCATAATTAGAAATTGAAATACGCGCATTAGAATAAAATTTAATTTGCAATAAAAATGCAATTTTTTTCCAAAATCGATGAAATTTGAACTGCAAATATTACTTGTACTGTTAATGGCGTACAGTAAGTTTGAAAGAATTTAGAAGAAAATTGAAGCATTTTGAAATTTGCAATTTTTATTCCTAGTAGAAAAACCACGTGATATCAATTGGTAAAAGATTTGTTTCTTACCCACCAAACATCGTTTAGTCTGTGAATGGGTTGTCATGGTAACGGACACGAACGCAAAGGACAATTTCATTACGAATGAAGGTCGCCGTATTCAATGGTTTAATGCCTAAAATTAAAAAAATTATGACTCATTCAGTTTTTGAAAAAATCTCTCAATCTTTTGAGGAATGAATTGTGGAACCGAGATCTATATACCCCACCCCCCCCAAAAAAAAAAAAAGATTTATCTATAAATAATTTTGTGAAAAAATCGATGTTTCGTAAAATCTAAAAATTTGGATCTCTGATCCGTATTTTGTAAAAATGTTTATGTGGTTCGAAAGAGGATTAAATGACCTTTCCAAATATACCAGTTGTTAAGAAAGGAGTCTGTTATTCTTTCGTATAAGGCGTTTGAAAAAAGACGATCGAGAAAAAGAGAAATTTTCGACCCTTTTTATAACTTTTTTAAAAATATAAAAAATTCGCATTTAAAAAAAAAATGTACCGTAAGAATCGGAAATAAATGCTCTTTCTCGTGGTACAAGTGTATTTTCTATATCTCGAACCGTTTGCGTAGGATCGGTTTACAAAAACCCACGAAATTTTCTCTCTTTGCTATTTCTTTTGAGGTACGCGGTTCCGGGTGAAAATGACGGTCGCCTGCCATTTTGAATCGTTTTTTCGTTAGACATGGGTCGACGTTTTAATTAATATCTTCGCTAATTGGGGTCGCATCGTTTAGAAAATTAGATAACGTACATCTGCTATAAATATTCCTTGTCCGACGGTACCTGTCCCAAATCCGTGCGACCATTAGCGGCCAAGCTTTAGCTGCTTCAAGCCGTTTCTCACAGTCAGACACACACACAAGCTACAGATTTTAATAATATAAGAGACTAGCAAGCTTCGCCCGCTAGCGGGTCAGTATTTTCAAATTAATCAATATAATTAATGAATCACTAACAATAACTTTTATTCTTAAAAAAAGAAATAAAAAAAAAAAAAAATTCTGATTGAGTAAAAAGTCGACCCGGGTCCCACTGCCTTTGGCGTGCAGTCCCGTGCGCGCTGCGCGCGCAGAACTTAAGGGATACATGCGCTGCCCACGCGTATTCCTTCCCTGACCCTTCGTGCACCCTAAAAAAAATCATTTCTGATCGGGTAAAAACTCACACCGGGTCCCCACTGCCCCGGCAGCGCAGAGACCCATGCGCGCACGTGTGAAGTTATTCGTGCGCTGCGCGCACATATTTCTTCTCAAGTCAAATTTTTATTCTTAAGAAAAGAAAATTTAAAAAATCATTTCTCATCGAGTACAAAGTCGGACCGGGTCCGCCTTCGGCAGCGCAGACCCATGCGCGACGCGCGCGCACGTGTGAAGGTATATGCGCGCTGCGCGCACATATTCCTGCTCAAATCAAATTGTTATTCTTTAGAAAAGAAAAAAAATCATTTCTCATCGGTTAAAAAGTCTGACCGGGTTCCCACTGCCTTCGGTAGCGCAGTCTACGCCTATTTCTTCCCCACACTTTCAGCCCCGCCTAATTAACCTACATATACCAATTTTGAACGGTCTAACTCAGTTAGCTGAGATGCAGAAGAAAACCTAATCAGGACACCCCAAAACGTGTAAATCTGGTGAAAACTTTCGATGATATAAAAGAACTTTAAAATATCTTTCGAAGCTTTCTAATGAGGTATTACTTATGAAATTATTTTAATTAGTAGCTGAGATATAAAAGGAAACTGATTCAGGAGACCTCAAAACGTGTAAATCTGGTGAAAACTTTCGATAATATAAAAGAACTTTAAAATATCTTTCAAATGATGTATTAAAAATAATTTAATCATAATTAGAAATTGAAATATTGAAAATATTACAGCACCATCTGGCGGTAGAAATTTCTGTAATGTACTGTTCGATTCCAAATCAACAAAGCTTTCTAATGATGTATTACTTATGAAATTGTTTTTATTAGTAGTTAAGATACAAAAGAAAACTGATTCAGGACACCTCAAAACATGTAAATCTGGTGAAAACTTTCGATAATACAAAAGAACTTTAAAATATCTTTCGAATGATGTATTAAAAATAATTTAATCATAATTAAAATTTAAAATACGCGTATTAGAATAAAACTTAATTTCCAATTAAAATGTTAATTTTTTTCAAAATCGATTAAATTTGAACTGCAAGGCTGTCTTGTGATGTTAGGTCTGTATACCAAGTTTAGTGTGCGATATTGAAAAACTGAAGCCTTTTCAAAATTGCAATTTTTAATCGCAGTACCAAAACACGTGACCTCATTAAATACCAGAAGTTTCTCTTTCCGTTGAGGTTCAAGACTGTAGACAATTCGTCTGCGATATTAAAATTTGTTTGATTTGTTACCACCATTTTTTTTTTTTTTAGTTAATTTAAAAAAATCTAATTGTCCGATGGATAAGCCGTTTAAACCATCGGATTGAGAAAAATCAGCCCTTTCATTTGATACCATATTTGTAACGATACGACTGATATTTTTAATTTATTTTCCACTTTTTCCGTAAGAATGTCTCTTTTTAAGCAAATAGCCGTGAATTCTCAGTCTTTTTTCGATCGACATAGCTCATCGTTTTAATTAATATCTCCGCTAATTAGGGTCGCATCGCATAGCGAATTATCGCGACGTCGAGATGAAGAAATTCTGCGTCTGTCGACACCGGTTTCGAGGCGATGCGACCATTAGCGCCGGAGCTTTAGCGCGCACAAGGCATTTCTCACAGACAGACAGACAGAAAGACAGATGCGCACAGATTTTAATAATATAAGGAGATTGTTAGTTATTAATTACTTACTGAATTATGTTTAAGAATAAATTTTTAATTATTTTATGGAATTACGTATTTATCAAAAATAAATTCAGAAACTGGCGTACAGACAATAGCAAGAAATTAAAACTTCTTCACACACCATAGATTTTAAATCAGCACAACCGGTTTCGAAAGGACGTAGCCTTTCTTCATCAGGTGCAAACACGTGCAACTGCCTTGGAGGCAAATGCAAGAATGAAAGCAGGACAAAATCCAGAGGGGGAGGAGCAACACAAACAACCAATAGGAAGCAACATGCAGGGCAGGACCAATCAGAGAAGAACACACGTACACACAAAAAGAGGAGGAAGGAAAGGAGTAAACATTTTATTATTATTATTCTTCTTCTTCTTATTATTATTATTTTATTATTATTTTTTTTTTCAATAATATTAAACTAAAAAGTAAATTTAATAAAATTTATCCATTAATTATTATTATTATTATTTTTATTTTAATTAGAATTATTTTATTATAACTAATGAAGGAAATTATTTAATTGAACTCTGTGTTTCCCAAACTACTTTTGAATTTAATAAAAAATTTTATAAACAGTGTGATGGTTTAAGTATGGGTAATCCTTTATCTCCTATTCTTGCCGATATCTATATGCATTATTTTGAGGAAAAATTATTAAAGATGTTAAATTTAAAATGCTGGTTACGTTACGTAGATGACACTTTCATTCTTGTTGAAAATCCGTTTGATGTTTCTGCCATTCTTAATATTGCTAATGCTATTGATCCCCATATTCAGTTTACCTTCGAGTTAGGAAATTGTAATCAACTTCCTTTTCTTGATGTTTTAGTTACTAGGTACGATTCCTCTTTTAAAACCTCTGTGTACAGGAAACCTTTCTCTGTTTCTAACCCTCCCCATGCTCTCTCTAATCATCCGGCTAAACAAAAAATTGGCACCTTTTACACTTACGTGTATCGTGCCCTTAAAATTTGTTCTGATACTTCTTCTCTTAAAGAAGAACTGAATTATTTAAAGTCTGTTGCTATTAAAAGAGGTTTTAGACCCTCTATAATTGATAAAGCTCTCAAAAAGTTCAGTAGGCCAACCTATAATTCTACTCTTTCCATTGATGATAAAATTAAACCTGATAATCTTGTTGTCTTACCCTTTTATCCCCCCTTAAGTTTTTAATTAGCCAAAATTTTGAAGCGTTTCAATTTTCACGTTATTTTTAAACCTTTGGTGTTTAAACAGGTTGCGTGAGGTTACATTGAATAATGAAGAATCATCCAACTTCATAAATTAATACGACTCCTTTAGAAAAATAGAATTTTATTTACTCACAATAAAACAACCACGGCAAGCGCCGGTATTTACATCGCTCTCTGAGGCGAAGAGAGAGAGCTCTTAGATGCGCGCAGCCGATGCGCGTACACACATCCGATGGGACGGAGAGAGAAGAGCGCGCTGTTTACAAAACGAACGCTCTCCTCCACAGAGTATCCCCCCAGTGACATAGTCACGATAGGAATATTCGATTACATAAGTATGCAGAGTATAATATAAAAACATAATTTGATAATAAGTACAGAAATTTACAGATCTTGAAAAAAAAAACCACAATGCAATACCAAATGTAAAATATTGTATATAAAGTACTAGATATGAATGAATGATACAGTAATATAATATAAATGAGATTAAATGATATATTCTTTTACAAGATTTTTAGGAAAATGTACACGCCGACCTGATCTGGTAATAGTTTCTTTATGAACGTTTACCGGCAGTTCATCCGTCGTAACCTTTAATGGTACAGACTGATCTGATTGTGATGGAAGTTGGAATGCGGGTTTAACTCTGTCGATGGAAACGGTAGTGCGTTTACCATTGAGTTCTATGACGAATGTCTTGTCAGTACGTTCTATTACCAAGTGAGGTCCGGTGTATGGAGGTGTCAGTGGTGGTTTCACACTGTCGGTGCGTAAATAAATGTGGCTACAATCTTGCAACGAGTGGTGCACAAAAATGGGATGTTTGCCATGATGGACAGGTAAAACGGGACTTAAAGTATTCATTGTAAGTTTAAGTTGTGAAACATAATCCTCCGTGGGTTGTGAAGGTGTGCTAGAAGAGTTTAGGATGTCTGAAGGCAGTCTTAATGTTGTGCCATATACAAGTTCTGCGGGTGAAGCATTTATGTCGCTCTTAATGGCTGAGCGTATGCCGAGCAATGCAACTGGTAAATTTTCTGACCATTTGATTGAGTTGTGGGCCATTAAAGTGCTTTTCAAATGACGGTGGAATCTTTCTATAATTCCATTTTAAATAGGATGATAACTTGTGCTATGTATTTTTTTTATTCCTAAAATTTTAGTGAGTTCTCTAAATAAATTTGATTCAAAGTTTCGTCCTTGGTCACTCGTTATTGTTACAGGACATCCAAACCGAGATATCCAATTGTTAATGAGAGCTTTACAGGTAGTCATAGCTGTCATGTCTGTAGTTGGTATGACTTCTGGCCATCTAGTGAATCGATCAATTATGGTCATGCAATACTGGTAACCATTCGATACAGGGAGAGGTCCAATGAAGTCTATGTGTATATGAGCAAATCTAGAGTCAGGTGATGAAAAGGTGCCTATTTGGGATTTAGTGTGTCTATGAATTTTGGCACGTTGACAATTTTGGCAAGATTTTACTGCATTTTTAATGAATTTGTGCATATTAGGCCAAACAAATCTTTTTGATATCATTTTAGATGTTGCAGAAATACCTGGGTGTGAAAGTTTATGAATGTGATTGAATATAAGTGTGCGATAAGATTTCGGAATGAAAGGACGAGGTGTACTTGTGCTAAGATCACAATAGAGAGTAACATTTTCTAATGGGAAATAATGCTTTTGTAATTTAAGAGATTGTGAAGACTGGGATAGAAAGTTTTGAAGTTCTGGATCATTAAGTTGTTCTTGTGATAATTTTTGAAAATCAAGTAAGGGGAGTGCAATTGCATCAATCTCAACCCGTGATAAAGCATCAGCTACAGTGTTGTCGCGTCCTCTGATATGCTGTATGTCTGTAGAAAATTGTCCTGTGAAATCGAGATGGCGAAGTTGTCTGGGAGAGCATTTGTCAGGCTTTTGCTTGAAGGCATATATTAGGGGCTTCTGGTCTGTATAGATTGTGAAGTTCCTTCCTTCTAGCATGTGCCGGAATTTTTTGATAGATAAATATATGGCCAAAAGTTCTCGGTCGTAAGTGGAATAATTTTTTTGACTTTTAGAGAGTTTTATGGACAAAAAGGCTATGGGTTCCCATTTTTCATTACGTAACTGCATCAAAGAATTACCAACGGCTACGTCTGATGCATCCGTGAAAAGGCTTAAGGTAGCACCTGGGATTGGATGGTTAAGAAGGGTGGCTTCTGCTATTGCTTTTTTTGCATCTAAAAAGGCTTTATTAGATTCCTCATCCCAATTGAGAGGTTGTTCTGACTTTTTAGACATATTTTTAGGTTTCTTTTTGTTAGTATGACCACCTAGTAATTTATTTAATGGAGCTAAAATGTGTGAAGCTCTAGGAACAAATCTTCTATAAAAATTAAAAATACCTAAAAATTTTCTTAATTGAGTTAAAGAAGTGGGTTGTGGAAATTTTTGAATAGCTTCAACCCTATGAGGTAATGGTTTTAAACCTTGTTCTGATACTTGAAAACCGAGAAATTCTATACATGGCACCCCAAAAATACATTTAGAAACATTTATACATAGACCATAATCACTTAATCTAGAAAAAAGAGATTTCAAGTGTAATAAATGTTCATTTTCGCTTTTAGAGGCAATCAAAATATTATCAACAAATGAAAATACCCCTGGAAGATCGCGAGTGACTTCATCTATGAATCTTTGAAATGTTGCAGCAGCACCACAGAGGCCGAACTGCATAACAGTGCTTTCAAAAAGGCCAAATGGTGTGGCTATGGCTGTTTTATGAACATCAGATGGGTTAATTGGGATTTGATGATAAGCTTTAATCAAATCTACATGTGAAAAAATTTTAGAACCATTTAATTCAGAGGTGAAGTCACAAATATTTGGCACAGGATATTTATCCTTCACTGTCTGAGAATTTAACATACGATAATCTCCGACTGGTCTCCTTTCATTCGTGCCTTTTTTGGGCCCCATATGGAGAGGGGAGGAATAATTACTTTTAGATGGTCTCATATGGCCTAAATTTATCATGTTTTGAATTTCTAATTTAGCAATTTTTAATCTGTCAGGAGCTAGTCTCCTAGGCTTACATGAAACAGGAGGACCTACAGTTTCAATAAAATGAACTGTATTATGTTTTACACTACGATTAAGATCAGGTAATTTTGACAGTGAAGGATAATTAGATAATAATTTATGATAAACAGTATCATCAGTAATAGTTTTAACAGAATGTAAATCAACGGCACTTACCATACAAGAAATTTTTAAATTCGTTTTTAGATCAATTAGCTTTTTCCTTCTTAAATCAGGAGTTAAGTTAAAGTAATGTAAAAAATCAGACCCAATGATGTTTGTTTTAACATTACTCACATAAAAAGAAAAATTAAATGTTCTGCGTAGTCCAAAATCGAGATTTAATGTCTTTCGACCATAAACAAAAATGGGTGTTCCATTCGCCGCAGTAAATACCATTATATGTTTATTACGTAGTTCTTGTTTCGATGCAGCTATCAAACATACATCTGAACCAGTGTCACACAAGAATTGCACGTTTGTTCTGCGGTCTCTGATGAACAGGCGACGGGATTCGGAAGGGATCACGCACGTCGCCACTACGCTTTCCCGGCCTCGTTTTCCTTGTATGAGCAAGGTGGAACACATTTTTGGGCATTTTCTTTAAATTTTCGATGATACCAACAAAAAATATTCTTATTCGAAGCATCGGAGGATGATGAACTCCGAGTTCGTGTTTGGTTTCGATTTCGCGAGAAACTACGTCCTCGACGCAGCTGAGAAACTTCTTTACGAAGTTTTCGAACTTCTTGAAAAAACAGGCCCACCAGCGGCCGAGCGGTTCTGCGCTCAAAGCTGGTAGACGTGAGGTGCCGGGTTCGATCCCCGGTCGCGCGCGTCGGCCTAGCCGTTCGGAGTTTTCCGTGGTTTCCTCCGAAACTTGCGTAAATACGGGCTAGGACCCCTTAGAAAGACCTCCACGGAAGGCACTCCCCCTCAGGCCTAGGACCCCAGTGTTGTCAATCGGCCTTAATCCCTAACACCATCTTGAAAAAGCATATCAACACTATTTGTGTCAGATGAAGCACTGGAGTTTAAAGAAGAGACATTGCTTACCTGAGGGGTTGTTACTTCCATTATACGATCGGCAATGCTAGCTGCTTTTTGCGAGTCGAGTGGTTGTACGGAGGCTAAAATAGATTGAACATTAGATGGCATTTGTTGCATAAAAAGTTCTAATAATAATGCATCTGTAATGTTGTGATTCTCAGCACGGCGTTTCATATCGCGTAGCAACTCTGATGGCTTTCTGTCACCCAATTGTTCTCCAGCTAATAATTTTCGAATTTCTTGAGTGCGACTTTCACCGCAACGTTCCAGTATCGCCGTTTTAAGTTCATCATACGAAGTATCTGATCGAGGCTGTAGAATAATATCTCTCACAAGAGATGCTGTTTCAGGTGGTAAATGAGCTACACAATGATTAAATTTAGTTTTTGTATCCGTTATAGCTTTTGGAGTGGCAAGTTCGAAAGTGGATTCGCACATTGCAAACCACAATGCAGGATCTACCGGATTGTAGACGGGTATTTTTACCGCTGCTGAGTCCGTCATATTGTTCTCAAAGTGAAATCGAAACTATTAAAAATTTGCAGAGTTTAAATAAAATCCGCGGTCACCATTTTTGGTGAGTAAACATATAGGTTGCGTGAGGTTACATTGAATAATGAAGAATCATCCAACTTCATAAATTAATACGACTCCTTTAGAAAAATAGAATTTTATTTACTCATAATAAAACAACCACGGCAAGCGCCGGTATTTACATCGCTCTCTGAGGCGAAGAGAGAGAGCTCTTAGATGCGCGCAGCCGATGCGCGTACACACATCCGATGGGACGGAGAGAGAAGAGCGCGCTGTTTACAAAACGATCGCTCTCCGCCACAAACCTGTCAAAAAATTCCAATTCCCTTCAACCAAATCCCCGGTTCCTGAGCTTCAAAAATGGGGTATCTATAATGTCCCTTGTAATAACTGTGATTTATCTTATATTGGTCAAACTAAAAGAAATCTTGAATGTCGTTTACGTGAACATTCTCGGTATGTTGTTAATCAAGAAATTTCTAAATCTTCTATTGCGAAGCACAGTTGGGAATTTGATCATAGTTTTAATTTTAAGAGTGCCAAAATTATCTTTCATGCCAAACGCGTTTCCGAACTGGATTTTTTGGAAAATTTAGCTATTTACCTTAATCGTGATAAAATTGTCAATGAAAAATCTGATTCCACTTTGCTGTCTACAGCCTGGAAAAATTTGTTTAATTCAATTAAATAATTTCCTTCATTAGTTATAATAAAATAATTCTAATTAAAATGAAAATAATAATAATTAATGGATAAATTTTATTAAATTTACTTTTTAATTTAATATTATTGAAAAAAAAAAAAAATAAAAAAAAAAAAAATAAAAAAAATAAAAAAAAAATTATAAAAAAAAATAATATTAATAATAATAATAATAATAAAATGTTTACTCCTTTCCTTCCTCCTCTTTTTGTGTGTACGTGTGTTCTTCTCTGATTGGTCCTGCCCTGCATGTTGCTTCCTATTGGTTGTTTGTGTTGCTCCTCCCCCTCTGGATTTTGTCCTGCTTTCATTCTTGCATTTGCCTCCAAGGCAGTTGCACGTGTTTGCACCTGATGAAGAAAGGCTACGTCCTTTCGAAACCGGTTGTGCTGATTTAAAATCTAAGGTGTGTGAAGAAGTTTTAATTTCTTGCTACGTATTTATGTACATATTCTCCATATTAAGGTTGGTTGGTTGATTGGGTTTTACGTCGCACTAGTGCTGCGCAACGGGCAATTGGCGACGGTCTGGGACTCACCCCTAGAGATGGTCCGGAGACATGCCATCACAACTTTGATCCTACACCTACACTGAGTGGATGGCTCCCCCTCTTCGGTAACCCCCAGAGGTATAATTTTGATGGAAACATGGAGGACATTACGGCCACGACAGATTTTACGTGCACCAGCCACCATTAGTGCACACGACGGTCTTTGGCCGGCTCGACTACCGAACTCGCAATCTTCCAATTACGAGCCCGGCGCTCTACCGACTCGGCTACCGCGGCCCCCATATTAAGGATTTTGAAAATAGTGATGCTAAGTAGTTAAAATAAATATATCGTCATATCAACGACATGCTACCCCATAAAACGCTTTCTGATAATACCGGTTTGTTTGTTCTACTTACCAAAGAATCTCTAATAATAGCAAGCATATGCCAGAAGTTGCTACCCCTGTAAATTTGCTTCACTGCATTACAAATTTTTCCTTTAGCCGGCGGTCATTCGTTTTACATTACAGTCGGCTGCAAAATTATTCGAGCACTAGCAATAACCCCTGTCTAAAAAAAGTACACTTAATACTGCTTTGTTAAATAAATCCTTATCGAGTCGTGTTCTTAGTCAGTCTAAGAACATGATTCGACAAGGATTTATTTAACAAAACAGTCTTAAGTGTACATTTTTAATATAGGAATTATTGGCTAGTGCTCGAAGAATTATGCAGCCGACTGTACGTCTACGGAGCCTTCCCTTCTTTCCGGTTTAGAGATTCTTTGCTACTTAGCTACTTACAAGCAGGTGTCTTCTTAAAATTCTCACAGTGAAATTCAGCAAATGAACAGGTCTATCACATGTGGGTCTAGTCTCAACTTCCGTGGCATATACAGTCGGCTGCAAAATTATTCGAGCACTAGCCAATAATTCCTATGTTTAAAAAGTACACTTAAGACTGTTTTGCTAAGTAAATCCTTGTCGAATCATGTTCTTAGACTGATTAAGAACATGACTCGACAAGGATTTATTTAACAAAGCTGTATTAAGTGTACTTTTTTTTGGCAAGGATTATTGCTAGTGCTCGAATAATTTTGCAGCCGACTGTAACTGTACAAAACTTGATTCATGAGATAACCATTTTGAAAAAGCATTTTTTAAGATGTTATTTATAGACAATAAAACTGTCTTTCTTTGGATATTTAGTGTTAGTTTTCTCTAAGGTGAAAATTCATCGTGTTAGATTATTTTAATAAATAATAGTTTTTAATGAAGTATTTGCACTTAATGAATTTGTATAGGTATAGGAAAATATAGAAGAAAGTCTTGTAATTGCCACAACATTCTAGTTCAGTTATGTTTAGTGCAGGCTAAAGATGTTAAAATTTATTAAGGAAAAATTTCACTCATAGATGTGTCAATGGGTGCATCACAGACTGTCGCCAATTCGCCAGTAGCGAATTTGGAAAATGCCTACTCCTCAGAACCTTGGCGAAAAAACATAATCGGGCTTTGGCGAGCGCGAGTCATGATGATAGACGGTACGACACGACGGTAGGGTTGCTCGCATGTCTGATGACAAGCGGACGTCAGAATTCGTATTAGCAATAACAATAGAATTTGTTCAATAATTTTAAATAAATTTTAGGTGCTTTTGTCTCCTGAATTAGATACTTTGATATATGATTAAAAACATTCATTTTGTAATTGAATAGCTATTTTTATTTTCTAAATAAGTTTCTAAACGTTCATAGCTAATTGGAAACATCCTACATGTAAACAAATTGTCGTGTTTATTATGTCGAGATAAACTTGAAAAGAGACTGACGTATATTTATTTTATATTTTGCCTATGTATGAGTTATTATTTCACATATGCATTTAAGTGAATTAGTAATTAATAATTAATAATTCTGGAATCCAAATGTTTATTTTGTGTGTGTGTGAAGAACTTATTGCAAGGTATGTTTACAACATTCAATGGTTTTATAATTATTAGTTTAATGTCTGTAAGTTGTATAAGTGCCTAGAATTAACATTTCTTTTATTTTTTTAATTAAAAGATAATATTTTGTACATTATTGCTATAACATACTGAAATATTAGTATCTGATATTATATCCTGATGATTCATCTTATATCAGGTAATTTGTTTTGAAAACAAATTTGACATAAAATTATGATATAATTGTGATCATTCGTCTTTTAATTAGTATATTAGTTAGATGTTTATTTTGTTAAATATCACCGTTTGAAATGAAATTGGTCGAACTGATGATAACATGTAATTATCAGTTCAATCATTTTTATAATGATAATATCGATGAATATATTTATTACACACTACATTTTGAATATTATAGTGAGATATATTTATATAGAATAGATTGCATTATGTAGACTGCTGATTAAGTAGTACACATACATTTTGAGTGAAGTTCATTTGAATTTATAAAAACAAGAATTAATTTTTGTTAATTGTGAATAATAATACAGTTTATGGTATGACTTAGCGTGTTTTTAATAAATCAATAATTTGGCACAATTTTGCTATTATCCTTGGAATTTACAAACCTTTAGGAAAGGAAAGTTTATCAAAGAATGCCATACTCAAAATGGCCGAAAATGAAATTGCATCAAAGTACATTAAAAAAAAAAAAATTAAATGCAAAAAATGTATAAAGTACAATTAAAAAAAAAAAAAAAAAAAAAAAAAAAAACAGTTGAAAAGCTCAAAATTATAAATAATCACAGTTTACAGAAGATCGAAGAGAAATGAAGGAACAGTGTTTCTTGGAAAGTTCTCTAGTTATGAAGTTTATCCTATGCCAGCTGGACCATAGCTTCAGTGAACGAAATTGATTTTGTGCCTGTAGACATGGGCTTGCTAGCGATTTTTATTAATATCGACATCAGATAGAAGAAGAAAGAGGAGGATAAGCTTATTGAAGACACGGTTCTTTGTGACATGCTGTAAATAAATCTAAAAATAGATCAGCATTGAAATTTGACATTTGATTTTCTTGTATCCTTTTCAGTTGTTTGCCATTCGAACTTTTGTATGTGTTTTTAATTTTATGGTGTTTGTTTATAAAAATTTTGTTATAGTTCATTTTATTTATTTATTTATTTATTATTATTATTTTTTATTTGTAGATAGGGTAAGTGCACCAGTGATTGACACTTTTAGAGCAATCTCTGATGTTTTTAATGTTCTAGTCATCAGAAAATATTTTGAGAAATTTTAAGTTAGTAAATATGGCATGAAAGACATTCAGAACCACATATATGTTAAAATATATACATTTTATAACAATTATTTTTTTTATGAATTTTTATTTGACACCCACTCAATGTTCTAGTAATTGACACTGCCAGTTTTTCATTTTATCAGTAATTGGATCCCTATGTTTCATTGTTTGACACTGCTAGTTATTCATTTTATCAGTTATTAGCACCCTATGCTCCAGTGTTTGACAAAAAATGTTAAAATTCTTATACGTAAAATATGATTTTATTATTTTTCTTATTTATTAATTATTTCGGGATAGATGTCAATTAGTGGAGCATGCCAATCACTGGAGCACCTACCCTATAGCTTTATCTGACGAATTTGAAATGAGCAATTTCAGTATATAAATCTATAGTTCCAAAAAATTGCACATTATCCTTAAATATTAAAATATGTATTTATATAGTTACTGTTTAAAAAAGACTGAAGAAGAAAAGAAAGAGCAGTTTTCCTCAGAAAGTTCTCCATTTGTGAAGTCTTTGCATCCTACGCCAGCTGGAACATATCTATAGTGCACAAAATTGTTTTCGTGCCTGTAGATGTGGGCTTCCTAGCTCATTTCATTAACACTGATGTCAGATGGAAGAAAAGGGAGGAAAAGCTTATTGAAGAAAGAAAGTTCATCATGACATGCAGTAAATAAATCTTTTCTTAAAATAGATAAACATTTATTTAATTTTCTTGCATTCTTTTGAATTGTTCGCCATTTGAACTTTTGTATGTTTTTTAATTTTATGGTGTTATTTATTTTGCTATTACTTAATTTTTGTGGTAATATTCAATTGTTTCATTCAAATCGAACATAGTTTGATCAATTAGCAACAATTCAGCTTTAGTCCAAAGAAAAAACACATTTTTCATTAATTGGCAACTTTTCGCTTACACTCCCTGACTCAGAATTTTACATATTACATAAGATAAAATTTTTAAAAATGCTCCATGCAAAATAATTTTTAATTCTTCTGCTGAGATCTTAATCATGAGAGACTTGGAGATTTAATCACCACACACACAAAATTTTACAAATTTCATAAAAATGTTTAAGTTATACTTCATTTTTAATAAATTGTTTTTGAAGACTTAGCCTCATCTAGTAAATTTAAAAATTACAATTTAAGTATAAGTTTATTATTACCGCCAAGAGAGAAAGAAAAAAAGCATAGCATCCTAAAATGTTTAAAAAGTGAAATATTTATGGCTGCAGCTATGGGTCTGCTAGCATATTTCACAAATATCATGAAACGGAAGAAAACAGAAGAGAAAATAAGAAAGAACTGACGTTTTAAAGTAATAAGTACACGACTTTGAATAAACACCATAAAATGCTATAAATTCACAATAATTGTTTTGGATCGAAAGAATACATGACCCTTCATCAGGCGAACAAAGGAAGCACTAGTGCTGCAAGCAAAGTGGCAACACACGCTGCCGCTTTCATATTAGCATTTGTGCTTACCGACAGTGACACGATCTAATTAAAGAGAAAGCAAGAGACAGAAGAAAACATCCACTACCGATGGCATGGACCACGAGGAAGTAAGCTGATGAAGGAGGAAACCCCCTCACAAAAGCAGCTATTCAGACTTCCATAAAGCTGTAATGTAAGGTTTT
Source organism: Salticus scenicus (assembly GCA_963930645.1). NCBI lineage: Eukaryota > Metazoa > Arthropoda > Arachnida > Araneae > Salticidae > Salticus > Salticus scenicus. Next base: position 226,341,128 of record OZ005661.1, read on the forward strand.
ATTCTTTACAAAAATTTTCAGCAAATCGCTAAAATTGATGCCAAGATCAACATTTGCGTCGGCTACAAACTTGGCAGCCTGACGAGATGAGTAATCGAATTTGGTGACAAATATTGCTTCAGGAGAGCCAGAATTTGTAAACCTTTTCTTAATTTTAACAGAATTATTTGTTTTGGTAAAATGTATCATTTCTCACCACTAATTTTTGCCTACAAGAATAAAAGTAGGCAATTTATACCGAAATGATTTTCATTGAACACTAAGCTGTGTTTAATATTTAAACTTAAAAACTTGTTCACATACCATAAAATTAATAAAACCACTACCAGTTTCAAAAGGACATGGTCTTTCTTTTTCAGGTGCAAAACACTTGCTATTACCTTGGAGAAAAAAGCAAGACTGGTGGTTTTTGTACCTGAAGAAGAAAGGCCATGTCTTTTCGAAACTGGTAATGCTTTAATAATTTTATGGTGTATGAAAAAGTTTTTTTAATTTAAATATTCATTGTACACCAGTTTTTTTATTTTTGTGCTGTCTAAGCTAAGTATTTGCCTATGGTATTTTCTGTAATAAGGCATAGAAAATTCCTGAAAAATTTACAATTTGTGGTATATATAATCTTATCATCAGGACTGTTGTGGTTGGAGTAGCTTTTTTTTTTTTTGCTTGTTTTCAGGAATGTTCATGGACTAGAACCTGCCTGTTTAGTTACAAATCAATTACCTCACACCAAAATATCAATGTTTCCATAACCATATGTATATTCCAATAGATGTATAAGGAAGTCGTGGTGTCCACGTCAGATTCTTTTTTTTTTTTTTTTTTTTTTTTTTTAATGCTAGCTAAGCAAGCATACATGTATGGTACCATGACCACTGCTATACAGATTTTCATGCAAAATGTGTAAGTTGTATCCAGTGATGTTTTTTTCTCTTTTGGTTTTAATGGTTGCAAAGTGAGTTCACATGCATGGAAGTGATCGCTAGTATACAGATTTCTATGCATAGTGAAATAGCTCAATTTTAAATATTTGTTTTATTAATCTTAAAAATAGGCTTCCATATTAAGGAAATATTAATAAAAAATATGTACAACTGTATTAAAATATAGCTATAATTTATTAAAATGTATGTACGTGTAACATCGTTAAGGCAATTAATTCGTCATTTAATGAAGATTTTCATTTTAAAGTTTAAATTATTAAATTAAATATGGCTGCAATATTGACAAGTAAGTTATACTAGGGTGCCTTGATAGAAAGAATGACAACATACGAAGGACTGTCATTGGCCAAAATTTCTATTTTACCAAATCTATGGAAAAAAAAAAAAAAAAATGATCAGGTGTACTTTGAAAATTAAGTGAATGACAGTAAATTTTACTCTTTAATTTTTTTTTTTTTTTTTTATAGGAAAATGTATTATTTAGTACTAAGTACAAAACTTTGAATAAACACCATAGAAGCAAACACTCGCAACAATTGTTTCAGGTAAAAAAAAAAAAAACCCTCCATCAGGCAAAAAAAGTACACACGAGTGCTGTAAAAGACAACAACACACTGTTGCAGGTTGCACTGTGTTACCGCTTTGTTACAGCACTCGTGCCTACTTTATTCACTTGACGAATGGCTAGGTTTTCTTTTGACCCGAAACAACTGTTGGAAGTTCTTGCTTTTATGGTGTTTATTCAAAGTTTTGTAATTATTACTTTTAAACGTCAGTTCTTTGATGCTCTTTCATAATGTACTAGCAGGCTTTGCCTGCTTCGCTGGTCATTATATTGAAATGAATTTTCAAAACGCTATACCATTAATAATTTTAAAAAATCATTGAAATCAGTCAAAATCTAAGTTAAAGTTCTCGCTACCTTCTGTAAAGGTTTTTCCACTTGCCACACTTCACAAAATCCCTTTATAGTACATGTTGCATACACATACCTAACCAACACATTAAAAATCAGGATCCTGAGATTATTTGAAGCAGCACTATATTTTAAAACGTGTTTTTACCCCCTCCCCGCTCTTAAATGGAAGAAGGAGGAGGGAATTTTGCTAAATAATTTTATATTATGAGTTTGATATATATAACTGACCCACACATCGAAAATCTCCTTCTTAAGATAATTTACTGCAGAGTTTACCCCCACCCCTAAGGGGCGGTAGTGTGGAATTTCACAAAATCACTTTGTAGTGTGTGTGGAATATGCATAAGCAGTCCACACATCAAAAATTGCCATTCTAAGATTATTTGGAACAGAGTTACGCATGCAAACAGGATTTTTAATCTCCCCCCCCCAACCGTCAAGAGGGGAGATGACACGGAATTTCAAATAATCCCTTTGTAGTTTGTGTGTGTTGAATACACATAACCAATCGACATATCAAAAAATCACTTTCATGAGATAATTTCATAGCTGCTGTTTTTAATCTTTTAAATCAAAATTCACATTAGTATTTTTGAATGGAATATGTTATATATATTTTCGACGATTAGTATTACTAAAATCAGCTATAAAATTTTTCCAGTTTAAGTCCCCGCCAAAAACAGTAGACTTGGTATCTATGTAATTTGGAGCAGTTACACTTTAAAAGGTGCTTTTGCCCCCTACTCAACACCCTTAAAGGGAGGAAAGGAGAAATTTCACAAAATACCTTCATAGTGCGTGTTGGAAACTCATAACCAGCCCGCACATGAAAAATCACCTAAGATAGTTCGGAGCAGATTTGCACTTGGAAACATGTTTCCTCCTCTCCAACCCCCAAGGGGGAAAATGTGGAATTTTACAAAATCTCTTTGTAGTATATGTTTTGAGAAAGCATAACCAATCGACATGTTAAAAAATCACTATCCTGAGATAATTTGGAGCGGAGTTACTCTTATAAACATATTTTTGCCTCCCTATTCACCTGCAAAGGAGGGAGGAAGAAATTGCATAAAAATACCTTTACAGTGCGCGTTGGGAAGGCATAAACAACCGACACATAAAATTAATCTTGCTGAGATAATTTGAAGCAAAGTTATGCTTGGAAACAGGTTTATTGCCCCCCCCCCCCCCGCAATTGGGAACTTTCGCAAAATCCCGTTACAATAGGTGTCAGGCATACATAAATAAGCCACACACTAAAATTTGTGATTCTACATATTTCCCCGGACAAATTTAGTGCTAAAAGGGGGACTTGAATTTGCCTACTCGTAACTCTTCCCCAAAATCGAAAATTGCAGAAAACCAATAATGATTTTTTGGAAATATCCTCAAGTTGACTCTTAGTGGTTTTCTATATCTTTGTGCTATTATTGGTAGAGTTTAACCCTCGCTTTCCCAAGATGGGATCATTTTGACCCCATTTTGAAATGAAATTTAATTAAGCCCGCCTCATTCAAGAAGTGCGCTAATTCGTCAGAGATAGCAAACATAACCAGTGGAATGTTGCAACTTCTAAATTGTACAAAAAGGTGCTGTGCTGGTGATTTTCGCCAAACATGCCAAGCGGCACCTGAAAGCGATTTTTCTGTAGTAATGCCTTAATGTTGGGAAAGCGAGGCTTAATTAAAAAATGCGTATTTTCTAAATTTGCCTCCAAAAATCATTTTTACCCCCTTAAAAATCCAGAATTCCAAAATTGCAGAAAATATTTTTTTTTTTTTTTTTTTTGTACTCAAGTCTAGTCTCTCCCTCTGAAATTTTTTCACCGTGAAGCAATTTGGAGCAGAGTTAAGTTTATAAAAATGTTTTTGCTCTCTGATTTTGCAAAATCCCGTCCTAGTGGTCATCAAGGTCCTAAAACCGACGTGCTCACCAAAATTTTACCTGTATCTCCCATAGAATCGCCACGACTGTGTTGAGTCAGTAATTAGTGGGTTTACTCTTTTATATATATAGATTATTTATTGTTAAAATAAGTTATTTTGGTGGATACATCTCAAATACTTATATCAACATTTTTATTAGAGTATATCAGGTATACTTCGAAAATTAAGTGGATATCCTTAATTACTGTAAATTTTACTTTTTAATTTCATGTTTTCAGATAGCAAAATGTAGCTTTTAGAAGTTATTTTGAGGAATCCATCTAAATTATCACAGATATCAATGTTTTTCTTACAGTGAATTATGACTAAGCTTTTAATGAATAATATATATTTCTAAATTAAATATATTTTTATATTTCTTTTATTTTGTAACATTTTCATTAAAAATATTCATTTCATCATTATCATGCGATTATCAGGGGGAAAATACTATGCACATAAAATGATGAGCAACTAGTGAGTAATGTCAACTTCTAGTGCCAATCTTTGTAATGACAACACCATATGTGCTGAGAAAATGGCTGTGATACTATTTAATCACTTGTATATTAACTATATCAAAGTATCCTAAATTATATGACTAGTTGGCACAGTCTACTGCATCAACATAACTAAAAATTTCTCAATAATAAAAATTTAATTTTCAAATATCTTTTTTTTTTTTTTTTTTGTCTCCATTCAAGTTGTAACAATATAAAAGGCTACAAAAAAGGCCTCTGAATGGAGATTTGTTTGCATGAATATTTAAAAATGAAAGGTTATATATATATAGAAAAAATATTAAGATTATATAAATACTTTTAAATGTTTGTACATAGTTCATTTTTACTAAAGCAAGATTCTTACTGAAATAAATTGAGTTAAAAATCATTTACATAAAAATAATTAGAAATTTCATTCAAAGGAAGAGATTATAATACATGCAATTAATCATATTATCATTATCAATGTAATCAATCTATACCTGCACAAACATTTGAATTAGTTCAATTTTTAGAAAGTGAGCCTTATTTATTTATTAATCTAAATAAGTAAATAGAAGAAAATCAATGTGTTGCTATTTTAAAAATTAATCGAGCTTAATAAATAAGCTTAATAAAAAAATTAAGCTTACAACTGAAAACTGTGCATGCTATACTGTGCAATGCTATACTGTGAATGAAAACTGTGCATGCTATAATTAACTTCAGAGTTAGGCAAAGAAAAAAAAATCTGCATTAATCAAAATTAACATTACCCAACAAACATTTTACTCAATTACTTATGTTTGTAATTACTCAGTAATTACTTAAGTACATCATTACTTTACCAAGGATTAAAAAATTTTTCCCCTTAACGAAAACGAGACAGAAAGAAAGAATACTTCAGAAGAAATATGTAAAAGTATAAATTAATTTATTTGAATAAAAATAATTTATATTGAATAAAGAAAATTATTGAATGATAAAGTTAATAAATTGTGGAGAAATTTATTATGATACGTTTACATATTGGTAAAAAAAGTTATCTGTAATAAATTTGTATTTTTATTTAGCACATTTTAAACATAAAAGAAAAAAAAAATGCCTTGTGTAAAATAATCGCCTTTCATTCAATTAAATGTGAAGAAAATTATTTTTTTTTTATAAAACAAAATGTTTTATTTTTATACTACGATAAGAACGCAAGTACGGTGGATGTGAATCGATGATTCAATATTCAATCATTCTTGATTCATTCTGACAGGTTTGATTCAATCAAAGATTAGTAGTTTCCACCACTGAGCTGAAGAACAACTGGAGGAAATGCTAGACCGGTTTTCGCGTGCCCGTTTTTTAAGGTTTGTCTTCTGAGCGTTGTATGGCAAAAAGCATTTGATATCTTTATATTTCAAAGTAAAATTGTGTAAAGGTTGTCTGTTCGAACAACCATATGCTAAACATGACATTACAATTTTAAATTTTAATTCTTTGAAGATTATAATAGTAATAGACGACCCGACAAATGTTGCTTGCCATACAAGGCAGGCGAACGATTGCAGAAAAACTGGCACGCACGAACACTGTGTAAAAGTATTGGAAGCATTTGCTCCAGTTGTTCTTCAGCTCAGTGGTTTCCACATTTCCTATTTATCGTCACAAAATGCCGTTTCACGCCAAGCATCTGTCGCCAAGGTTCTGAAGAGTAGGCATTTTCCAAATTCGCTGTGCAGTATTAGTGCGACGTAAAACCGTATCCACTTTCTCTTTTAAAACTGAAGAAATATTACATTATGAAATAAAATAATCTTATAAATTAGATAGTAGAATTTCTTCCTGTTTTATATGTAAAACGTGATATTAAAAATTTTGAAGATCTCATAATTCAAACATTAGTTTTCTTTCCGACTCCTTCTTCTACATATTATGCAAGTTATCTTTTTAAAAATTTTGCATGTGCATTTTCTGTTGACAAACAATAAACCAATCAATAAACAAATTTCTTGTAAAATCAATGTTGGATCTGTATCATCTGTATACTGAAATCTTTATCTACAAACAGATTTAAAAAGTAAGCAAAAAAATATTTTTTTTTAAGTCTAAAGGTAAATAGTTTCTTTCAGGATAGTGGAAGAAACTTCAAAAACTAGAAGAAATGGAAAAAATAGACGGTAAACAACTCGGATATTTAAGGTTAAAATATATGAAATTGTATATAAAAGAATTAAACTCGAAATCATACAATATTATATATTAGATCTAAACTATAATCTAATTAATATTTAAAATATTTTTGGGGGAAAATAAAATATTATTTAAAGTATCTATAGGTGATGGTTTTTTCTACTTTAGGATAAGGTATTTTTTCACGATTAAAATACTCCGAAACTTTTGCGATTTTATGTTTGCTCGCTCTTGTAAAATTTTCACCGCTGATAACAGTACACATCTACAGGAAAAACCCAATAACTATTCTTAATTGAGTTTTAGCCTATAGATAGATGTTGGCAAATATAACTTAGTTTTCTTATACCATATTTGAATGGCAAAAATGTTATGATGGCTGATTTCCATAAAAAACAATATCTGTTTCTCTCCTTTTTTTTCATTGTATTTGTAGAACTATTTTCACTTCAACAACAATTCTAATGAATGAAAAGGGTTTAATTCTTTGTAGCATTAATTAATGTTGACTTTTACCATTTCAGATCAATAGATTAAAAAAAAAAAAAAAATGGCAGAAGAAGAAGGAAAAATGAGTTTGTTTGAGTCTGATGAAGAAGCAGAGGAGGAGGAAGAAGATATTCATGATGATTTTAAGATTCGCCCAGAATATCAAGGACCTCATGGATTACAGGTATGTATATTCCTCTGATTATTTTTTGTTCCATATTTTAAATCTCGTCCTAGTAAAAAACAATTCAAACATTTTTATACAAACAAAGAATTAATTATTTAACGAAGTAGTCATAATTTAGGATTGTATAACTATTGGTAGGACAGTTTTATTTTTGATTGAGCAGGTTGTTACTTGTAGAATTAATTCAGATATATAGCTGTTGTATTACAAAAGTAAAATGTTCCATTGTAGTAAATATAATGGGGGAAAGTATATTTTAAGCTGCCCCTTGGCAAAAGTTTTGAAAATCACCAAGATGGTGCCGTTTCGTATCATGTTCTGAATTGTAACCCCCCACTGGTGTTGTACGATGTTCGTTGGTTGGGTTTAACGTCACACTAAAGCTGTGCACCCATTGTGTACAAAAGCGAGCATTTCGGCGATCTAACCAAACAAGAAATCAGATCAAAAAAGCAATTCGATCAGAAACAATACATAGAAAACAAAGAAAGTGAACATAAAGAAAAATTAAAATTTTTTTTTACTGAATAATTACAAAATTATAACCAATCACAAATAAAAAAAAATGAAACTCCAAGCATAAAATCTCACAATATAAATGCTCAAAATTCCAATGACAGGAATAATAATACACACAGGAATCAGGAATAATAATACATAGTCTTGGTCATGAAAGCAAAAAGAGAAAATACATCACTGAATACCCCTATCTGAAAATACGTGAATCTAGAAAATAAACAAAATTTCGTACTGCAGCAATCAGTAATATGTACGTCTGTATGCTCCGTGTACATGGAAGCAAAACTAAAAAAAAATCAATGAATACTCCTATCTTAAAATGTATGAATCTGAAATTGCATGAAATTACTTATTGCAGCAATCAGTAATATGCATGTCTGTACGCTTTGCGTACATGAAAACCAAAAGAAACATCACAGAATACCCCTATCCCAAAATGCATGAATCTCAAAAATGCATAAAATTACATTATACAAAGAAAACATCACAGAATACCCTATCTCAAAATGCATGAATCTCAAAAATACATTGTATTACATACTGCAGCAAACATCTGTACGTATAAAAAAAATCTTACCTCTAATACTCTTTATACTTAAACATACATTAACGTTTGTAAATCTCCTTCAATAAAAAGTTAACAACACTCATTAAATAGCCTTTCATTTCAATAAATTTCATTCCATTTTTGTCATTTACTGCAAAAACGACACAATTCAACAAAAATAAAATATCAAATGAATTACTGTAAAACATTTCCTTTAGAATTTCTCTGATAAAACATGGCATCATTATTTCTCGAACTTTCAATTCAAACATTCAAAAAACACACTTTAATTCTGCAGCTGAACAAAGTACCGTACACTGGTGACGTAACGCATGGTGCAAAGAAGCAGAAGTAAACACAAAGCCCATAACATCTGGCGATGTATCACACTCACAAAATATGCCAAACATAATCGGCAGCTGAAAGTATACTTAAGCCAGATAATGCAATGAGAAGCTTGAGCTTCCCCTTCCCCACCCCAAATAATTTGAAATTAATATTTTTTCTTTTTTTTGACTGATGAAACAGTTAGTGGTTTCTGGTAGTCAGATATCTTTTCTCCCTCCCCATGTAATGCAAAGGGACTTTTTGTCGCTTATTGGGATATTTTGTTAAAAAATAGAGTTTATTGAATTCCTTTCTTCCAACTCCAACATGTCTTTTATCTTAAGCAGCATTTTTTTTTTTTTTTTTTTTTTTTTTTTTACAAATTTAATTTAAATATTTTACTTTATTTAAGTAAACTTGGGTCTAATTTTCAATATTGGGGAGAAAAAATAAATAAATTAATAAAATATATTTTTTTTATTGTTTCCTAAGATAAACGGTAACATGTTCAAAGAAAAGAATTTGAAAAACTTTATTTTAAAATGAGACATCAAAAAAAATTCCATTGGATTTCCTGGTGGAAAACAAAATAGGGGAACTGACTACCAATGGCACTTAAACCTGCCTCAGCATCCTCTCTGGCTATTGTTGGTGAAATAATTAACTTGGTGATACATTATATTATTAAAATGAATTATGTTTTAAGCTCTGTCATAAATAAATAGAACAGATCTTTGTAATAAACTAGATGCTGATTGATGATTTCAAAGTAATCAATATTAACGTAAAAAATTTAAAAAAATCTGGCGTGACTCCACTCGACTTTCCAAACATTGAGTAATTAATGCTTTTGTAGATAAAGTAGAGTTGTTAAATAACAAAAGAGTAAATTATAATAGGGTGTTTGGGTATTTTTCTTTATATAGTACACGATGTTTAATTTAACGCTATTTTACCAAACACGTAGATAATAATGATAAAGAATAATTCATCGTGTCCATGTAAAAACCTACAAATGCTAGATTCACCAAAATGCTTATAGTTAGTGCAACAGTGACTTAGTATAATATTTATATAAATTTTCAGCTCCATTGGATAAGGCATTTAGACGCTATCACACTTTAAAGTTTGAGCCCATATGCCACAATTATAAAGAAATTTGCATTTTGTCCCTGTAAAAAGAACCATAAATGCTAGATTCTCTAAAGTTCGTGTGACGGTGGTGACATATAACATGTATATAAATTTTCAGTTAATTTGAATAAGGAGTTTAGTCGCTGTCACACTTTAAATAATTTAAGCCTATAGGTCTTAATGATGAACAATTTTTAATTGTGTCCCTGTAAAACTCATTAAGTGCTAGAGTCACCAAAATCCATACAGTTTGTGCGATGGTGACTTATAACTCGTATATAAATTTTCCACTCAAACAGATAAGGCATTTAGATGCTATCACACTTAAAATAATTTCACCCCATAGCTATAATGATACAGAATTATTTGTTGTGTCCCTGTAAAAAAACTAGAAGTGCTAGATTCACCAAAACCTATATAGATCGAAAAACTGTGACCTATAATATGTGTATAATTTTTTTGTTCAATTGAATAAGGCATTTAGACGCTATCACACTTTTTAAAATTTGGCCCCATAGGCCGTAATGATAAAGAATTTTTCTTTGTGTCCTTGTAAAGAAACTATAAGTGCTAGATTCACCAAACTCTATGCAGTTCATGCAACTATTACCTATAATATGTGTATAAATTATTTTCTCAGTCTGATAAGGCATTTTGACGCTATTGCACATTTTAAAATTTGGTCCCATAGGCCATAGTGTCTCTGTAAAAAAAGTATAAGTGCCAGATTCTCCAAAATCTATACAGATTGAGTAACTGTGACCTATAATATGTGTATAAATTTTTTGGCCAATTGAGTAAGGCGTTTAGATACTATCACACTTTTAAGATTTTGGTCCCATAGACCATAATGATAAAGAATTTTTCTTTGTATTCCTGTAAAAAACTATAAGTGCCAGGTTCACCAAAATCAGTAGGGTTCATGCTATGGTGACTTGCAACATGTGTACCAACTTACAGCTCATTCGAACAAAGCGTTTAGATGCTAGCGTGTTCACACACACACATACATACATCATTGTAAAAATAGTGAATATGAACTCGGGGGACTTCAAAACGTATAGAAACACAAAAATCTCGAATTCGGATTTTTGACATGATTACAATACTTTCCTTACATATGTATGTTCGGAAAGTAATAATAATACCTAATGTTTTCTTTGTTTATTTGATTCTTTTCTTTGTGAGGTGTAGTTTTTCAGAATATTATTACTAAACCACTTAAAGCCAATATTTTCCATGCTTTTATTTATGCTTGCATGTAATATATATATATATATATAAAATTGAATATGCATTACTTATTTTTGACTTAGATTTCTCTGTCATCAATATTTTGGAATCCTATGTCATAATCTTATTGTTTTATTATTATTGCTTAATGTAAAGTTTTAATATTTATTATCCTGTTGACTTATGTAAATGATTTGACTATTTTCTTCTAGATGTTGGAGATGAACTCTCAACTTTCTAAAAGATTTAGATTAGATGAAAGATTTGCTGAAGATTTTGATCCTAGTGCTTTTAAGAGTAATATTTTTGTAATATAATACCATAATTGTATGTGATTTTTAATTTCTTTGATATATATATATTTTTTTTTTCTAGAAAAATTCTAAGAAAATTTGTTGATTTTAATTAGTATATGGTGAATTTTATAAGAACTATAAGTAAAATGCATGTATATATATAAGTATAAATATTTTTAAAGTAGAATATTTTTCTCGAAAAAAATTGACATATCTTTTAGGAAAAAGCGTACATAAATTCCAAAATATTTTTCTGTTATTTTTGTCAGTTATTTTGCGAACTCTCTGCTCTTTGATCTCTTATATTAAGAATAAAGGAGCTCAATTTTTAAAACTGTGAAAATTTTCCATACATTAGACCTTAAAAAAAGACTACTTGCCATGTTTGCGGTGATTAAACAAATTAAAGTGATGACTTCAAAAATTAAATATCTTGCCACATTTTTTTTTTTTTTTTTTTTTTTTTTTGTACAATCATAATAATGAATTTTATTAATCAATCATAAAAAGTTAAATTACATCAAGTAGAAGCAAAATGATTGTGCATTTTGGAAATTCGCCATAAGTTAGACCAAATAAATAAATAATAATAATAATAAATGTAGGTTTGCAGTAAAAAAAAATCCTGTATATCAGTAATCAGCTTTGAAAAGAGTATGAATTCTCTTATTGATGACAAAATAATTTTATATTTTTGCAGTTGTCAGGCACAGACAGATGCACACAGAGTCATGCTGTTACCAGCATAACTCTGAAACAGGTATTAGCAGGAAGGTCAAATTTGGTATTTTAAATCTGTATTATATGGGTTATTACTCAAAAATTTTTATTGAGATAGCACAGATGGTTCATATACAGGGGCATACAAAAGAGTTAATATACACAATGTTTATTTGAACAGTTTATTTTAACATTTACATATAGAGCTCTCTGTATATACTTGGTACTCGGCCAAATTTGGACTAAGTATTCGGCCAATACTAAGTAGTTGTAAGAATTTCATTATTTTTATGTATTATTGAAAGAAATGTATTCATAACAGATGTTTATTAATAACTAAACTAAAAAATTATGAAAATATATAGAGAGAGTCATTAAACTGTTGCTGCAAACAGCTTTCTGCAGTTAAAACGGGCAAGTAGATTGCCACCAAACTCGGTATTGAGACGATTCATGATATGAGCTTATCCATTTAGTTACAAGAATTTAATTATAACCATCTTGTATGTATGTAATATGCAAATTTTTTTTTATAAAAACATAGTACATAAAATTGTATCTATAAAACAGACAAAAATAAAATATTTTAGAAAAAAGAACCCTTATATAATACTAGATAAAACTTTAGTTACATATTTTTGCAAATAAAAATAAGACACTTTTAAAACTGTAAAAAAAGATTGATTTTTAATTTAAAAAATGATAATTATGAAAATGGTAAACACTAAAATGTTATTAAAAATATATTTGAATAATCAAATTTGTTGTTTTGCAAATTATGGCCCAAAACCACCTATTTTTTTTACTCTTCTAGAATTTGATGATTAATGAAATATATCATGTTTGAAATGATAAAATATTTATTTTAATGTTCTCATTTCATATGTAAATTTCATGCATCTTAAATTAAGCCTGAGTGTATAGGAACTTTTATATTCTCTAATAATTATCTGAGAATGATTCGCATCTGAGAAAGACTATATAATAAAGAATGAAGTTATCAGTTATTATGGTTTTAATAATCCACTAAGCTGGAAGTATCAAATGTAACAATGAACCTAATTGTGTACATATATACACTACAAAAGTTCTGAAAGATTTCATGAAAACATGCTGTTTGCCATTTAACTTAATTTTGTGTTCAGAAGGCCTTTTTTTAATATCAAGATGTGGAAAATTTTTAATATGTACATCAATTATTCATTGTTACAACTACTTGATACTCGGCCGGGTAGTAATAGGCCGAGTACTCGGTTACTTGGCCAAAGTTCTACTCGTTGCAGTACTAATTTATGATAGGCAGAATTTCATCTTCAAACTGCTCTAAACATAATGGAATTAAACTAAATTTTTAATATCCACATTAGCATGTTTCACCTAGAAAATATAGGGCAAAACATTCATTATTCATTTACAAGGCACATTATAGAATTTGGATATTCACTACCTTTCCGTAAATGACTGGACACTTTCGATTTCAGACTTTTTTAAATATCTCAGAAAGTACTTGACAAATCATCTTAAAACTTCAGGAGTGTGAATAAAATGTTACATCTCTTATATTTCAGTGAAAGTTTTGAGGCCCAAAAATAAAAGAGGAACCAGTAAAAAAAATAAATAAAACTGACAATAAAATGTTACATTTAAAGTTTTTTTTTTTTTTTTTTTTCCCCAACTTGTTTGGAGAATATATTTAACTACAGAATTTCTGTAATGTATGTTAATATAGTAATTTAATTCCATCAAATATAAGGAAATATTTCATTTTTAATACAACAATTTAATTTAATTCTAAGAGTTTTAACTTAGCAGTGGAAAAAATTATTTTTTAAAATTGAAATTATAATGAAAATATCAAAGATTTAAATCTCTTTTAATTAGACAAAGAGAAAAACTAGAAATTTTCCAGTGATTTTACTTATGAAATTTTTCTGAAAGTCATATTAGGTATGCGGGTACTATCATGCAGATGTTCTGAGTAGGAAAAAGGCTAGTAATTAAATAAAACACTCCCATTGTATACGTTCAACAGAAAAATATGTATGCTTAATTTTGGATATCTCTGTAAATTGTATACATACCACATAAATTTAGGACAGTAAAGAAAAACACAAAACAACTTGAAATGCTATTCAAACAATTTCCAACAAGACTTTAATGTACTACTTTTCTATAAATGACCGGGCACTTTTGATTTCAGACTTTTTTTCAGATGTCTCAAGAAGTACTTGATGAATCTTTTTGAAACTTCAGTAGTGGGAATAATTTGTTACACCTCATATATTTCAGTGAAAGTTTTGCACCAAAAATAAAAGAGGAACCATTAAAAAAATAAATGAAAATGTTTGGGAACACCCTGTAAAAAGTAATGCTTGAAATGCAATCTGGCTGTGTTATGTGATTATGAGCCTCGTTTTTATTCTACATGTAAATTTTTATGAGGCTACCACATACATTCATGAAGATATAATGGTTTCTTTAAAAAATTGCAAAAAAAATTTGTCATTTTTAAAAAATATAACACACAATCCAGTGCAAAGTCATTTTAAGGAAACTTGACACATAACCTTAGATACAGCATACTGCAATCAGAAGGCAAAAATTTAAAATATCTAATGAAACATGAATACTTTTATTATATACACCCCGCGACAGAAAGATAGGTACAAAGGGTTTTTTTGTTGATTTTTCATAAAATAACATTATCTAAGTGCTTATCATTTATTATTATCATAAAATAACACTATTCCCAGACTATTTTTTGGTTTAAGACTCATTTAGAAAAGTTTTAAGACTAAAATTTTTCTAATTTAAGACTACACACCACGACAAAAAGATAGGAACAAATGTTTTTTTTTTTTTTTTAATTTTTGAATGTGATTATTTTGAATATGATTCAAATATTTAATATGTTTATGATATGATCATATTTTGATATGATAATAAATGATCAGCACAATTTGGATAATGTTATTTGATAAAAAATTTAAAAAAACCCTTTGTTCCTATCTTTTTTGTCACAGAGTGTAGTCTTAAATTAGAAAAATTTTAGTCTTAAAACAAAAATTAGTCTGTGAATAGTGTTATTTCATAATAATAATAAATGATAAGCCCAATTTAGATAATGTTATTTTATGAAAAATCAAAGAGAAAACCCTTTGTACCTATCTTTTTGTCACAGGATGTAATTTTTAACTGCACACGCACAAGCTTTAGCGTAATTTCACTTGCAAAATATAATAGCCGATAGTATCGAGCTACTTATATGAAAACCACAAACAAATTCCACTTAAATTCAAAAAGTTGTATGCGATAGAATGAACTGAATTTCAGTTCTTCTTAAAAATAAGAAAAATGATAAAATGGTTTTCTCAATATTTATCTACAATCAACAAATATTGTATTACCATTGACTAAATCAAAATAAAATGTCAATAAACCCCCTTATAGTTTAGCTGGGTTTTTTTTTGGGAGGAACTGAATAGCAATTCATTCTATCCCTTACAACTTTTTGAATTTAAGCGATGCTTGCTTGGAGTTTTCATATAAGCTGCTCAATATTTTTGGCTATTAAATTATACAAATGAAATTTCACTAAAATTTTCACATGCACAGTTAAAAATTATTTAGTAGAAATGCTCATATTTAATTAGATATTTAATATTTTTGCATTCTGTTTGCAGTATGCTGTGTCTAATGATATGGGTCAAGTTTCCTGGAAATGGGTTTGCACTGGGTTTATTACCTTGTGTGCTATAATAATAAAAAAAAAATGTCACCCCCTCTTTTTTTTTTTTTTGTATTTTTTTAAAGAAACTGTTATATTTCTACGAATATATCAGGGTTCCCACAGGTCAGGGAGAGCAGAGAAAACCTGGAAAAGTCAGGGAATTTGAAATTACTGAAAAAAGTCAGGGAAATATTATGGAAAATTGTAAATATTGCTCAAAAACCTTGAAAAATCATGTTGCATTAGAAGATCTTTATAATGCAAACCCCAGTGGCAGAAAGTTTTGTAGCTGTGTGCAACATACTTTTAAAATTTCATAATCTGTCTGCAGAATTTGCATGTAATAAGGGGTGAAAATGGCTTACACTCAAAAAGCCTGAAAGTTGATTGGGGGGGGGGGGGCTTAACATCAGTGGTGATCTCGTGCAACAATACACGAATACAATTTTACTGCAGAACAATATAGTATAAACAATTGTGTGTATTCATTCAATTCATCTCATTCAATTAAATATTTTATAGCAATGTTTGACACAACACAATATAAATAATTATAAATAATAAAAGTATTAGTTTAAGTTTTGATACAGAAATTTTTTTTAAAGTGAATTGTTACTCGAAAGTTGCAGACAAATTTTTTTATCAGTGCAGACAAAAACTGTCTGCAAGCCGTTTTTCTGTGTCCGCGACTATGTCGCTGTGTCGCGGTGTTTCTGCCACTGGGATGCAAACCTAAAAACTCAAGGTTGTGCATTTTATAGAATTTTGCATTATATTGATTGTGTTTCACACATCGTTAAACTTACCTGTAGACATGACCAAATATGTCTGAAATATATCAAAATATAGTAGAGTATTTTAAATTACATTCCTTGGAAGTTGGATGGATCATAACATTCAATATTAAATTTACTCTATAAACGTAGTCCATATATGCCTCTACCAAATCATTCATTATATTATTTAAAAAATATATAATAATAGCAATTTTTTCATTAGCTCCAAATTGAGGAGATAAAGTAAAATAAATGTATCACATTTAATTCTCTATACAGTATGAGTTTTTTTACAAAGTGTTTCTTAATTAAAACTTTATAAAATATACAACCTTTTATTACTTCATGTTTTCAAAATTGCTGAACTAGTTTCTTCTGGGGCGCCCCAGCTTGATCACTAGCATCACAGTGTGTGAAGTCGCTCGAAACTGATGTTTCTTGTTTCTTCCCTCTTATATATACTCTTCGCCATTGGCGGTTGAGGACTGCCCCATCGTTGCCATTGCAGCAATTGGAACTTGTTAAAATTTCTACGGATTCTCTTACTGTAGCGTAACTGTGGTTGTGGTAGTTGGCCAACTTTTTTACTTGATCAAATTTTATGTCTATTTCTTCGTTTTTATTTACCTGGGTTAACGCGGTTGTTATTTTACCTGTCATTATGTCATGGCTATGTTCTTTAATTCTAAGTGTTTCTTATTTGCAAAAGTCATTTTTTATGTCTGAGAAGTAGTGCATTATGTGGAGAATTGCATTATAAACATCTTCTACTGTATAAACCTGGAAAATGCTTTTTGAACATTCAATTTATATCACAAATCACATTACTATGTTGTCTTTTATGTCGCAAACTATGTTCTGTTTTATACTGTGAGCTATTTTTTGTGTCACGAACCAAATTTTATGACTGAAATTTTCTAAAAGATAGATCTGGAAAACCTGGAAAAGTCAGGGAATTTTATTTTTGAAATTGCATGGGAACCCTGATATATGTGGTAGCCTCATAAAAATTTACATGTAGAATGAAAACGAGGCTCATAATCACATAACACAGCCAGATTGCATTTCAAGCATTACTTTTTTCAGGGTGTTCCCAAACATTTTCATTTAATTTTTAATGGTTCCTCTTTTATTTTTGGTGCAAAACTTTCACTGAAATATATGAGGTGTAACAAATTATTCCCACTACTGAAGTTTCAAAAAGATTCATCAAGTACTTTTTGAGACATCTGAAAAAAAGTCTGAAATCAAAAGTGTCTGATCATTTATGGAAAAGTAGTATATTAAGGTCTAGTCGGAAATTGTTTGAATAGCATTTCAAGTTGTTTTGTGTTTTTCTTTACTGTCCTAAATTTATTCGATATGTATGCAGACATGTATGTCTGTACAATTTACAGACAATGTACAGAGATATCCAAAATTAAGCAAATGTATTTTTCTGTTGAACGTATATGATGGGAGTATTTTATTAAATTACTACCATTTTTCCTACCCAGAACATCAGCATATCTAATATGACTTTCAGAAAAATCTTATAAATAAAATCACTGGAAAATTTTGAAATTTCCCCTTTTTTTTCCTTAATATAAGTGGTTTAAATCTTTGATATTTCCATTATAATTTTAGTTTTAAAAAATAATTGTTTCCACTGCTAAGTTAAAACTCTTAGAATTAAATTAAATTATTGTTATATTAAAAATAAAATATTTCCTAATATTTGACGGAATTAAATTACTATATTAACATACATTATAGAAATTATGTGTAGTTAATAAATGTATTCTCCAAACAAGTTGAAAAAAAACTTTAAATATAACATTTTATTGTTTGTTTGTAAATAATTTTTAACCATTATAAGGCTTCTTATTTATTATCCTTTTCTATTAGAAGTTGAGGAAGAAGATATATCCTCTGAGGTCAGTGAAGAAAAGAAGAAGAATATGAGAATATTAGAGTCAATACTAGGCCATCAAGTCTCAAAGCCTGTGAAGCCTGTTGACAAGAGTTTTACAAAGTACTGCCATATTTTAAATTCATTTTGTATGTTTTTTATGTTCAGTACATTTCTCCATGTTGCTTTTAAATTTCTTTTGTTTTGACTATTTGTTTTCTATTTTTTTAAATCATTTAAATGTAGTAAGAATGGTGAATAAGAAGTTCCACAATGAATCAAAAGCCCCTCTCTTTAAATTTTAAATTGCTCCTTGATTATTGTCTACAACTAAAGTGCATTTTTTTTTTTTTTAACAACATTTTATTAACATAAAGATTTGTCCAGAAATTCTCTAAAAAAGTAAATTTTTATTTTATTTATTTCTTTTAAAAAGCTTTTTCTGGGTCGAAAAAAAAAAAAAAAAAAAAAAAAAAAAAAAACTTAATCATTTTTATTGTTTAGGCATTAAACCATTTTTTTCATTAGAGTTTTTTCTTATTTTTCTGCATTTCAAGCCAGTGTCAGTCGATTTTGTTTGATTTTTCACACTTGTGATAGAGTTTTTTTTAAAGACTTTTTTCAGCTTACTTTCTCTGTCATAAGCCTTCTGCCGAATCTGGGTTAAAAACGGAAAAAGGAGAAAATAAATTAAAAATATCAGACCTATCGTTACAAATTCAGTACCAAATGAAAGGGGCGATTTTTCTGAATACAGGGGTGCAAACAGTTTTTCAACATGACAATTAGATTTTTTAAAAATAACTAAAGTATGAAATTTAGGTGGCAACAACTTTTGTGTGATATATAAAATAAATGAGGAATATCAATCCTATCGTTACAAATTCGGTACCAAATGCAAGGGCCGATTTTTCTGAATCCAGGGGTGCAAACAGTTTTTCGACACGACAATTAGATTTTTTAAAATTAACTGAAGTATAACATTTAGGTGGCAACAAAAAAGTTACATTTTTATTGGGAATTTCTAACACACGTGACCAATAGGCAGTGTAAGATTAATTTTTCTTTTTTTAATTATTTTTTTAGCTTGCATTCTCTGTCATAAACCTTCTGCCGAATCTGGGTTAAAAACAGAAAAAGGGGAATATAAATCAGAAATGTCAGTCCTATCGTTACAAATTTGGACCCAATGAAAGGGGTGATTTTTCTGAATCCAGGGGTGTATCAGTTTTTTTGGCACGACCATTACATTTTTAAAAATTAATTGAAGTCTGAAATGTAGGTGGCAACACTTAATTTTAATTCATTTCAGTCATTTTAAAAAGTACATGGCTTGTTACAAATTCAGCACTAAATGAAAGGAGTGATTTTTTTTTTTATCCAGGGGTGCAAACAGTTTTTCGACACAACAATTAGATTTTTTAAAAATTAACTAAAGTGTGAAATTTAGGTGGCAACACTGTATTTTAATCTTTTCATACCTTTTAATACGAATCAAGCTAATTGAAAAAGTCTTTAATTTTTTTTTTTCTTTATTTAATTTTTTTCTTTATTTTTTACTTTTTATCATAAAAATGTTGTGTTTATTTATTTATTTTGGTAAGTTTTTTTATTAAAATCATTGTAATTATATATTATCACTATTAATTTAATTGTTATCTTTGTTTTTGTAAATCACAATGTCAAGTAATTGTGACATTGTGTGTCTAAGAAAAGAACTTATAAAACCTCATTAAATAAAATCTTATTTCATGCAACTAAATACTGAGTTTAGAAAACTTTCTATGCAAAAAGTAATTAATAACTTCATTTATTTATTCAGATAAGATGACTATGACACATAAAGTATACAAGAAATTTAAAAGGTTACTTACACAAAACTGGGGAAAAGACATTGAAATTGAAATTTTTCCTTAAAAATTTAGAAAATACAGGTACTTTTTTTAATTTCTTAGCCTTTTTTGTCCAAGAAAGAATCCCCAATCTTCATGGGACAGATATATATATTTTACAAAATTTCTTTCAAGCTAATGAATTTTAGGAATAGTAATCATTACTACTTTTAAAAAAAATTATAAAATACAGTCTTAGATCTGCTTGACCTTTTAAGACATTTCTTGAAAATTTAATCACAGTTGTTTTAAATTGACGATATTACATTGTTCAACAAATGTTAATTTTCTATTTCTTCTTATTTTCACAAAAGTTGAAATTTTTTATGTTATTCTAAATTATCTGCAAAACTTGTAGAGCACACATAATAAATAAAATTAAAAAGTATTAAAAAGAAAGCTTAAAAAATAACCATGGTTCCATTAATATGTTCTTTTATATACATAAGAAAAAAGTATCTGATTTGCAAAAATATTTGATTTCTGGTTTTCAATAAATTTACACATTTTCAGATGGCTTGGTACACAATTCAACCATTTTCAGAAAGTGTCTGTCCCTCTGTATTAGCAAAATTATGTGGCTTTGATATCTCACGAACTAATGCATAGAATTTTACTAAACTTAATATTTTATTGGACTTTTAACTTATATTGGTGTTGATTAGTTTTTAGGATATATTTCTTATATACCAAGTTCGGTGCATTTATACGTAGCATAGAAGCTATATACATTATCTCTAAAAAAGAGTTAATTGAACACATGTAATTTGTTATTTATATTAAAAACACATAAAATTAATTTTTATTTAATTTTTTTTATAAATATTATCCGAAGCTTTTCGCTTTGAAATTCCAAAGCATCATCAGGGATTTTTATTACTGAATTCAGTAATAAAAACCCCTGATGATGTTTTGGAATTTCAATGCAAAGAGCTTCGGATAATATTTAAAAAAAATTTTAAATAAAAATTAATTTTACGTGTTTTTAATATAAACAGAAGCTATATATTATCCAAGAGAGAACACTGCTGTTCTGCAATTTCCACCATTTATAGAAAGGCTATATCTCAGCTTTTATGGGTATAAATAATTAAACTTAGTATGTGAAAAGGATATGTAAAATTATAGTGATTCAATTTGGGTGTATATTGATCAACAGGTGGCACTGTGATGTTGCAATTTAATTCCATTAACAGGAAAGCAATATCTCAGATTCTGTGTTGTATAAATGCTGTAAATTAGTAGTGACATGTATTTTATAAATTCTGATTCAGTTTTGGTATATATCACATGGCAGGTCACTGCTATGCTGCAATATTTTTCATTCACAGAAAAACTACACTTCAGCTTCTATTTACATAAGTCTAGTATCTACATTTCTTCTAGTTTACATAAATGTGCCAAACTTGATATGTAGAAAAATTATGCCGATTCAACTTGGGTTTATGTCAGCCAGCAGCTGGTCCTGTTATTACTTTCTGTGATTTTTCAGGTGGCTGTATCTCAGCATTTATTAGTAAAAACTGCACTGAATTGTAGTTATATATTAATTGTGAGATGCTAAGCTGATTAAATTTTTGTGCAGTTGTACCGGTACATGACATTGTTATATAGACGTTTTATGATGGCCTCAACATACTAGTGTTTTTTCAGGTTGTTGTTTACATAAAAAATAATTTTAAATTAAAAAGTAACTTAATTTGTCATAATATTCTTGTATGTGCAATTTTAAACAGTCATTTTCTGTTTTGTGTTAAAATTTGATAAAATTCAAAGAAGCAATTGCAAAAATATTGTAGCTTATTATTTGAACTATGAATGTTTTCTCCTGGCACTGCACAACGAACATAAACAGTGTTAGAGAAGTTATATGAAATTCTTACCATTTAATTATTGAGAATTATTTTGTAAACAATTACCAAAAAAAAGTGTAATAATTTGTTTTTTTTTATTTTTTAGAAAGCAGTTAATCAGATTTGATCCAGAAGATGAAAATGCATCTCAATTTGTTAAAACTCCAGAAAATGTCACCGAGAAAACAAAGAAATGCAAGTATGTTTTCAGCTTTTTATTATATTTTATATCTATTTCATTAAACATATTTTATTTTTGAATTTTATTTCCATATTATTATTCAAATTAAATTGATTTTTGTACATTAATAAAATCTAAAAAATAAAATCTGGGTCTGTTTGTAACTGACCGGAAAAACTTTTGAACTTGGGCGCATAGCATTTGAAACCTGATACCCACTAACACGAAAAATTTTATGGGGGGGGGGCAATGGCAGATCTAGAACTTGACTTTTGGGGGAGGGGGGGGCTAAGATTTTTCAAAGTGTTATTCTAAACCAATAAAAAATTTACAATTGCAATATTCAATTGTGAATGTCAGTGTTTTGGGGGGGCTTCAGCCCCCTAGCCCCCCCCCTTAAATCTGCCACTGGGGGGGAGGGGGGGTCATGTGACCATTTTCAGTTTTGTATAACCATAATTAGTGAAGATATTTATATGCATTAAAAACCGTCCTATAGAGGTATTAGGACAAAAAAAAATCTTTATTTTATAATAAATTTACTCTCATATCAAAAATGAGTATTTAAAAAATAATTTCACTAAAGTGCATGCGATCCTTTCTTTTTTCTCTGATGACATGATTTATTTTCAAAATTATTGTTGATATTGTCTCATTGTATATATCTTCTCACAAATGGCTGACTGCAAAAAAATGTAGAGGAGCAGAGGTTACTAAATGTGTGTAATAATCCAAAAAATTCCAAGTGACCATTTAAATTGAATTATTACAATTAGTTATAACACATATTAATTAAAAACATAATAGTTTTAGAATTATTGATTATATAATTTCTGGCTGATGCCAATAATAAAAATAAAATGCTTACTTTTTTTTTTTTTTTTTTTGTTAGACATGCAAAGAATTTACTTTCACATGAAAAAACATTTTTGAAATACAACTTTATCAAAAATTAAAGATATATAGGGAAAATTTCTGATAAACTGATGTCATAATAGCTTTAAAATGGTGTTAAAATAAAATATTTCCTATTCTAAATATTTTGATTGATTTATTTAAATATGAATTTCAATGAATGTCATACTTGCCAACTTTTCCGGTTTTCCCGGAAGACTTTTTGTATCCCCCCCCCATCCTTTCCCCAGATTGTGATCAATTCTAGAAACAATATAGCAATGGAAGTGCTCAATATTTCGCAAATATGTAATTATTTTTAGATCTTTATTGCTGAATTTAATGAATCTGTTTATTTTTCCTCAATTAAATTAAATATTTGTATGTCATATTTATACCAAATGTGTAAACATGGGAAAAAAATGAAGAATAATTTTTTCAGGTAGGAAAATTTTTCCCAAATCAATTTAAGAATATTAATACGCAGTTGGTTTTATGCATGTTTGAAATTGATAATTAGCTACTGCTACTTTTTCTTATATGTATGATTAATGTACATACACATAAATCATATTCTATATTTATTTAAAAAATTAGTTATACTTTAACTTAACCAAGTTTTTGTTGTCTATTGTTCAATAAATTTCTTACAGATTCTGTTTTGTAGATATTTATATGTTGAAGAGGAATAACTTCATTTAAAACTTTTATATATTTAGTATAATCAATCTATAGTAAAACGTTTTTATAGATTGCTTCTAAATATTAAAATTGTAAAACTGTATTGTTTAATACATCAAGGAGAAAAAAAAATCTTCCCTTTTTATATGAAATCTTTTGGTTTTTCAACAAAAATCTTCCCTTTTTTTATTAAAATTGGTTGGTAAGTATGGAATGTTGATTTTATTCTTTTCAAACTAATGTGAATGCATTATGAAACTCAAGTAATTAAAAATACATTTATATTTCATTAACACCTATATATCATGGTATTTGGCCATGGTTTTGACTTGGTAAAAATTGTCACAAAAAGAAATATACTTATGTAAACTCTTTTTTATCATTTAATGAAATACATTTATTTACACTTAATTAATAATATTGAAATAAAAGTTTATGAAAGATTAAACATGCACAGGCAAAAATATTATGATAAAACTTAAGTCTTAATAGCAAAAAAGTTTTCACACTCATGCTTTTCTTTTTTTACATGAAAAGAAATATTTAGAACGTAAAGGAATTCGTAAAGTCTTCTTGATAATAATAGTTTTTAAATTCGCTAGGGGAGGAGAGCTTGACACTGGCATCATAGCTGCATTAATTTTTAGAGAAAATATATATATATATTTTAAGATAATTGATCAGAAAAAAATTACATCACAGTTATAACAATATATTGAGAAAAAGGAAATAACATGCTATCTATGGTTTGAAAAGAAACTCTAAAAGAAATACTGTTTAAGATAACTGTCACATCAAGGTTATAGAACTATCATTGAAAAAGACTGAGCATCATCACATCTATGGAAATAAAGAAGTGTCTGTTTGTGTGTTTTAATGCACTCTGGAGCTAAGACCACTGATATTAGAGTTATAAAACTTTGCAAAGGGTCAGCTTTAATCGTGCAGGGGAGCACCTCATCGATATTTTTTGAATATGAATCTTTTAAATTAACTTTTTTATTTTTATCCGTGGATTTTTCTGTTACATTTTCTTAAATTTAATTTAAACTACATGTTCTTTTATTTCAGTCAACTGTGTTCTGGTGTTTTATTTAATTACTTTTTATTCTTTGTAGTCAGTCATCTGATTAATTGTTATGTATAATTGAGATTTTAATATGAAAAAATATTGAAGTTTTTTTTTTTTTTTTTTTTTTTTTTTATGTATAATACAACATTCATTCAATGCTCTTGAAAAAGTGATGAATTTATATGCTTCAATATCGAGTTGCTTATTTTTTCGTATCATCAACTTCATTCAATTTTTATAGTTCTTCATGTGATACTTGGTTTCATATAGTGCAATGTTTGAAAAAGTTTTCAATATATATATACAATATATATATATATATACACAATGTATACAGATATAATGATATAAAAACTAGTGATTCAATTTTTTTTCTTTTTGATAATGCATTTAACTCAGTAGGACGGGCACAGGGTGTTTTGACATCCCATGCCTGGAAATATTCATCTGCTGTCTCTCTCTATAAACAGAAGTGGTTGGGTCCTTCAGTACCTGTCTCGAAGGTCATTTTCCGTGCGGAACGTATGAAAACGGCAAATTCAGACTCTTTTTCATTCTTATATAACACTCAGAAATTGATTACAATTTGCAATTTGTAAAAATTGCAAAAAATCTAGAGTTTCTGACCCTAATTATTAGGAAAATTAATGTCTCAGTATTCTTATCCAAAGTAATGTATCATTTTTATTATAGGAAATATTGTAAAGAAAATAATTAAGTGCACCATATAGGAAAAATTAAGTTTTTTGAACAAGGAGGAAAAAGGCGAGTGCTTTTAATTAATTTTTTTAATTTTTAAAGTTAACGATAATTAAACATTTCAGTTATTTATTTTCACGAGAAAACGTGTGATTATCACAAATTTCATTAACAGATTGAATTCTAAAGATTTGTTTCGTATTTGTGTTATTTTATATGTTTGGGGTGCGCTGACACCCCATGCCCGTTCTCATGTTACATTCCACGGCACCCGTTCTGCCGGGTTAAGTACAGTGACCAGTGAAGCATGCAAAGTTAATAGTCAAATTATAAAATGCTATCTTACAAATACTAATAAGAATTAAAGGTTTAACCCCCACCTTCACCCTCCGCTGTAATGGATTAAAATTAAAATTTCTTCTTTATTAAATTCAAGAACTTTTATATAAAAATAGTTCATTTTTACCTTATTACTTTAAATTTCATCTAATATTGATTGTGTTTATGTTTTGGATAGATTTACATACCTGCCAACATTTTAATATTTTTAATTAGATTTATCACCACTATTTTTAAAGAGAAATCTGTCATATTAATTTTCTACGCTTAAATAAAGTAAGATTGTTATAAAAGAAAATTTTCTGGTAAACATATACAGTCTCCCACCTAAATTGGGAAACTTGGCTCGACAACTATGGATGTAGGTGATAAACTTTACTTGTAGTTTTCATTGCTGAATCATTAAATTTTTTTCCTCCTTAGTTATATGTCCTTTTTAGTTCCTAGTCTTTTATTAGATGCAAGCAAAACTGAATTATTTCAGGGTTCCCATGGGCCTTGAAAGTCTTAAGAAGTACTTGAATTTATAGTACTTGAAATATTAAAAGTACTTGAAATATTCAGAATATTCAATAAAGTCATTTCTGTTTTTTTCTTCTTCTTTAGTTAAGTAATAATAATATAATTAACTAGTATGTTGTGGCCACCACAAGACTTTCTTCTATATTTTCCTATACATATTCAATCAGTAACAATATTTAAAAAAAAAAATGATTTTTTTTTCCTTTCTTTTTTTTTCTTTTTTTTTTTTTTTGTGAAAATTAATACATATTCAATCACTAACAATATTAAAAAAAAAAAAAAAAAATAGAATTTTTTTCTAAGTTTTTTTTTTTTTTGGTTAAAAGTAAAAAAAATCGATAACTTTGTTTTAAATTATCACAGATTTATAGTTCAACCATTCGTTTTAAAGGTATTGACGAGACCTTTCGAATGATACCCATCTTCAAAATTTACCCCACCGGGGGGGTACTTCCCCCCCAGGGGGGGAAGCGATGCCCCCCCATGCACAAAATTTTTTTCCTAGTTACGTACTACTATTATCAATAATTCATATTAATTTTACAAACACAAGTGTAAAATAACTCTTATTATGCACATTTATACGAATTTTTGTCCTATGCTGCCATGTTAAAAATTTAGATAAAATGCTATCACAGCGCCACCTGTTGAGCTATTGATCCCCAAATATAATCAGCAACAGTTTATGTCGGGGACCAACTAAATACCAAGTTCGGTAAAATTTCGTTAAAAAAAAAACGATTATTTTTCTAAGTTTTTTTTTTTTGTTAAAAGTAAAAAAAATCGATAACTTTGTTTTAAATTATCACAGATTTATGGTTCAACCATTCGTTTTAAAGGTATTGACGAGATCTTTCGAATGATACCCATCTTCAAAATTTAACCCCCCCGGGGGGGGTACTTCCCCCCCAGGGGGGGAACCGATGCCCCCCCATGCACAATTTTTTTTTCCTAGTTAACTACTACTATCATCAATAATTCAAATTAATTTTACAATCACAAGTTTAAAATAACTCTCATTATGCCCATTTATACGGAATTTTGTCCTATGCTGCAATGTTAAAAATTTGCATAAAATGCGATCACAACGCCACCTGTTGAGCTATTGATCCCCAAATCTAATGGGCACCAGTTCATGTCAGGGTGCAACTAAATACCAAGTTTGGTTAAATTTCATTCATTGGTTCGTGAGATACAGCGTCCACAAAAAAATGATACAGACAGACAGACAGACACACAGACAGACAGACAGACACACAGACAGACATTTTTTAAAAACTATCAATTCGTGTTCAGGACATCCCAAAACGTGTAGATCCGTCAAAAAACGGAGGTCGAAAATTTTCGCGAATCCAATACTTTCTCTATATTACATATAGAAGAAAGTAAAAATACACATCCATGTACAAAAAATAAAATAAAATAAAACATTGTTTTCATAAATTTCTGAATATAAAGATGTATAAAAATGAATACTTATATTATGGAATAATATGCATGCATATGTAAAGGGACAGTCCAAAATTATTTAAAATATTGGAGATTTTTGTCATTGAATCTGTTGCACCATGGAATATGGCTAACCATAATCTGATTCAACATGCATGAAAAGTTACTCTTTGCATATCTCTGCAAATGAGTAATTTTCTGATAGGCACCAGATCATTAGGATCATTACACAGAAACTAACTCTACTGTATCTTTTTCTCTTCTCTTCTTTCTTTCTTTCTTTTTTTTTTTTGTTTTTTTGAACAAGAGGACTACTTTTTTTCAGACAGCAGGGGAAAAAAAGCAACAATGTGAATTTTAGAGACTATATGAAAAGATTTTTTCCCCTTTGATATCAAGTTCGAAGGGGAAAAAAAAAAAAAAAAATATATATATATATATATATATATTATATTAAGCTTCTGAAAGAGTAGATGGTGACATCCATTGTGTTAAAATTATGTTATTTTGAAATGATCATAGAAAAAGTTTGGGCAATTTCCCCCCTCCCCCCCCCCACTTGACTTATATCTAACATATTAAGAAAAGAAAAGAGGGGGGGGGGAGAATATTGTTAATTAAAAAATAAAACATTGGTGGGTTATTTTTATTCAATTTCTAGTAAAATAATTGAAACTCAGAAAGTAATAGAAAGAAAAAGAAAAAAATGATATGCCAATTTAATACTTGCATGAGAGAATAATTATATTAAATAAGAGAAAATTATGTTATTTAATACAATCATAAAAAAAAAATAAATAAAATATAAAATAAAACTTAATCATTGGATAAATACCAATTTTGTAGCCACATGAAATAATTTTACATACCTGCCAGCATATATTTTTCAGTTTTTTGTCTGAATGTTGGAAAACTTCAAAGCATTTTTGTGAATATAGGAGGCAATTGGCACTAAATTTTAAAATCTCTAAAAGACAGATTTAGATGCCAAGTCTTCCATTTTTCAAGGGAGACTTAATACTGGAATTTTTTTATAATTGTTTTCGACTTATTTAATTGTTGAAAATATACATGACGTACTCTTTTTAAATATATATATATATATATATATATATGTCATTTTTGTTATGTTTTATGTTTATTCTTTATTTAAGGAAGAAGAAGCAAATTGAAGAAGAAAAACCTGAAGATGTAATTCCAATTTCTACTGAACGCTACATAGAAGTTGATCCAGATTTAAAAGATATATTAAGTTCATCTACTCCGTTCAGTTTTTCTCAGCGATTTAATTTTGAACCTCAGGAGGAAACTTTGGACCAAAGAAATGGTAATGCATATTAAAAAACTAAATTTATATATTACATTATATTATAATTGATATTTATCTATTTGTGGCAAATCTTAATACTATAATTTGTTTCTCCTTGCATATGGAAATATTTATTATTTAAATTTATTATTTATTATGTAATATTTATTATTAAATATTTATTATTATTATATATATATTTATTATTTAATATTTTTATAATTTTTTTAATTTTATATTTATTATTTACCACAAATAAAAAGTTTTAAATAAAATAATTATTGTAATATATTAAAATATTTAATATAAATAATATATTCTTAACACATAGAAATTGTTTTAAAATAAGTAATAATAAAAATTTCTTTTCTGTTAAGAAAAAGAAAATAGAAAAAAAAAAAGAAAACCTAGCAATATTCTTTAAGTTAAAAAAAAAATCCAATTAAAAATAAGTTTAAACATTAAAAACCTTTATTTTGCTAGTTTCTTTTTTTTTTTTTTTTTAAGCTGTGTTATAGCCGTCCTCTGAATCTACTGAGCAGTGGTTCTTCTCTTGCTTCTTTCCTCACTTCTTTTTCAAAGTATCGACTTTTGCCTAGTTGGCATGTTTTAAGGTCTCTTTATTCCAAAAGAGTGGTTTTTGGCAATTATTCAATGTGTATGTTGGGAGAGTGGGGAATTTTCTAACTATCATATCTCCAAAACTAATAATGAACAATAATAACTAGAACTAGAAGAACATAAATGAAACTAATAAAAACTAGAATGACAAAACTTCAGAATTAAGACAAGTGTGTACAGAAGATATTCTAACTTTTGGTGAAAAGCGGAATTGGGATTTTAGATCATCTGAAAAACAGCTCTAATGATTTTCTTCTAAGTTGCTATACAAACACCTTTTTAGATGTCCTTTCATATGTATTATTTTTTAATTCAGGAAAAAAAAAATTGATAGGCGTCCTGTATAAATAGGTCAGTTTTAGGTCTGGTATGTGCATGTCTTAAAAAATAGCTCTATGGATTTTTCTTCAAACTCGCCATATTAACTACTTATTGATATCTTTTCATCTAATTGTTAGTTTCCAGTGAGTAGATATGTTTGCCAACTTTTGGTGAAAATCGGCTATGAGACTGAATATTAGAATCTCAAAAACAGCTCTAACTATTTTATTCAAATTTGTTACATAAATTACTTTTTAGATGTCCTTCAGCATGTGTTAATTGATTACTATAGGAAAATTTAGAGGTGTTCTGATTAGGTAGGTCAATTATAGATCTCAGGAATAAGTGTTTTAAAAAATGGCCATAACAATTTTTTATTTTAACTCGCTATATAAATTCTCTTTCATATACCTTCATGACAAGAAAATTGTTAGGTGTCTTAATTTGTTAAATCAATTTTATGTCTTCTGACAACACTATTTCCAAAAAGAGTATACGTGTAGTAGAGGTTAATGAAAGTCGTGTGGTTTTGTTACATCCTGGAATTTTGTGTGTGTGTGTATGTGTGTGCATGCATGTGCATTTAATTTTTTGATTATGTTTTTTTTTTATATTCTGCTTTTGACAAATTTGAGCAATTTTATTAAGTTCTTCTTTTAATAGTGTTTTATTGGAACAGATAGAAACTGCATAATTTATGTAAAGTTGGATTGCAGCTATTTTGTACTTATAAGGTACTGTTCAGTTATGTTCAAATGAAATAACTCTTTGAACTCTTTAATATTCGTTGGTTTCGAAGTGAAATTAGTACATTTTTTATGCAGTAGTTTTAAAATATTTTTTCCTTGTTTTTATGGATAATGTTTGTACATGCTCTGTTTATTAGATAGCAGAACTATTCCAAGATTCAACAATACTGTCTCAGAGGAAGCCATATGCAGTAGTCACTTGAATTTCTTAGGTGTGAATGCACCTTGCAGCTTTGATGATGCACTCATGTCTAGTTTTTTAACTTAATAAATAAAAAGTTGGGCTATTAATTTGACGTGAAACAACATTTGCGAGTTTTTGTACTTTATAACGTTTTCTTGTACCGAGTTATTTATTGATTGAATTAAATATTATCAGAATTTAATAAGGTTAGCATATAGATTTTGAAAACAAAAATGTCCCAAAATTAAAAATGCTAATATTTCTTTTTCCATATTTTCGATCAGCTATGTATGTAGCACCATTTCTGAAATGAGTTTAGCAATCATCAAATAAATAAATAAAAATAAGTGGTGAACAATGTAATAATAATAATATTAAACAATTCTTTAAAAAAAGAAAAAACTCTCCATTTCTGCATTTTAATTTCTTTCTTTTATATAAAAATTTTGATACTTGCAACATAACAAATATATATATTGGGTGAATGCAAGAGTTCTACCCATTTTTGGATATGCAGATTTGCAATGGAATTGAGGTCACACATGACATTGTAATGATGCAAATTGTCAGCCAATCAAACGTGTGGATGCCTCACACTTAAATACATCATGTCTCACAAAGTTAATCATCTCAAAAAAAAAATCAGAGGGAAGGAGCATATAAGACATTGTTTGTTATACAAGATTGATAAAAAGAGTACAGCAGCTGCAGCATGTCACAATGTTTGTCAAGTTTATGGGGAGGATGCAATAGACAAAAGCACATGCCATCGATAGTTTCGTAAATTTAGGGAAGGAGATAGAAGTTGCCAATATCAGGCTAGGAGTGGACGGCCATCACACTTTAGAGACGACGATATTGACCAAGCCATAAGGAACAATCCGAACCCAACCGTGCAAGAATTAGCGGAGACCTTCAATGTACACCAGACAATGGTCGAGAAATGGCTGGTTAAGTTGGGTTTTACAAAAAGTTGGATCGTTGGGTTCCACATAACCTGACAGCTAATCAATGGGATGACCGAATCACCATCTGTGTTTCCTTGCTTTCCCGGTACAAAAATGGCCCATTCTTGATATGAATTGTGACAGGAGATGAGAAGGGGGTTATGTACCATAACATAAAGCGTCGGACTGTGTGTCGCCCTTCTGATCTGCCTGCATTAACTTCGAAAGCTGAACTTCATCCCAAGAAGGTGCTATTGAGTGTTTGGTCGGATGTGCAGGGAATAATTCACTGGGAGGTCCTGCCACTCAACTAAACCATCAATGCTGCCTTCTACTGTCTGCAGTTAGACAGGCTGCATTCAAATTTGGTAGCAAAGCGGCCAGGTCTCATCAATTGTCGCAGTGTTATCCTTCATCACGATAACACCAGGCCACATGCTGCTGTCATCACTCGCTAAAGTTACTGGGCTGTGGTTGGGAAGTTTTACCCCCACTCTTCCTATTCTCCTGACTTGACACTAACTGACTATCTTCTATTTTGTTCATTGAACAATTCCTTCAGTCAGGATCTTGATGCTGTGAAAACTGCCATCCAAGACTTTTTTGACTCGAAACCGCCGGAAAATTACGGCGTGGGATTCATCTCCTACCAGAAGGATGGCAAGAGGTCATAGATAGCAGTGGGGATTATGCACAATAATAGGTACTGTTCATTTTGTGTGTATTTGCTCTTCTTTATGGGTAATAAAAACAGGTAGAACTTTTGCACTCACCCAATATTTTTGGTATTTAAAAAAAATAAAAAAAGGAAAGAGAGAAAATTAAAAAAAAAAAAAAAAAAAAAAAAAAAAGCGTAGAAATATAACTGTTTATAACTGTATCCAGTTTTCACCACAAAAAATTTTAGTAAAGGAATTTTGGAGATTGGAAAATATGAAATTCCACATTTTTATGTGCAAAGGTTCTCTTTTATAATCTATAAAATATTCTGTGTAACTTTATATATATATATATATATATATATATATATATATATAGAGAGAGAGAGAGAGAGAGAGAGAGATATGTATTATTAATTTTATTTTTTATGATTACTTTATGAATTTATTTATTTAACATTATAATAAACATAGATAATTCTGAATCTGTTGATCAAATGGAGATTCAAGGTGTTGAAGAATTAAAACAAGACAAGCCACTCCCTGTAAAACAGTTGCCAAGGTAATTTTTTTTTTTTTTTTCCATTTTGGTTCATTTTAAAATAATATATATAAGATGGTTCATACCACCATGGAGATATGATGAAATGGATGTTTAATACATTAACAAATGTTGCAAAATCACAAATATGGATGACAAATTTCTCATTCAAAACTTTTTATAAACCTATTTTCTTTTTCTTTCTTGTTTAAATAAAATAGAAGCAAATATATTTTTTGATCGATACTCTTAAAAGATTGGCAAGAAAAATCCTTTTAGAAATCAAAATCCAAGCATTCAAAATAAGTTTTTAAGGTTTTGTTGTTTGTATAGAAAGCATCATTGACCAACAAGAGTGTATTGAGTCTAACAGGATCCTGGTTGAGTCTCTCGGAAGCTAATCACTATCAATGTTGCCTTCTATAGAAGACAAAGTGGGTGACCTTGAAGTTTCATCTGTACTAATTCATCGAAACTGTTTTTAGATGAGAAACTGAATTTTGAGGCCTGAAAGACACAACATACGTTCTCACATTCATGCTTTTTTTTTTTTTTTTGAATAACCAATAACGTTTCTGCGACAGTTTAAAAATGCATCCTTGCTCTAAAGACGAAATGAAATGGCTAGAAATTTTATTTGCAGAAGTATCAGTTGATGAAGAGTCAATAAATGAAAATGATAATGAAGAATTAGTACTCATGAAACTTCATTGGAAGAAGAATTTGATTTGGTTGATGAAATGAATGTATCCATATTAGGTGAATTTTGTACTGGAAAAGAAAATATTACAAAATGGCATAGAAAAAAAGCTAGAATGAATATTTTTGTGTAACTTTGTAACTAAATTACTTAGAAATGTTGGTAATGCTAAAATTTATGATTGTGTGCAAATGCCTGTTTATTTTTATTTGATAATATCATATTACAGTATATTGTTGATTGTACAAATATTTATATAAAGATGATTGGGGATAATTTTCAAAGGAACAGTGATTTTAAAATAATAAATTTAATTAAAATAAAAGCTTTTATGGGGCATTATTTTTGTGCAGTGCAAAAATCATTACATGTGAATGCAAGATATATTTGATCCACTGATGGCTGGAAATATTTCATTGTACATGTCTTATAGAAGATTTTTATCAATTTGTATCAGTGATGTCATAAAAAAACATTAATATTTGTATTATTAAAACAATTTATATCACAAAAAGTCTTTACAGGCCTATTCAATACTCTGTGTGCTTTCGCGTTACTATTAGAATGCACGTTCTGTTGGGTTAATAGTTCAACAGTTGACTGCCAGAATTTTGTATCTTTAAGGTTCTGTAGCAGTGCTACTTTCAGTTTGTGATACTGCATTATTTCTTTTACACCACATTTATGCATGCTTTTTTTGTCTGATGAAGTATTGTACTTAATTAAATGGACCTGATTTTGCGATATATACTTGTTTACTTTCTTCGCTTTTCAACATAAATTTTTCGGTATGTTTCACTGAAAGCTGTTTAAAATAATAATTTACATATTTAAATTAATAACTGTAATTTAACTTTTCTACTCATACAGGAATTAATATTAATAAAATAGAAGCACATTTGAAAGATTGTGATTTGAACATCTAAAAGTGTTTGTACTTTTTCAGAAATCATTGATATATGCAGAAAAATATATATAAAAAGTATGCACTTATGTTTCTCTACTATTTTACAATGTTTTTATTCACTCCGATTCTTGCTTGCTTGCTTGTTTGTTTGTTTGTATGTTTGTCCAGTACAAATATTGCAATTGATTTTTAACTAACTTCCCAAAGCTAGATATTTGAAACTTTCAGGACAGCTCAGAATATGGTGATAATACATTTTTTTAATACTTTTAGTCAACTGTTTCAGATCCCGCTGCCTTCGGCAGCGTTTATATGATTCGACAGAAAATTTATTTAACTAACTTCCCGACTAATTAAGACATTTGAAACTTTCAGAATAGTTCAGAATACGGTGAAAATGCATTTTTTTAATACCTTTAGCCAACTGTTTTGGGTTCCTGCTGCCTTCGGCAGCGTTACCAGTACAAAGCTTGCAATCGATATTTCACTAACTTCCTGAATAGCTAGACATTTGAAAATTTCAGGATAGCTCAGAACATGGTGACAATAATTTTTTTCTTTATACTTTTAATCAACTGTTTCAAATCCCTACTGTATATAGCAGTGTTTATATGATTCAACAGGAAATTTATTTAACTAACTTCCCGACTAGCTAGACATTTGAAACATTCAGAATATGGTGAAAATGCATTTTAAAAATATTTTTAAGCAATTGCTTTGGGACCCTGCTGGCTTCGACAGCATTACCAGTCAGTGGCGGATCCAGAACTTGACTTTTTTTTTTGGGGGGGGGGGAGGCTAAGATTTTTCAAAGTGTTATTTTAGACCAATAAAAAATTTACAATTGCAATATTCAATTGTGAATGTCAGTGTTTTGGGGAAGGGGACTTCAGCCTCCTAGCCTCCCCCCCACTGTTACCAGTACAAAGCTTGCAATCAATTTTTAACTAACTTCCCGGTTAAATAACCATTTGAAACTTTTATAATAGCTCAAAACACGATAGCAGTGAATTTTTTAAATACTTTTATCCAATTGCTCCAGGTTCCCGCTTCCTTCGGTAGCGTTTATATGATTCAACAGAAAATTTAAAAACATGGCATATAAAAAGATCTTTTTATCTTGTAATTATTATATTTTTGAACCAAAAAATAATTTTTAATAACCTGTTTAACCATTGTGAATTTTGTAAATGTGAAGGTGGAATTTAAAAAATATGCATTAGTTAATGAGTTATAATGGGACGAAATTCTCCATAAAATAATATTGGCTTCGGCTTTTGGAGATGATAAGTAGATAATCCTTTTAAGCAATGCTATATAGTAAAAATCCAGTCTCCGAAATTGTGAAGTTGTCTTTTTATCTGTTAGTTTCTGAACTCATCCCTAAAGGGATAACTTCTCTTATGATTCTTCATTATTTATTTAATATAAATTTTATATCTAATTGGCTAAATTCTTAGTGGCAGCCTGGCATAACACTTAGACGTGACAGTTATTTATCAATTTTAATACAAGTAATTTAAGACTAATTTCCGTCAACTATTTTGAATTTGTGGAAGCATTAATAATTAATTTAATATTTCTGTATCTATAAATATTGTTAATATTTCATTAAAGAAAACACTTAATTTTATATAATGCTATTAGAATTGATTCTGTGTTCTAAATTTTGACTAGGATTTTTCTTAAATTAGTTGGTATATAAAAAATATCAACTGTTACACTCCAGTTTACTTAAAATGAATATTCACGGTTGATGAATTCATGAATAAAAAAGTTTCTAAATTGAAATTTCGTGGTCTATGGAGTTGTGCTACAATTAATATTGTCTCACCTGTTATATCTGCATTTGCAGACTCAGTGACTTTGCCAACGAATATTATGTGAGAAAAGCCTAGCTGGCTATCAGCCAGGCTAGCTCAGTGGTAGAGCATCCGTGTGTTAAGTGAAGGTGCCCGGGTTCGATTCCCTGCTCTGGTACTTTTCACATAGTTGGTATATAAAAAATATCAACCTTTTCACTTCAATTTACTTAAAATGAATAATGCGAATTATTTTATATTCTTTCATATGTACCAATTAAAAAGTTTTATACTTTTATATTATTACAGAAGTAATTTTTCTTTTCTTTTATCATAGTTAATGTATTTTTGAAACAATCATTTAAAATTTTTATCTGTTGTTCCTAATATTTTTATATTTATGTGTTGTGTAACATGTTACTTTGTTCCATAAATAAACATTCATGTCTTCCAATCTGCAAGCTCTTTGAATGGATTTTTGTATAGATTATTGCGGTAATGTGTTTCTCCTGTCCTATTTCTAGGTTTGACATCTCTGTACCAAAATCAAAATATGATCGATTCTTTGTCACTGAAGATGATCCTCGATTGAAAGGTGATTAATAAATACTTTTAACCAATTCATATTATCTGAACTCAATCTAGATTGTATGTTGTTATACCAACAAAAAAGTAGTAAATTTCATCTTTAAAAAAAAAAAAAAAAAAAAAAATTCTAATCATTTCTAGGATGTATTTATTTAATAATATGCATGTTGTATATATTTGCATCCATCTACTTGCCAAAATATTTCTCTTTTACGTTTGTGGGAATGGTGTTTTATATATAAACCCCACAGGCAAGTCACAAGTCTTGCCGCCTGCCTCCTTCTTTCTATCTTGTGTTTCTTGGGTTGTTTTTTTCATTAATTTTGATAAGTATATGGTTTTCAGTTAAGATTTGTTGTTTTACTTTATTGATTCGTTTGTTTTGCAGGCTGTTAATTAATAGATCTGGTTTCTTTACATTAGTGTATTTCATCCACTGATGATTTTTTTTTTTTCTTTTTTTTTTTTTTTCTTATTGGTCATTGGTGTTTCAGTGATCTTGTATCTGTTGCTTGGCTTCTACTATGCTTAATAGATCATCTTTATTATATATATATATATATATATATATATAAATCTTTTTTGTAAATCACTGTTTTAGAGATATAAAAATTCTCATACATATATGCATTAAAATATTATAATATCAAGTATATTAAAAATTTTTTTAGAAAACTATTTTTAAAAAATAAATAAGTAAGTTTAAAAATTTTTAAATGTGTTTTGCTAATGAATTTTTAATGTTCCCTTTTGGTCTTACATTATAATATTTTTAACAATATATTCTAAACATATTTGTATATTATTTTGTAGATTCATTGTTAAATTGTTTTATTTATTTTTTTTGGATGCATGTTGAAATTTAAGGCATATCTTGCTTTTGCCTCCAAGGCAGTAGCAACTGTTTTTTTGCACCCGATGAAGAAAGGCTACGCCCTTTCGAAACCGGTTGTGCTGGCTTAAAATTTATGGTGTGTAAAGAAGTTTTAAAATCTATATATTGATTGTACACCAGTTTTGAATTTAGTTTTGGTGATTATATATACAGTAGAACCATGATCCATCATTTTTCACGGGGGTACGTGGAAAACAATGCAAAAAAAAAGAAAAAAAACAGCGAAACAGAAAAAAATGATGAAAGCAGGAAAATAATGAATGTGGGTTAAAATGAAAACACGAAGAAATCAATGTTTATAAATTAATACACACAATGTATACTACTAATAAAAACTAATTTGTTACTTTCCAAACTGTCAAAGAAATAAATCAATGTTGTAAAACATTAAGTAAAATTTATTTTTAAAAATCAGTAATTTTATGTTGGGTTTTTTGTTCCTTTTATAAATTAAACAGGAATTTTTCCAGATTTACAACACTTTTCTGGTCCTTTTCTGTAATTTCATGTGCTTATATAAAAAATTCGTGCATTTTTAAATGCCATAATTGAGTTGTTGGCATGTAAATTATCCTCTGTTTCTTCACCATTGTTTTCATTCTTTGAAGTCACACATTTCTTCTATGCTTTAGGATACCGCATGTCGCAACGTCTTAATTAATGCAAATATTATCACTAAATGTTTTACCAGACGCATCCTCAGCTACATGCAACCATTCTTCATTTGCATTATCATCATCATCATTTTCTTGTCCTTCTGTTTTGTATTCATCATAATTTTTTCGTCTGTAACCGTATTTCACGAAACAATTTTCTGGATTACTGAAGAGGTACTTCCTGCCATGCTGACATTACAAAATAAATTGATGGTCCACGGACATGGCATCACAATTTTATCCTCCATGGAAATGAGAAAAGAGTTATTTTAGTATGAAAGAAGTAATTCCAGTTTATATGCCATATGGAACCGCTTGAACTTTAGGAGAAAATTTTTACAAAGTCACAAGAAAAATTTTGCAATGATGAATGCAGGAAAATGACTTTTTTAAACACGATACATGCAGGTTTCGTTTACATTATCTAAATACAATTTGTGCAGAGACCATAGAAATAAAATGATGGATGCAGGAACGATAGATCGGGGTTTCACTGTATTAATTTCTTTTAAATTTTCAGTACATAAAAACTTGAAAATAATAATTATTATTATTATTAATTTTTTTTTTTTTACAGAGGGAATTGAATTCTTCAAAAGACCTAAGCCTTTAGAAGAACTACAAGCTGAATGGCAGAAAAGGAGGGAGAGTGTTTTGGTAATGCTAAACAAATTATTAGTCTTATTTCTTATACAGAGGGTGTTCGAACATTTTTTAGACGATTTTGATGGAGTATATCGAAAAAATTACACTCATATTTCGTGTTTTAAATGTTCAATTTGATAGCCCTTGTTCTTAACTATCATTCTACATCGTGATTTCCATGATAATAATGCTTTTTGTAATATCAGAAGAGTTATTTTGTTCCATTCCTCTTCTTTGGCTTTCCAAAGTCCACAAAGTGTTGTAGGCTGGTGTTTGGATAAGGCAGATTTTAAGAGTCCAAAAGCATAAAAATCCATTAGTGATACATCAGAAGTTTTAATAGGAATATCAGTGAAGGGTATGGTTTTAATTCCCGTTTCTTGTTCCCTTTTTTCTAGAAAAACAATTGTGGATTGTGATGTGTGGCTGCTTGCTTTGTCTTGATGCAGTTCACAGGGCTGCCAACAACTACACATTTGGTGTAGTAACTACACTTTAGCCTGCTTCTACTACACTCTACACATCGTATACTTAAAGCTACACTTTTCCTTTCCCCACCAACATCTTGTTTACAACGAGTGAACTACGATTTCACACTGTATTTCCAAATCGCTGTTATGAATGAAGTAGCTTGAAAACTCCGGAGGTTGTTTCATTTCCTCCTCATAAACTGTGACGATAGCGTGACTGTACGCATGGTGATTGGATGTTTGGAGAAGTCCTTTTCTATCGCTAGAGCTTGTCTAATCTGTTTACTTTCGATTTTCGGTGTTGTTCGTTTGTTGTTGGCTAGACTTGCTTTTCTGTATTTATTTATTCTTATTTTTTGCTTAAGAGTGTACAAATTTATTTAGTTTTTTATTTAATAGTATTTTTAGTTAAAATGTGCGATGATGATGATAATACAAAGAAGAAAAAAAAATTCCTGATCAAAAATCTCTATCGGAGTATTTTGCTACAATCTGTAGATTGCAAATTCTGTAGATTCTGTGGCTGTGTTTGCATTCTGTAGATTCATCCCATGAGGCATATTGTGCAATATGTAATAGCAATTTTCGCGTAAATCATCGTGGACTTTATGATTGTTCGCGTCATATTGCAACAAGCTGACAGAAGCGTTTAAGTAAAATAAAAGCAACGATAAAGCCTTTGCCATCCAGTTTTTATGTGAAAAGTGATGCAGCATCAAAGACTACCAAAACAGAAATGCTCTTTACATCATTTCTAAGTGACATAATGTTCCAATTTCTACAGCAAATCATGCTGGAAATTTATTTAGAGCTATGTTCCCGGATTCAAAAATCGCCAGACAGTGTCCTAGCGGTAGAACAAAGACGGCGGCCATATTCAAATGCATTGCAAAAATATCCTGTTCTGATATCGTTGGCGATTTGAAACATTTGCCGTTTTCGATGGCAACTGATGAAAGCACTGATCAAAATGCTGTTAAACTGTATCTAATTGTTGTTAGGTATTTCGATAATTTCCAGAAAAAATTTTGTGCGCAATGTTATTTTTAAAAGAATGCAGTGATATTTTGTATGTTTGATTGTTAAAGTCAATAAATTTCAGAAAGTAAGTCTTAATGTAAACAAAAGATTTTATGCTTATTTATTTTAAGCATTTTCTTATTTTTTAGCGGCTACACTTTGTACCTTAAAACTACACTTTTTCTTGTTTGTTAACTACACTTTAGCGCTCCCAGAGGTTGGCAGCCCTGAGTTCAACGGACTGATAGCATTGTGGATAAAGATCTGTAATTTCATATTTAAAAATTGGAGTTAAAATATGTTCTTGATAGTATTTAGAGTTGATTTTGACATTTTTTTCAAAATTTTTTACCTTTATCTTGCCTTTGTATGAAAAATCACCGACAATTATAAATCCTTTAGAAAAACTTTCTTTTCATTTTTTGAACCATGTAGCAAATTTTTTTTCTCCTCTTTCATGATAATAAATTGATCTTTTTTTTGCTGCGATCACTTAAATAGACCCAAGCTTCATCTATTGCTACGACATTTTTCTATTTTTCTCCTGATAAATGTTTTTCATAAAGAGTTCTGCAGCATGTTCTATTTGGAAAGAGCGGAAATATATCCTTCCATCCATAGCCTTTTTAAAAGTGCCATTTTGCATGTAAACAAAAATTCTAAATATCAGACTATAAATTAAACTTACAAAAATACAACTGTTATAAAAATAAAATTTTCCATGCAAACAATTTTTTCTTACGGCGAAATAAAATCATCTAAAAAATGTGCGAACAGCCTCTGTACTTTAGTATATGAAATGTTCACATCGGTAATAAATTATTTACTTTGTTCATGGGTATTTTTAAATGGTAACTTAACATCATTATTATTCTTAAAAATAAATGTTAATGCAAGTAAACAAACTATCTTATTAAGAGCTTCCAAGAATTGTATGAAAATAGTTCAGCAAGTATGAGTATGATAATTGTTATTTAAAAAAATAAATAGAAAAGAATGTTTGGTGCAATGATAAAATTAAGGATTAAAGCTACTGGAAAACACAAATTGAAAGCAGAGGACATGCTTATTAAAATCTGTTGAAATTGTTTGAATTGTTTTCAATTTTATTGTTATTTTTAACGTTGCATTTTAAGCTTTTATCTTAATGGCCCTCTTCACTTACCGTCGCCGGAAACCCGAGCCAATGTTATTCTATGGGGAAATGTTCTTTACAAATAACTTATTAACTAATACATATTTTTAAATTCTGTTTTCACATTCAGAAAATTCCCAGCTCTTAAATTGACAGGCCTTTTATAAAAATGTATTTTTTTTTTTTTTTTTGAAATTGCAAAATGAAAAAAATTCACATATTGAAAATTCGTATTTTGCAGCTTCTAAATAAAATATAAAAAAAATTAAAAAATAATTTTTTAAAAAAAGTCCGTCAATTTAATAGTTGAGAACTTTCAGAATGTGAAAACAGAATTTAAAAATATGTATTAGTTAATAAGTTATTTGTAAAGAAAAATTTCCCATAGAATTACATTAGCTTCGGCTTCCGGCAGCGGTGAGTGAAGCGGGCCTTTAACTAAAAGTTTATTTTAATAATTTTTTGTGTATGTAATATAATTGAATTATTGTACTGCATCTAATGTATTTTTTTGCAAACGAAAACAACACAACATGTTTCACTGTTAATATCTTGGATGAACAACTTGAGTTTACATGCCTAGAAAAACATGAAGTCAAAATCGTAACCGCAGAAGCTATTGCATTAGCCACATGAACTGCAATACAGCATTAACTAATGTTTCGGTAGGCTCAATATGGCTCCTATCATAGCACTACTATAGTGGCAGCCATTTTGAGTGGTTGGCAGTTAACTTCATTCACTCTGCATGCTGATAAACTGTATTCCAGCTTATATCATTCCTCCTAGGTTAATATGGTAAGTATTGGTTTCCCAATGCATTTATGGACTTAATAATTTTTAGTTGTTGATACATCATTTTG
The DNA here is from genome assembly GCA_963930645.1 of Salticus scenicus. Classification (NCBI taxonomy): domain Eukaryota; kingdom Metazoa; phylum Arthropoda; class Arachnida; order Araneae; family Salticidae; genus Salticus; species Salticus scenicus. The sequence goes on from OZ005661.1 coordinate 226,384,022, forward strand.
CACCAAACATGACTGAAATTAGGTTTAAAAAACTAGAAACCTACAGTTTTATACAATTTACTACTAATAATAAATAATATAGGAAACTGGTATAAACTAATTATCGGGGGCATAATGTAGTCAACATTGTTATTGAACTCTTAAAAATAGATTATACCCAACAGGCTACAAAGTTTAATTTATTTCTTTTGTCAGAAATGATTAGTAACATTGTAACATGTTATGTATGTACACATGTTTTTTTATTATTTCCTTTTTTTTTTTTTTTTTTTTTTCTTTGCCAGTTACATCAAGTTAATGGAATAAAACATCCTGTCCTCAGCAATATAGTCTGAATATATGAAAATTTTACATTCACATAATTTTTTTTAAACATGAAAATTAAATAATTACTAAAATATATAATACTTTATTTTTTGTTTAAATAAACAATGTAATTACATGACAATTTACTAAAAGAAAGGATGAGTTATAAACTTTGCAACATCCAATAAATTAACATCTTCGTGACACTTCTGTATAGTTAGTACTACCATCCCCAGGGGTGGGGAATTCACTATAAGTCTTATCAGTGAGGAATGTTTTCTTACTAGTCGTATGTGATCCTGGTAGCAGAATTTTATGTACCAGTCTAGCAAATCAAAATTTATCTGTGACTGAAAAATGTTGGACTAAGTTGTAGTAAGTAATAGTCATGAAAAAAAGCAAAATTTGAATTTACACAATTAAAGTAATCTGTAAAAGTAAAATATATGTGACAATATTAAAGTCAGCCATTTTTGTTAGAGCTATTAAACTTAACTAGTATACAAGGTCTAAAATTATATGCAGCACCTGATACTTTGATACCTACCTATTAAAGAAACAAACTTAGTATCATATTTACTTTGTCACATATGGGAGTTAAGGCTGATTGACTGCACAAGGCTCCTAGGTTTCGGTGAAGTGCCTCTCTTGTGTGTGTGAGTGGGGTCTTTCTACGACTTCGTAACCTGTATTCATGCAAGTTTCGGAGAAAAATCAGAAAAAGTTTTGATGGCTAGGCTGACGAGCACAAGCTGAATTTAAACTTAGCGCCTCTCGTCGACTAACTGTGAATGCATTGCCACATTTGGAATTTAGAACAAGGAATATGGTGAACATATATGGAAGGTTTTTGGTATATTTTTCCACTGCTTAAAATTTTACTCGCCACTGGTGTGTAACTTTCTGGCATTCCCCACCCTTGAACATCCATATGTAAAAATAACTACGGCCAAATTTCATTTTTCCAATAAAGAAAAAATACAATTTAGTAAGCTTAATTATTGAGGAAAGTATTTTATATTTTTATTTCTTTATTTTGTTTAATTCATTCCGTGGCTTTTAATAATTTTACATTTTACTCTCTCTCTCTTTTTTTTTTTTTTTTTTTTTTAACTAAATGTTCATTTTTTAAATATAAATTCATAAGTATTCTACTTAATCAACTGATTTTGAATCCCCCTCTCTTCAATATTCTCTTTTATCATTTGTTTTAAAAATAAAGATTACTGTGTAATTTTCTTTTATAATTTAATCTTACTTTAATTAGTGAAATAAAATAGTTATTATGTTTATTATTTTAGGAATTATTTAGAAGGAAAAGAAAATACAGCCAGCGAACACGTACAACTAAAGTTCAAACTGTACAAAAGAAAAATATGATAAGAAAAAGTAATTTCAAGAGATAAGTATTGTAAATATGCCATAGAAAAAAAATATATACATGTATTATAAATTACAATTGTAAATAAAATGATTTAAAAGTCCTCTTCTTCTGACGTCGATTCATAATCTTTGTCTAAGGTTGATTTCATAATGTATGGTAAAAATCTTGGAATTCTTGCAAAGTAACTCCGAGCTGCAATATGTCTTTGATATACAAATTTTTTAAATTGGTCATCATAGCTCTGTAAAAAAGAATTGATACAAATTTTAATAAACAAGATAAATTCATGCACAAAATAAGTTATTGAATGAATTTGAGGGGAAATATTGATCATGACATAATCAAATACTTTTGTATATTCATGGAATATAATTTGAAGAATTTTTGATGAAGTTTAGGGTTGAAAAAGGAAGGATAGATGTATATATAAGTGGTGATTGTGTTTAGGTAATTTGCTTGATTTCAGTTACTTATTTCATTTTCAATATCAGAATTCCAGTTTGTCACTAAAATTACTGTTTTTTTTTTTTTTTTTTTTTTTTTTTTTTTAATGAATTTTCAATCCTGCTCATATATGGGTTAATTGGGGTGGGGGTGGGGGAGAAGAGAAGGTACCTTTCAATTTGTTGATGTTAAAGATATTAAAAGAAATTTATGAAATGTAAATCACATATTTTATGAAATAATTACAATGAAATTATTTTACATATTTAAATATTAGTCAAAGAAATTCAATTCAATTGACTTATAATGAAGAGGAAACATTAATGTTAAAAAGAACAACTTGCTTAGGACTACATTGGTTGAAGATATTCTGAAGTAATATTTCACTCTGATTTGGTAGAATGAATTTTTTTTTTCAAAAAAAATCAGTCACTGGATTCATTTAGTGACATTTATATATATTTCTTTCAAGTACCAAGGAGAAGTTCTGTTACACTAGTTTATACATCTAAAAATTTTACTGTATTGATTTTAGAGATTAAAACTTCTCACTTAAACTTTATTGCTAAGAATCAAACCAGAATGTTGATGTAGATCAGTTAGTTGAGAATCTGAAGTTAATTGTTTCTCTGTCACCATAGTACATATATTCTTCAGATTCAGGTTCTATATTTATCAGCATCAATTTACAGAGATATGAAAAACAGTTTTTTGGTGAGCTGTCTATATTATAGTCCATCATATAGCCCTCAATAAAACTTTTCTTCATCATTGCTATGGGAATTCCATTCAATGTTTCTTTCATCAATTCCACTATTGTTAATATGTCCATTTTTTTCAAATTCCCAAGTTATGTTGTCTTCTTTTGTAAAATGTTGAATGAATAAAGTATAATTCTTATTAGAAATGCAATATTAATAAAAGAAAAAAAAGAAAAAAACCTGAATGTAATGAAAAGTTATTACAAAAAATTAAATATATAAATAAAACACTACCTTTGATTTCAATGACTTTTTCAACACCATATTAAAAATGTGATTTGACTTATACACAATAACTTAATTTTTTGCAAAATTTTACCTAAGAAATGAATGGGTCGACTTTATACACAAATATACATAGTACATAATATCAAACATAAATAAAACTTTAATCATGATTCATATTTTATTGTTAGCTCATTTAGCTTTGCCCTGTATCTTAGTATTAAATATTTCACTTCTGAATTCTGTCATTTTTACCCGTATTACTTCATTTTTCTACCACCTAAAATAAATGATAAATTCAGTAAGACTTCCAAAATTTTGAAAAACTGAATTAATATTATTTTGTTGGTTACAGCTTCTTTAATAATATGTGCCAGCATACAAAAGTAACTTTTTGATGTGTGATAGTTTTTAAAGAAGAAAGTATGTCTACTCTTTTGATACAGCATAACCCAGCTAAAAAAAATCTTCAAAAATACTATAAAAAATAAAGAAAAACTGCAGATAATCTGAAGGTATTTGGAACAATAATAAGTGTAAGGGAGAAAAAAAATATCTGCAAATATTTTGCTTCCAAACTGCAGTTATTCTGCAGATTTTATGATTCTTGTTCCAAATACCTTCAGATTGTTAGTATTTTCTTTTTTATAATTTTTCTGCAGATTTTTTTTTTTTTTTTTTTTTTTTGCTGGGAAAATTTCTGATGGCAACATGATTTTGCCTGAATAATTGCATTTTAATTTATTAATAAAAAATTAAAGAACATGGCTCTAAAGTGCATTTAAGGAAGTTGAAACAAAATCTGTCTTTTTGGAAGTAAATAGACCTTTCCCCCAAAATTGTATTTAATTAGAGTTATGGCCACAGAAACTTTGAAAACACATTAAAATAAAAATTTTCAATTTAAATTGCTAAATAAAACTCAAAGAAGTGACTGAATATGAATTTTTATCTGTGCAATGAATTACACGGTTGTATGAAATGACAAAGAAATGATCACATATCAAAATATCCTTTATTTGAGATTAGCAGTGTGTCATAGCCAAGTAACCACCCTAATTGTTCTTAATCAGGTGTCACAGGACTAGACTGCGGATCACAAAAAGATGCAGATTTATTTTGCAGCTACTTTATGTTGAAAAACTCATTCTATCAAGCATGTATGTTTGTTTCATAAGTGTAATTTTATAGCTTGTCACTAGTGGGCCAACACTTTTGTTTTCACAATTAATATTGGTGTGGAATAATTAGCTTTTATTTGATGTTCTGATGTTTGATAGAGAATGACTTAATTTTATGCACTTTGTTCACTATAGAAAGTGGTAAGTATTAAGCAGTTTCTATTTTAAAGGATTCTCACATAGGGGAGATTGGGACATGGTCCACATTGGGACACCTTAAATTTTAGCTTTGATTTTGTAAATAGGAATTAGTTTTCTTAGGATATCATAGTGGGCAGCATAGTCTACTCTTCAGTGTAATTTGGAATTTCTCACATTAGCAGGTAAAAATTAATCCAATTTTCTTTGTTTTGAAAGAATCAAAGTTTCATTAATGGGTGATTTCACAAACGAATTTATCGTGCAAGAAATGAAATAATTTAAGTCTGAGCATATAGGAATTAAAATATGGACTAGCATAATAATTTTAATGTTAAAAAGTGCATTGTACTGCTAAGCGTACCTTTTGAGAATTACATTATGATAACGATCCAAATGGGGCACGTTGGGACACTCTCTCAACCTGCCCCATCACTATGCAATACAAAGAAAGCAATATTTGCATGTACTATATAAATTCATTGAGACTTTATACTTTTTATTAATAAAATTGAAAAAATGGTTATTATTATTAAGAAAATTGTTTTTTCTTTAGAATTTAGATGAGAGCAATTTTCAAATGTAAAATACAATATTTGTTAACGTAATATACTTGTATACTGCACATTGTCATTTATTAGATTCTAAGGCTATAGATAGACATTTATTATTCAATTACACTTAGTATTTTATATGCATTAAAGTTTTATTGTCAATGTCCCAAGCTGTCCCACTTAGTGAGGCAGGTTGGGACATTCTAAAAGTTTTTAAATTTTTTTACTGAAGGTAAATTTCATGGAATACTGAATCGTAATAAATTTTAACTGAAACAGGAATGCTTAAACTTTATGTCAAGCTGAATTTGGTGAAAATTGAATGAAAAATAAATTTTCTAAAAATCATTATTTAAAAAGCGTCCCAAGGTGCCCCACCTTCCCCTATATATATGTAAAGATAAAAATAATTAAGATTTCAAATTATTATTTCAAATTAATATTGAGTAATAATCTAAAGAAAATCCCATTCAAAATTTTTAACTTGAATTTCATTTTAAAGTTTCCCCTGTAAAGTTAGTTTCACTACAATGCACATTCATAAACCAAAAGTCAGAAAATTGGACAACTTTTAGAATAAACAGTGCTGAATCGTATGCAAATTTACATTTATTGCAGTAAAATAATGCATATTAATTAATCCTGGATCTCTGGGTCTCAGCTAAACTGTCAATCATTAAGTTAATAGCCAATAACAGAGCATAGGAGGAGAGTAAATCTGCGCCAAAGTGAGTAGTATTTAAGTAGACACACACAAAAATTGGGGCCCTTTTTGTGTGTTGTTTCTGTTTAAATAAACCCACATCAAATATCAACCCCTGGAGTCAGTAGTGGCACCAGAAATTCCCCGACAGGGGGGCACTACATAAAGAGAGTTTACCATATGAGTATTTATCAAAAATTGAAATACTGTTAATAATACTACTGTTAATATTTGTACCATTCCATTTGTTAGTACTCCTCGTGGTTTTGTAGATCATCGTGTCACAGACAGACATTTTCTAAAAATATTGTGACCAAAACGTGTTCTGTACCTCTCAAAACGTGTATATTCATGAAAAACTGGAAGCTGAAAATTTTTACGAATCCAATACTTTCTTCTATTGAATACAGAATGGAAAAACTGGAATGCTCCAAATTTGTAAAAGGAAAGAAAAATGCTGCTAAAAGTAGAAAAACTGAAAATTTTGTATTTGTTACCCCGAGAGAATTTAGGAGTATGCCCCGATGGGGGGTCACAGACTCCCTGACGGGGGGGCCTGTGTCCCCCCGGCCCCCTAACTGGCGCCACCCCTGCCTGGAGTGGGTTGAGGTCTGCATTTCCGTGATGTGCTACAGCATTATCTGTCTCGGCTGCTAGTAATGTGCCAGTGTGTTTGGACCTAATGATTTGAATTTGTCCAAGAGCACTCAATAAATGGCTGCATAAAACAACTGGACTATTTATTGAGAGTCAACCCTTCCTCACTATGGATAATATGTGTCACCAAATAATATTGTGACATACATATATACGAGGTCTGTCCAATAAATACGTGAACTAAGGCCATAAAAAGTTTATTTTGCAAAATGTAGTCTACATTGATTTTGTCCCCTTCAAAGTACTCTCCATTCTTTGCTATGCACTTATTCCATCTTCTTTTCCACTGTTCAAAAGACCCTTCGAAGTCCTCAGCAGTCAGGCCTTTTAGTTTTCTCATTGTTTCTTGCTTTATTGTGTCCGCATCTTCCCAGTGATGTCCCCTCATCACATTTTTCCATTTTGGGAATAAAAAAAAGTCGCATGGGGCAAGATCTGGCGATCAAGGATGGTGAATGAATTTTTTGCCAGAAACTGGCGAACAATCAATGTTGAATGTGCAGGTGCATTGTCATGGTGAAGGATCCATCCATCGCAATTGAGTCAAATTTCGTTGCACACAACGCGCACGATTTCTCAAACGCTTGATAACTGTAAGAAAAATAATTTATTATTTTCGTCAATTTCCATTTTCGACACACAGTAAAAACAAGGACAACAGAAACTAACACAATACGCACAGCTCAACGATCCACCATGCACTGATGGTTTATTGGGTCTCGGGCAACTAGCACCGCTAGTGAGCGAGGCTATAGTCTGCATCATGGCCGACAGATTGCACCAGTTTGCGTATTTATTGGACAGACCTCGTATATATATCTGAAATACATATACATCTCTAACAAAAATAGCGACGCACCAAGAAGGAGTAATGCAAGCTGGACACAAATTGACATGCATACAGTTTTTGATGGAAAATGTAAAATTTTAAAGTTTGGCTGCAATCGAATGAGCATGTGACGCTGCAGCGCATCTTAACTGCACAATTAACAGAATATTAAAAATGAGAAATTTTGATTCCAGGTCATAAATTCTTCAAGACTTTCATTCCGTCTACTCAGATAGACAGTAACTATGCCTCACATACAGGTGTGCAATAGGGTGGTTCGAAAAAATCGATTTTTTTATTTCGGAATCGCGTTACCTCTCAAAAGTTGTAGTTTGGTATCCTCAATTGGGGAAAAATAAAAATAAAATTCTAAGTTGACATCTTCAGTTCGCGCATGAGGCTGAAAGTTTGAAAAAATATGTTAAAAATTGAAATTTTCAAAAAATAACAAAATTAGTTTTTTTGTAATTTTTTAAAATGCAATAGCCATAAATTGTTAGTATTTAGCGTAGTTTCAACCTTAAAAAAATATATAACTTTTAGATGATATATTCTGTTCGCGCATGAGGCTTAAACTTTGAAAAAAAATGTCAAAAACTGAACACGAACAGTAACTGACCGGCAAGCGCAAAGTTGTCGCCTCACCGTCGCATTCTTATTCCATTGCCGACTTGTCTAGACACACTGAGAAAAAAATCTGTAACTGTCATCTAGAATCTAAATTGTGGCTCTAGAAAAAATAGTTCCATGTCATCTTTATAAATTTTAGTCCCCTTGAAAAGCGAGTTCTAGAAGCCCGTACTCGAATTCTAGAGTATTTGCCTATATTCTCGAGGGCAAAGTTATTTAAAAATCTCTGCAAATAAATGAGACTACAAGAGACGGGTTTCAGCAACTATAATCTTGGTGTAGGACCCAATTCTAGGAAATCAAGTGCGAATTTCTCGCAATAAAAAAAAGATTCAGAATATTCGTAATATTGTTTCACCATCTAGAAATGTGTAAACAAGAAATTCTTGACCATTTCGTCTATTCAGTTTATTGGCGTACCTTATGCGCATAGTTTTTCAGGACAAATTGGCAAGAAGTTGACTGACTGTGAAAAACTCCCTGTTGCTAATTTTGAAAAGATTAATAGTGAGGAGATAAATGTGAACAAAACTGACTTAAACAAGGACCAACAGTATTTACTTAATATTTATCGAGCAGTCAAGACAGGAGAGTGTGCGCCAGATCTCGCTGTGAAAGATCCTGGTCCTCATAGTAACTCTAGGTGGGTAACTTGTGCAAATAGTATCTTAAGACTATATATCTGAAGTAAAACCTTCTGACGAAATTAAACTGCTGGTCAGCTAAATTATGAAGATATACACTCCAGTATGGTTTGGAATTAAAATGCATCCCTCTGTAAAGTTTGGAGCAGTTTACGTGTTTAAATTAGTACAGAAGACAAGACAGCTGCCCGACAGGGTACGTTAAATAATTGATCCTGTCATTCAGAGGAATGCGTAATTTTTGTCATCCCAAAAATCTTTAAATTTCAATGGTACTAGATGAGAGAGTGCACGTAAGACAGCTAGCTTTTCGAAGACTGCTAAAAGCAAGAAAACAAGAACCAAAAGGGAAATAGGTGCGAACTTTTCAACCACCGACCATCAATTTTGCAGCTTCAAATTACATTGAACTTATTGATTGGTCCAAGTGAAAACTAACACCTCCTCCAATAAAGAGCAATGTGTCAACGCAAAGCCTAGAAGAACTTATTAATACTAATGTTCTCCCAGAGTTCGAGATAATTAAATTTCCTTGCCACAAGCAAAGTGTCGAAAGAATTGTAAAGCTCGTAACAGAATCTTGTACTAAAGTATAGGAATAAGAGGACAGGGATTGTTTCATAAGGACAACTTTGTTCTCATGGTCAACTATGCCATCATTTGACTATAAATCTCAATTTAAAACAATGCTCAACACATCTGAGGAATCTTAAAGACACAAAAAATAGGTAAATCTATATATCATTCTGTAATTAGCTAGGGCATGCAATGTTATTATATACATATAAATAAATGTGTGTGTAATTATACTTGTACGTATAATACTGTAATAAAAGGTTATATTCAACAAATTTAGAATTTTTAAAATAGTTTTGAAACGTAAATATGCCATGTATGTACTATTGTATATTAAACACATAAATTTCAAATTTTAATAGATTTTAGCCCAATTTAAGGCGTATGCGCGAACTAAAGATATTATGTAAAATCTATAAAATATTTTTTTTATGTTCAAACTAAGCTATATACTGACAATTTATGGCTGTTGCATTATAAAAAAATTCAAAACACTAATTTTATTATTTTTTGAAAATTTCAATTTTTAACATATTTTTTCAAACTTTTAGCCTCATGCGTGAACTGAAGATGTACGCTTAGAATTTTTTTGTTATTTTTCCCCAACTGAGGATACCAAACTACAACTTTTGAGATGTAACGCGATTCCGAAATAAAAAAATCGATTTTTTCGAACCACCCTAGTGTGCAATCAATATGCACTGATGACAGCATTTGAGAGAGGTGTGTAGTTGGGCTCAAAGAAACCAGTTGGTTTAATCTGCGAATTGTTTGACAACTGGATAGGAGCGATGCCACTATTCGATGATATTGACAGGAATGGAGGAACCATAGCCGAACACAGCGTCAGGGAGGAAAGCAGTCGGCCTAGAGAGAGGATAGAACGGGAGAACCGATCAATCGTCAGAGTGGTACTCAAAGCCCCAATTCATCATTATCATCGATCCTATGTGCAACTGGTACTTCTGTGACTTCAAAGACCATTAATAGGTGGCTCAGAGAAACGGGGTTGAGCTCAGGAAGCTCCTTGTGTGGACTTCTATTAAACTTTGTGTACTGACAATCAATCACGTTTGCAGTGATATCAGGATCGTTCGAACTGGAATGTCATTAAATATAGTAGAATTCTCTTCAGTGATGAGTACTACTCCAATTTGAGCCCTGATGACCAGCAAAGACGCGCCTGGAGACACCTTGTAAAAAGAGGGGATTCCAACCTGACTATCGCCAGTTATATGGCCCGACAACCAGGAGTGATTGTCTGGAATGTCATTTCATTTCACAGCAGCATACCTTTGGTTGTCGTCCATGGCATCTTTACGGCACAGAGGTATGTCAATGACATTCTATGTTCCGTTGTGTTTCCTTTCATATCACATAATTCTGACAGATTATTTTAGCATGATAATGCTCACTTGTGCACAGAGATAGTTTTTACTGTTTGTTTTCCTGCTTGCATAACATTTTGGTCAGTAAAGTTGCTGGATCTCTCACCTGCTGAGGATGTTTGGAGCATCATGAAAAGGGTCCTACAACCAGCTCAGGATATTGCCAATCAGTTGGACAGAATTTGGCATGATATCTTGCAGGAGCATATCTGACAACTCTATCAATTAATTCCAAGCCAAATAACTGCTTACATAAGGGTCAGAAGTGGACCAATGTGTTATTGACTTGTTTACTTTAGTGAGGCCGTTTCTCTTGATAAAACCTTTCAAACTTTCTGAAATTGTACTCATTTGTTTTTCTTCGCATGTACTAATTTGCATCTACCAATTTTCGTCTCATTTAGATAACTCCTTGGTGCATCGATTTTTTTTTTTTTTTTGTTATAGAGTAATATATATATATATATCTGAAATATAATTAAAAGCCCCCTTAAAATTAAAGCTTCATTTCTCAAACATAATTGACTCTACCTCCCACTAATCCACTGATAGCGTCCAAATTAATTCTTTCTTAATTTATTTTCTAAATATTTCACTAATTCCAAATTTATTAACTCGTTCTCAATTCTTAAACTTATTTTATTTTCTGATGAAACAAACTGTTATTTATTATATTGTGCAATTCTAACATAATTTTAATCTAGAACCTTCTGTTCCTGCCTCTCGTGGATGCATGACTTCCTCTAAGCCAATCGGGATGGTTTCAACAGGATGTGAACGATCCTGTTTGGAATGGAAAAAGAATTCTCGAGTTAGTTGTTTGCCTGAAGTTTTAAGGAAAGGGCTCACCTTCGTATAATGGTTGTAAGCTCTGAACCATTTACGCCAACGACTGCATTTTAATTATTTAAATGTGTGTCTATCCATTTTAACCACTTCATCGGCCTCTGTAGTATGTGGAAAGATTATGATTCCCCCAAGTTATCTTGTGATGGCCAATGAAGTGATTAATATGACATATACATATATAAAAGGTATGAGTAGGGTTGGGGAATTTTTGCAAATTTTTACAAGCCAGAAATTTTTTACCATCTGGCAGTGCATCATACATACATAATTTGCATTATAACAATGGTTTAAAGGGACATAATTATATATATATATATTCATTCTAACTAGAATGTACTTGGGTCAATAAATCAGAAGCACAAAGTTTAGGCAAGAAAAAAAATATATACATGCAATAGTTTCCTATTTTCTAAAATTATCATATTTCTAAAGTCTGAGTCCACATGTTATGCCAGATAAACAACCCATCAGTATAAGTGTTTGTGATAATAAAAAATGAATGCTCATTTTATTTTTTCTGGTTGTCACAATTAAACTGAAATGTAGAACTAATTAAAAATAGTTTGATATAGAATATTTTATAAATGTCAATTATTTAAAGAATAATTTCAAACATACCCAACAAGTGTATCAGAGTTTATAAGTTATTAGTAATATATCTGTTACCTCTTTTGGCTGTGGAATTCCTGAAAGAATGGCTGCTTCTTCTCTTGTGACCAGCATGCAGTTCCATGGAGTCCAACATTCATCGACATTGTAGCGGACCAGTTCTAACTCTTCTTCATCAGTTGCACCACTCAAACAACTTTGTCGTTTCCAGACTGCTTCAACTAAATGTTTTACATCGCATGGCTACTAAATGAGATTATTTATTTGCATTTAAATGCATTAACTATCAAATGTATAGATAAATTTTTCTATTTGTTATTAGAAATTAAAAAACTGTAAAAGATTTTTTTTTTTTTTTTTAATTCTAAAAATTGTTTTATAACTGTATACATTTTCTTTTTTGAACATTCAATTCTTTAGAAAATTGTTTATTTGCAATAATCACATATTCTGCGTACACTAAGCGACAAAAAAAAAAAAAAAAAAAAAGCCGCACTGCAGAAAAGTTGACTTCCTTTTTCATTTGTAATAACTTCAAAACTAATGGTTGAAACAAACAAAATTGTCATGTTTGCATAATATCAAAGAAATGAAATGATACATATGGAGATTTTTGATTTAATCATTCACTTTATTACACTCTACGAAGTAATTATTAAAAATCTACATAAAACATTCTTTTTAAATGTAAGATAATAAACATATACTTTGTACTGTATTATGATTTATTATATGATATAAACAAGATATATTTTAATACATGAAATAAAACTATTTGTTTGTTAGATCTAAGCAACTTTTAATAAAAATATGCATTCTGCATTGAGTTATTCCACCTTTATATGGAATTACTGCTTTAGTGTGCAATGGCATAGTATTATGCATTGTTTTAATATAAATATAAAAAATTTCTCTGTGCCAAATATCATAAATAATTTTTTCTAGTCCTTGCAGAGTTGTAGGCTGCAATTTTTTAATCCTCGCCCCTTTTCCGTGCTTTTTTATAGACTAAACATTTTCGAGCGGATTGAGATTAGGGCTATTTCCAAGTCTGATGAAAAAGAAATTCTACGATATTTTTTGTGGGATATAACTTAAAGTTAAAAAAGATATGATTGCTTGCAAAATTATAGGTGCTCATGGGATAGGATAGGTAGCTTTAACAAATTGAATCGAATAAACGCATCACAGACGCCTTTTAGTATGGTGCAAAATCATCTTGAAATTCTATTTGCAGGAAAGTCTGAGATACCTACAAAATAGTCGGTCAGGCGCTGTTTTTATAATGGCCGCGGTTTATTTTGAGTTAATTGATCCCTTGAGCATAAAAATTTGCCCGACTCATTGAAAATTTATGCACCTCCATACCAATAATGTACGGATAATGTGTCTCTGTTTTATGAATGCAATTTTCAATAATTATTCAGTCACATTTTTATCATCTTGCTAGTTCTTTTATCAGCCCGAAATAAAATAAACTTGACTCATCAGAGAAAACCAGTTCCGCCTAATAATTAACTGATATTTTTTTTTTAATTTTTGGTCAACTGAAGTCTTGTTTTTTTTTTAATTCTTTTCCTTAGTAATGACTTTTTTTGCAGATCTTTTGATTTTTAACGTACTTTGTTTAATTGTTCCCGCACTGTTTTTAAAGAAATTTCTTTGCTATGCACTTTTTTTTAATCTTTTCTAAGTTATGAGCATGTACAAATCGATTTTTTTAAACTTTTGTTTCTTAACTTGCCGTCATCTAGTTTGAATGGGCAACATGACTGCCTAAAGACACATTTTCCATTTAAACAGTCAAAAAATTTTATGTGTTCCTAAAAATCATCTCAGGAATATTTCGTTAACATTTAATTAATTTGCCATCTCACGTATTAAAATATTTTTTGACTTTCATTCTAAAATTAATACTTTTTGTGGCATCGTTAAATGCCTTATACTTGCCATTTTTGAAATACTTTCTAAAATTATAGTTTTTCCTGACAGTTGCATTTTATTTTATTTTTAAGAATGGGCTCAATCCTAAGGTGTATGTAGAGGGCAACGTAATAAAATCTGTTCAAAGATTTGCTTTTTAAATGATAAAATTGGCAGTTGCAAAAAGGGAAAATGAAAATATTCAAGTACGGCTTTTTTTTTTTGTCGCTTAGTGTATATGTTCTCATTCATTAAACAATGTGCTTGCAAAATTAATAGACTTTACGCTATAGACCCAAGTCATGCATGACACTTCAGCCCTTTGGAGTCTTCCTTGGTTTTCTCCAAAACTTATGTAAATATGGAGTAAGACTTTTTAAAAAGACTCCCATAGAGGGTATTGCTTCCAGGCCTAAGTCCCTCACATTAAAAATAAGCTTTTAATTTATATACTAACACCAACAGCTTTAAACATTGTGTAATAACTAGATCTATATTTAAACAAACATGGGATTAAATTATTACCAAAGTATAGTAATTTGATCAAAAGTTTCATCTAATTTAATTATATATACAGTGGAACCTCTTTCGTTTGTCCCCGCTTACTTCGCATTTCCTGCGTATTTTGTTTTTTAAACTTGGTCCGTTTAAGTTCCTTATTACCATAATGTTGAAAAATCCTGTATATTTCATCCTATTACTTTTTCACTTTCCCGCATATTTCGTAACAAATTCACTTAAGATCAGTTGATTTTTTTTTTTTTAATCACATGTTGTAGGACGGTGTTGGAGACAGCCAACATAGCCAGACAATTTGAAGTGAAAGGGGAGGAGACTGCTAAAATGTGCTTCACCACGTGATTGGACTATTTTATTAGAACTCTCTTAGCTGCGAAAAAGACAGAGAAATTGTACTGGCTTGTGGAAGCCATTTTTTTAATGATCCACAATGTCTGGGGAAGAGTTAAAGCTATTAAAGAATTCTCAATCTGACCAGTACGAAAAAAGTTAGGGCCCAAATGGTCCTGCAATATGAATCCTTTCAAGCCACCATTTTGTCTCTTACATCAACTGTGCCTATCTTTTGTCTTATTAGCCATATCACTTTGAAACTTGTCCGTTTTTGCCCTTTATTATAGTAATGACATCTTTTAAGCTTGAATTTTGTTTCTTTTACTCCCTGTGTCTATTTTTCATCCAAAGCCTACTCTGCCCATTTCTCATGGTAATATATTTCAGCCACGATTTTCTTTCACTAACCCAAGTTTATGTGCAAATTCCTATGAACATAAAGCACGCTTAGATAAGATGATGTGACAGGCAGTGGGGATCTGGATCCAGAGAAATTCGAGTGGGAAGAATGCTATCGAAGACCGTGAGGACCTGAATCCATTATATTGCAGGCATGCAAGATGCTGCTAAAGACAGTAGTGACCCATTCTGAGGATTGGATCGAATTCAGTGGAATTTTGTTTCAGAGTTTGTTTCTTGAATTTTTATATTTGAGTGTTTCATATAAACATAGTGACAGTTAAATGGACAAGTCAACTAGTTTTAGTCAGTTTTAAAATGCTTAAAAAACAGAAGAAATGTATGAGAATATATTAAATGCAGGAATGAGATTTTTCAGCTTTTCAGCTGATTTCAGCTTTTTTGTAAAATTTGCTTTTCAGCTTTTTTTCAGTTTTCTCAACTTTTTTTGTGATTTTTGATGTGCATTTGTTACATCAGCTAATCTAAACTTGAATGAATGCTTAATGAAGATTAAAAACTTATTTATTACTTTAATATAATAGATTTTGTTATAAAAGTTCTAGTACTTCATTTCCTTTGCGTACAGTTTCAGCTTTTTTGTCTTTTTGCTAATCTCATCCCTGTAAATGGAATGGTCCTAGAAAATGGGAACAAAGTGCAAAAATCTCACAAAGTAGTAAATTTTCATCAATGGTATTATAACTGTTATATGTGTCCACTTCCAACATCACAAATAACATCAAGACTAGTTAAATTCATCCCACATTTTCTGCAAAGTAATGGTGTTGACAGATACCACTTCTTCCATTATCCTATGTTTGCATGTATAGTGGTACAGTTCATTCTGAATCAGTATCACCATTACCAAGAAGCTTCCAGAACTTAAAATACAGACAGCTAGAAGCAGTGAAAGAAAATGTGGGACAAATTTAGTTTTTGTTGATGTTTGTTATATGTGCTTCTGTAGGTGAATAAATAAACCATCTGTTGGTTGACACATAAAACATTTATTTAATTTCTTAACACCAAAATAATCCATTGATGAAACTTTAGTTCTTTTTGAATTATTTGCACTTTCTTCTATTTTTTCCTATGTTTTCATTAAAAAAATATTACAGTTCAAAATCGAGTAATTCCTTTATATTTATCCTTGGAAAAAATTGCTATAATGTAACTGAAATTTCAATAAATACAAATTATGCAATGTAAATCATATATGAAAATAAAGAATTAGGTACCTGCAAAATATATATAATACTGGATACTGATGGTTTCTTCTCTTCTTCTGCTATTAACAATTTTAGTATTTTCTTATAAAGTTCAATATCTTTTCTTATCCATCCTTCATTTTCAAGGTATAAGCATTTTTTGCACTTCATGAAACAGTTTCCCATTACTCCTCTACCTGTTTCTTCTTTTACTGTGTCTGGAGGCAATACAAAAAACTGCTTACAGCTAGCACAGCGTAAAATAAAAGGATCTTTTCCATCAATTTTTTTCATCTGAAATAAATTGAATTAATTTAAAAAACTTCTTTTTTGTTATTATTCTGTAGAAATTAAAGGGGAAAAAAACACTGTACTTTAATTTTTATTACTAATTGATTTACAAATTTTGATTGTGAAATTTGAATTTGTCTTATTTAAAAAAAAAAAAAGTATTCTAATGATTTTCTTATATTGTTAAATAACATAACATTTTAATAATGGTTGATAATCAAGAAGTATTTTACAAATACTTCTTAAAATGAGTATTCCAATTCAAAAGATCCGTTTTCCATGTATCAAAGTTGAAGGATTATAAGCTATTTAATTTGTGAAATAATAATCTAACTTTTTCATTTACACTGTCAGTAAAAATTTTGATATGAATTTTTAACTGCATTCAAAACCTAATTGCCATACTTATAAATAAATGAATGAATAAAAAACAAAATATAAGCAAATCAGTTTTTTGTTTCACCTATATTAAATGAGGAAATTGATTTACCTTGAAATTTCTTAATAAGGATCCTTTTGTTGTCGGATCCAACATGACTTCAGATGAATCTGTTAATCTGAGATTCTTCGTCTTTCCCCTGTATTTTAGTTTTAACATTTCATGCCATTCATCATTAATTAGGGCAGAATTGTTGTCATTACATGCTGTTTCATTTGGTGCTGTTTCATGCTGTTTCTATGGTATTTCTTTTAATGGCATTTATTATTGTTGTTTGTGAGTTTTTTTATGTTATTAAAATCTATTAATAGATTTTAATAACATTAAAAAAAAAAAAAAAAAAATTAACTATATCAAAAAACTTGTCAAATTACAATAAGAATAACTATACCATTAAAAAAGAAATCATAGAAATATTAACCAATGAAACAGCATATAACGATAATGATCCCACCCTAATCGATGCCTAATGGCGCAAAATGTTCAAATTCAAGTACTGAGGGAAGTAGAATTAAAAAAATCACAAACTGATAGATCTCCATATGAAAATGTGTGAGCCCGACAATGAAGGATCTTTATGAAGAAATTTTGAGGTAAATTGAATTCCTCTTATCAGGCATGAGAGTGCAGAAGATTTAAAAAAAGAGGAAACATGCGTGTTTAAAAAATGAATTTTAAAAGAAAAATAACATGTGCGGGGAAAACTATACAAATGTACGTTCATAAAATTTATTTCAAATGAAAAATAATGCTCACAGGAAAAAACTATACAAAATATTTTAAAAGTGACAAATTAAAGTAAAAGAATAATGCGCATCAACACAATAAAACATGTGTTAAAAAAAAAAAAAAAAAAAAAAAAAAAAACTTTAGCTAGCAATCAACATTTAATCATTGGCTGGTGATGGAAAATGGGAAAGAAGGGAGGGGGGGGGGATGAAAAGTAGTTCATGAGAGAAATATTAAACACAATTCTACTTCTTTATGGGTTCTAGAATATCATAAAGTAAGTTTAAAATTAATATTGTGGATGGATAAATATTCAAAAGTAAAAGGCTTCCCACAGAATGTTTCATCGGCAATGATTAGAGATGAAAAGGGGGGGGGGGGGGACAACAAAAATTACACAAGTGAGAAATATTGAATAATTCTGTTCTTTTATATGTTATAGAATCTGATAAAGCATGTTTAAAATGAATATTGACATTTATATTTTGGATGGAAAAAGATTGAGAATCTAAAGTTTTTCGTGGTGCGATTGAACACTGATCGTTATTGGAGTTCGATTTTAACAAAATAAAAATCCACAGAATTAACGAAAATTGCGGATCCGCAGAAAATTCTCATGCCTGTCTTATTAAATGTTAATTCTTCATCAAGTTAAACAGTTATTTAACAACTTTAATGGTATTTTCCTGTAAATATTATATTCCTTTTGGTATGTTTTTACAGAGATACTCTTTTTTTATTGACAATAGTAACAAATACACTTGCAAATCAACAATACTTTAGGATTTAATTATGGTAACTTTATTTTTGTATTTCGGTGACTTTTTATCAAAACAAGCAGAAGTGTAATGATGTATTTGCTTTTTCAATTTGAACATAGAAAATAAACCCCCAAAAGGATATTTATTGTTTTCAAATACATTGTTATGTGAAATGGGATATTTCATGTTACATATTAGTCTCAAATAAATTATTCCGTGTAAAGTTTCACTTATCTTTTAAATAAAAACATTTAATTTAATCTTTTATCCTTTTTACTCTCTCCAATATATTTATTGACTAATATTTTAACAACCCAAAAATAAGAAGTCGTAGGTTAATCTTTTATTATATTAAAATTATAATTTCTTGTTCTTAAAGTATTCTATTTCATTTTCATTTTCAAAATCATTAATGATTGACTGTCAATCATTCTGTCAGCCCACCCTCACTCATGTAAAGTTCTGCCATTTGCTAATTTGAGAGATGCCCTTAATTTAATTTAAATAACACATTTTACATTATAGCATTTAGATTTCTCCAGTATCAAACTACCTTTTGCTGACAAAATAATATATCTGGCTTTTATCATATATTTGGTGATTCTATTTTTCTTTCTTTGAGTTGTTAAGCTCTCTATGCACTATTGTATTACACCAGTTCGTGATATTTGCATTGCTGTGTCACTTCCTTAAATTTCAGTAACCTTGTAACACCATATACACTGTCACTGTCCACCCTCACACTGATTTCACAACTTTTAAGATATTAAGGTACTAGTCACATTGCCTTTTTTTTTTGGATTGCATTGGTCAGTGTAACCTAGGGCTGGTGATCGTAATGTCATAAATAGGGCAAAGGAAAATTTATTGAGAAAACATTGGAAGAATATGGAAATACATATAACCTTACACTGCATGATTAGGATTATTGTTATAACCTTCATAAAAGAGTATGTTAAAAAACATATTTCTATTGTGTGATATGCATATTATCTTTTGAGCATGTGATAGTATTATGCAAAATTATTTATAAAAAAAAATGTGATAAAAAAAAAAAAAAGTCTGTTGTGTGATGTATGTACTTTTTTTTTTTTTTTTTTTTTGAGCATCTGATATTGTTATGAAAAATTTCTTATAGGGAAAAAATATATATTTATAAATATTCTTAATAAGCAGAAAATACCATTGTGTCTTCTTCTTCTTCTTCTTCTTCTTTTTTTTTTTTTTTTGAGCTTTTTACTTAATATTTATTTAATATTCAAAGAGTGTGCTGAAAGGCAATATATGGTTAATGTGCCAAAATTTATGTTACTGTCTTTTATATGACTTTTGTTACACAAAACACAGAAACAAATGAAGAAAAAAAGGGTAAGAATAATAGAAAAGCTAAGATATATAAGTCAAAATCTAACTTAAGCTACTTTCTTGAAAAAAAAAAAAAAAAAAAAATACAGAAGCAGATCTTGTTTCAGGAGTGATACAAATTAAAAGTGAAGCAAAGATAACATAAATAAACAAACATATCTGCATTTTAATTTCTGACTAATCCATCAGTAAGTTTTTCTTTTTCAAAAACCTTCTCCATAAAGTATTTTTCTAAAATTGTTATGCCTATTTAAAAAAAAAAAAAAAAAAAAAAGCTGTTGAAAGTATTTCAAAATTACTAAGACAAGAAGTAAAATACACAATAAATACACATTTATTTAACCAATAAAATATTTCAGTGAAAAAAAAAAAAAAAAATTTTTATACATACGCTTGGTCGAGAATGTATTTCAGGATTGAATGTAGGTTCTTTCATACATTGCCAAAAAAGATCTTGCATCCTGGATCTTAAACCTGACAGATTTTTAGCTTTAGTTCCTCTCAGTAACAAGTCTATTTCTCTTTCTGCTAACTGGCGCAATGTATTCACTAGACTATTATTGTGATGCTGTATAAGAATAAAATGAATCAAACATGATTTGCAAATACTTATTCGAAATTCATACATGTTATTTTTCTGTTAAAAAAAAAAAAAAAAAAAAAAAAAAAAGCAGATAGGCTTAAAATAAATACAGTTGTGTAAAAAATGTTAGAATAATTATAACTTATTATTATTATTATTTTTAAGTGCATAATAATTCAAGAAAATAATTTCACTCATTGATATTCCTTCATTTATTAAGAATAATTTGGAAGATTTTTTAAAGTTTTTAAACAAGTTTTAAAAGTGTCTGTGACTTCAGTTTGTCTGTCTGTTTACCTATGTTTTTATTTCAATAAATATTTTTTGAATTTCATATGCTAGTCAAAAATTTTAAATATACTATAGAATGGCTTCCCATTAAAAGTCATGCACTAGCATAACTAGTTTGTGTACAAAAATTCACAAAATATTTTGAATACACTAGGTCTAACAGACTTATTTCTTATAAGCACATTTCAACTGTTTTTATTGCATAAAAAATCAACTTATATTTTTCAGAAGCAATAAAGGATGTTATCAATAGAAAATGATGTGATTAGCATGAACTAATCGTTTACAAGTTCTCACAAAAATATTCTTATACTACAGCATATTACTGGAGATATATTTTCAAAACTTTTCAATCATGTAAAAAAGTAGGAGAAGTTGGAGCATATAGGACTACGCTCAATTACTTTGATATTATTTATATTTTATATGTCATCGTACAACTCCTATAAGAAAAACACATTCTACAGAGAACAGACCTAAAAACCCCTTATAGGCTTGTAACTTTAACATATTTTTATTTATTTACTAAGATTTGTGAGTTCATAAGGGTTTTTTCCCAAAAAAGAACTTTTGCAATGTGATTGAAATAATTGGATCTTCAAATTAAATATGCGACATGTGAAAAACCTCTTATGAAATTTCAGCTCTGGAAAATACCTGAAATCTAGGTCGTTCTTTCGATGACAATTTGCTTAATTTTTACTCTATTCAAATTAATTTTTGACAAAAGTTGCTTAATATATTTAGCTTTTAACCTATGCAATAAAAATTTTTCTATCTTTTATGCATATGCAATAAAATAATATTTACTAAAAATGCTAATATATCAAGGAATATTAGATGTGTGAATTTTATGTTTCAGAATAATGTTTCTCTAATGTTTTGTCAATTTTTCAGCAAGTTTTGTAAAATTTTATGGAAATAAACAAATACTTGTCAAAAAATTTAGTAATTTTTGAAACAAAAATTACATCTGCCTAAATAATTGCACAATTCCTGCACCAAAACATACAAATATTGTACATAGTATATGCAACAATGTATTAAAGTTATAAGTCATTTGTAGCTTTTTGTGATACAGATTGATCCAAAGTATTTTCGCTCTTCTTCAATTTGTGGTTGGTCCCCTAATTGCACTGTTGGCTAAGTCGATAGTGGAAAATATAAGTTTTTTAATGTTCTTTGCATGTATGAAGTTTAAGGCCATTTTGTTTAGTATTTTTTTTAGATAATTGAAAAAATGTCAAAAAAAAAAAAAAAAAAAAACCTAGTAATTTGATCATCCACTGTAAATATGAAGTATTATGAAATTTTGTGCTCGAATTCTGTTGCTGTAAAATTTTGTTACACATACACAGATAGACATTTTCTAAAAATGATCAAATTGTAATCAAGCTATCTCAAAACATGTAAATCTGTCGAAAACTGTAATTCGAAAAATTTTCTAAATCAAATACAATTCTTTCTTCTTGTGTATATAAAAGAAAGTAATAACACAAAAATTAATAAAAATAACTATGTAATATTTTTCTATATTTTACTTTGTAATTAAATAAAATAAATCCTAAAAAAAAAAAAAAAAAAAAAAATCATTGAATAAAGATGAATATTTTAAACAAAACGTAAGTATATAATACACATTTATGTATATAATTAGCTGAATATAAATATAGTTGTCATTTAATCTTCAAATTACTTTTTTTGTCAAATACCAAACCATTCTACTCATATTTTTACAGCTTCTATAATTAAAATAAATATCAGAATTTGTATTTTAAGAATAAATGAGGAAATAACATATATACCTGAAGCAACTGCATCAAGCTTTGTAAAGCATCTATACGATCTTGAGTTGATATATATTTCATGGTTAGGGTCATGTATAAATCTTGTAAATGTTTAGCTCTTTGAGTTGTTGCAGTAATTACAGGTATTTCTTTTTTGTATCCTTTCCACATTTTGGGTTTTCCTGCCTAAAATAAACATAAATTATTTTAAGTCATTTGTTATAATATATGGAATATTCTCATACAGCATTGAGTTTTATGTTTTAATTTTTTTAGAAACTAGCTATGGCACTTTCTTGCTTTAATGGCTACCATATTTATTAGAATAAAACAATGAAGGGCAAATAGAAGGTATTTTAATGCTAATTATTTAAATTATTTTTTTTTTAAGTTACAATTATTTAAATTGTTAAATTAAATTTACAATTTTTATTTATTTTTTATTTTTTGATTCCCCTCCATCTGATGCTATTGTAATAAAGATGTTGGCCATTAAGATGGGAAGGTATAAAGTACAATAAATACTGATAGACCATAAATTATATTATATTATATTATTTAATATCATAAACGGACAAGTCCATTTGGTAATAAAGGCTCAAATCTTCAGAAAGCAGGAACATTCAAAAGCTTAGTTAAATACATTTTTTAAAAAAAACTATGTTTGGCCACCATAAGATTTTCTTCTATATTTTACTATACAAATTCACAGTACAAATTATTTCTTAAAATTTATTTTCCACAATGAATACAGATAAATTTTCTTAGAAAAGTATAATACTAAATGTAAAAAAAAAAAAAAAAAAAAAAAAAAAGTCAATCTTTAGTTAAAATTTGAGGAAATTTTTATTTTTATATTTTTTTAATGAAAAAAATTTATAGGGTAGGTGCTCTAGTGATTGGCATGCTCCAGTAATTGATATCTATCCCGCAATAATTAATAAATAATAAAAATAATAAAATCATATTTTACATATAAGAATTTTAACATTTTATGTCAAACACTGGAGCATAGGGTGTTAATAACTGGTAAAATGAATAACTAGCAGTGTCAAACACTGGAACATTCGGTGCCAAATAAAAATTCATTAAAAAAAAAAAAAAAAAAAAAAAAAAAAATGTTATCAAATGTATATATTTTAACATATATGTGGTTCTGAATGTCTTTCATACCCTATGTACTAACTTAAGATTTATAAAAATATTTTCTGATGACTAGAACATTAAAAATATCAGAGATTGCTCTAAAAGTGTCAATCACTGGTGCACTTACCCTAACTTTGTTTTAAATTATTTCAGATCTATTGTTTAACCATTCATTTTAAAAGATATTGGTGATTTTTTCTTTTCATTGAAAGATACCCATATTGAGAATTTACCCAGGGGTTATTTCCCATCTAGGGAGAGCAACGCTCCTACATACACCTAATTATTTTCCTAGTTTACTATTATTATTATTTCTCATTAATTTTTTCGCTCATTTGTTAAAAATGATTCTCATTATGTACATTTATATGAAATTTTGTCCTACACTGCCATATTAAAAATTATTGGGGGGGGGGGGGGATAACAATGCCATTTATTGCTTCCATATTAGAAAAAATTCAGATGAAAGGTTTAACTACAGTGGTAAGTTGCTGTATTTTCATATTTAAAATTGTACTTACTGAATATGTATATCATATTGTTAGATTACAAAAATTTGATGGGTTGCTATTTATATTTCTGGCCTTGGCAACAGTAAGTGTTGCTAGGCGACCGCAGACGATTTTAATCGAAAGTTTGATATTTTTAAACGTAAATTCAGCAGACGATTTACCATTATAGCTTTATTTGTGTTGTTGACAATAAATTGAAAAGTTCTTCTCTTTCAAAAAATGGAATTGAATCGTGAAAAGTTTCGTGCAATTATTTTTCATAACTTTCGACGTGGATTGTCAAGACAAGAGTGCTTCGATGAACTTAATTCTTTATACAGCGATAAAGCACCATCCTACAGCACTGTAAAAAATTGGTATAACGAATTTAATCGTGGTCGATGTTCGATCCAGGACGAATCCCGTGCAGGTCGTCCAAAATCTGTTGTGCCAGAAAAGATCAATGCTGTGCGTGAACTGAAAGCAAGATCGTCATGTGACATACCGTGAGATTGAGGCATCTTTGGACATTAGTATGACTAGCATCAATAAAATATTGCATGAACATTTGAGCGTAAAAAAAAATTTGTTCGCGTTGGATCCCGCATAATCTGACAAACGCTCAAAAAAAGGCTCGTGTCGATTGGTGCAAGGAAATGTTGGAAAAATACGTTCAAGGTACATCAAAGGCTGTGTATAACATCTACATAGGTGACGAATCATGGATCTATGCATATGAGCCGGAAACAAAACAGCAATCAACTGTATGGGTCTTCCAAGGCGAGGCAAAACCAACAAAAGTTGTTCGAGGAAGAAGCACATCGAAACAAATGATTGCCTGTTTCTTCGGCATTAACGGTCATGTGGCAACAGTGGCGTTAGAGCAACGCAGGACGGTCAATTCTGAATGGTACACGACCATTTGTTTGCCAGAAGTCATCGGAGAAATTCGAAAAAAGCAGAAGAACAGGCGAATCATTCTTCATCATGACAATGCGAGCTCTCACACATCGACTCAAACAAATGCATTTCTGACTGAGCGAAAGATCGAACTGATGGGTCATCCGCCGTACAGCCCTGATTTGGCACCCAATGACTTCTTCTTATTCCCACACATCAAAAATAAATTACGTGGACAACGATTTTCGACCCCCGAAGAAGCGGTTGATGCATTCAAAACGTATGTTTTGGAGTTACGTCAATCGGACTGGAAAAAGTGCTTTGAAAATTGGTTCAAACGCATGCAAAAGTGTATTGATCATCATGGAGAATATTTTGAAAAACAATAAAACCAATTTCGATCCTACATATTTGTTTTTTCATTATTAGGCCAGAAATATAAATAGCAACCCTCGTAGAAAATCAAATAGGAATTTTTTTGTGTTAGGATTAAAATGTACATTTATGTACATTTTAAACCTTTGAATGGTTCAAATTTCCTAATAAATTTAATGCAATTTCTATCTAAGTATCAAATGCAGAACAGAAATTCAATGCAATAACTAAGCCTGATACTTGCAATTCAAATTTTGGTGATAAAAGATTATTTCATTTATCCTCTTCTCATCCAGAAAATTCTGAAGCCTGTCTGTTGTGTGCGTAGGAGTGGCTCAGAAAATCCTAAAGTTAAAATTAACATCAGTGAGATTGTATGACATGATGTAACTGTATTTGCAAAGCTTTTATATTTTCAAGAATGATGAAATCAATAAAAGGATTGCAGAAAGGATGTTAGCATCGTCATCACAATCATAGTTATCTAATAATTGATAACAGAGGATCTGATGGATTTTTCACATTTTTTTTTAAGAAGAATTGAAAGAGTTAACCATGGGTATTTACCAATTAAAACAAGCAGGAATAACTGAATATATTGAAGATCACGGCCTTTTTAAGCTGTTTATTCATAATGAATAAGTAGCTAATTAATAAGGCCTTGATTTAAAGCAGGTATGCAACACCAAAAGTATATACTTATGGAGTGCATACATTTGAGCTGGCATCTAGTGCTGGTAGTGATTATTGAAAACTGAAGCTCATGTGATGGGTATTTTGTTTTTATTTCATCGATATTATTATTTCTTAGGTATTAGGTACATTCAGGATTGCACATTAATCATCATCTAGATTTCTTAGAACATGCTGCTAGTTGGGCAGATCAAGAAGATGAATGTGTAACACTGTATTTGTTTTTCATTTGTATTTTGCATAAATAAAAATATGATTATTACTACATACTCACTTGTGAGTATTAATAACTTTGTAACACAAATGTAGAACTTTTATTTAGGTGCATATTGAGATGGAAATATTTGTTTCTTCAGCAGTACATAAGTAAGTAATAATATACCACAATAAATATAATGTAGGGCCAAACAAGGGGTTTATCACCATTTCTCTTTTATTGAGTAATTTGTCTTCTAAATTATAGGATGTTTCTAGATTAATAAAAAAAAAAATTAATACACTAAACCAGGGGCAATCAACAAAAGCAGACATGCCAAAATTTCTAATTTATTTCGAAGTACTGTTAATATCCACACTTTTCACATCACTTTTTTGAAGATAATTTTTTACTTTTCATACCTGTAACTTTTTACTTTATTTTGTA
Organism: Salticus scenicus; assembly: GCA_963930645.1. Classification (NCBI taxonomy): domain Eukaryota; kingdom Metazoa; phylum Arthropoda; class Arachnida; order Araneae; family Salticidae; genus Salticus; species Salticus scenicus. Next base: position 226,410,779 of record OZ005661.1, read on the forward strand.
AAAAATTTTAGTATCTACCTTTTTTTTTTTTTTTCCATACCTTTTTTTTTCTGTATACTAATTTTCGCCAATATGAAATTAAGATTAAATAAGAAAAAAATATCCCCTCCCCCCCTAAAAAAAAAGTGGTGTAGAAAAAGATGTCTACTAGCTATTTTATGGAATAAATTAAAAAATTGGCAGATCTGCCTATTTAATGATACTTCTGAAGAATAAATTCCAGAATAAATTAGAAATGCTGTTACATATGGGAAAAGAAAGTGTCTCTGTATTGGACAAAACTCCTACCGCTCATCATGAAAGCTGGAATGCCCACTAGTGGGCAACAAAACCCAACTATGCTTTTTAAAGACCTAGGGCACAGATCTATTTGTAAGCCCTTTCTCCTTCCTCTGCAAAGTTTGCCAAAATGAAGCAACTGATGTGCTCTGTAGTGCATTTTAGTTCCTACTTTAATTATAACTTCCATTTCTTTAGATTTAAAATCATTAGTTTTCTGCTCAAGTTAACCAAAAAACTAAAATACATTGATCAGACAATATAAATGTTATTTTATGGAAAGAGATTAGTGATGAATTTTAACAATTGTTTAAGCTTATTAAGAGTTTTAATCAGTTTTTGTTTTTAATAAACATATCATGTGAAAATTTATACTACTACATTACAGTTTTTGGAGGTGACATCCCCTATATTTGAAGGCCCCGTGTGCCCGTGCCATAATCTGGCAATGGTGGTGATAAGGACCATGGTGAATATCACTAAACTAAACCATCAATTAAATTATAACAGTTAATGTTAAAAACAGGGCTTGAAAAATCTAATTTTTTTTACATGCCTAAATATTTTAATTAAATGCATATTAATAAAAACATTCACATATTCAGTGAAAAGAATTTAACAACATTATACTTATATTGACTTTTTTTTATTTCAATTTAATTTATGTAAAAGTTTTAGGCAAGATATGCTGTATCTTAAAATTACTTTTGATTAAATATTTACATACCCGTCTGGGCATGTAGGGAGAAAAAAGTACATGCCCAATCTGAATTTTTACATGCCCCGGGCATGTTGGGCAATATAATTTTCGAGCCCTGGTTAAAAGTATCATTATTAATATTTAAACTAAAGATAATTTTTAAGGCTGCACATCAGTCAGAGTCGTCACCCTATCTCCCTTGCTTGTAATCCTGTGGGATTTTTATAGGTGCTTCATATTTTAAAGATATCCCATTAAATAATGGAATTTTTTTTATTTCCAGTCATCGGGAATGTCACTTTCTATTTGAGGCAGTTTCTTTGGTAAAATAAATATTTCTTTTTGAGATTGAAAGTTAAAGCCCTGAGTTTACTTAATGAAGTAAAATATTTAAATTAGTTTTATTTATTTAAAAAACTTCTTATTAAAATAAAAGGCGACATGTTCAAAGAGTGAAATTCAAATAACAGAATTTGAAAAACTTCGTTTTTCAATAAGATGGCCTTATAATACGAAGCAATGAGAACTCCATACGTTTACATAAAAAAGGAGAAAGGATAATTCTTACTAATGTGCAGCCTTAAATTTAGTTTTCTTTTCAAAAATGACAACATACTTCAGTTAATTTCTTTTGCCGCTGATACACGATCTTTCTGTTTTCTACACTAATTTTCATTTGGTCGATATCAGAAATTTTTTTTGCCTCTTCTTTAATCAATTCACACAATGCATCTTGCTGTTCTGGTCCAGTTTTAGTTTTCGAAATGATTTCAGCTTCATTCTCCCACCAATCTAAAGCAGTTTCATCAATCAATACATATTAAATGGTAATAATGATAAACTTAAAAAAAATATATTAAATTCTTATCTAATAATATTTATTTTTACTGGTGTACACAATGTTTATGGTTCATTTACAGAGACACACAAAAAAATTTCGTAACATTAGAGCCTATGGACAAATTTTTAGTTAAGTGCACACTTTAATGCGTTTATGCTGCATTGAACTTGACAGAATTAACACATTATAAAGATGCTTAAAATCATGTTTACTCTTAAAAAAGGGTATGTATAGACTAAATAATTTATGGAACCACACAAAATAACTCCGAGAAAGTACTGTAATCATCCAAATGATGTCAAATTAGTTTGAAAAATTAATGAGTTATAATTAATTAGGTGTATTCTTATTATTGGCGTTTATATTAACTATGGCTACTTTTCCAGGATACATAAAAGAATTTCGTACAACTCGGTCTATAGTCGGTATTTCTTAAAAGTGTATTTTAACATGGTTACACCCCATTAAATATAATGAAATTTTATTAGAATTTTAAAAGCATGTTTTTCTGTTGAAAATTGTGGGCATAGATTAGTAATTAGTTTACAGGGTTGCGCAAAATATTTCCGATATGCTATGTAATTTTTTTTGCATGAAATTTGGATTTATGAATTTTAGAGAAACAATACAAGACCGTTGTTTATTAAGAATAGAGATATATGATTTACAGATAGGTATACAAAGAGAGATACAGGGGGGCGGCAGCAACCCTCAGGAATGTATCTGATTATGGGAATCAATATATACTATTATATAATAAGGAATAAATAAAAATGACCTATTGAATAATGTCTGATGCAAATAGTACGTTGAGGCTCCTGATCTGCAGATCCACTAGTTACAACAATAGAGAGAATACCCCCCCCCACCTCCTTTTTTTTTTTTTCTTCTACTACCACAGTCAAGTTTCACATGAGATATCTTTCCATAGGACAAACATATAATATCAAGACGATATTCTAATTCAATCCACGAACGTTTTAGCAGGTTAACGCCAACAATAGTTACAGCTGTTTCAATCTTTTGTTTCAATTCTACAAGACAGTTAACTTTTGTTTGGTACACAACATCTTTTGCATAATCAAAAAAGAAAAAGTGGAGTGGAGTAATGTTGGGAGACCAAGGCGGCCATGCTATGAGGCCTATAATTTTTATATAATACATGTAATCGACATATAAGAGCTATTCCTGCCAATCCAATGCTGTGGGAATTAATTTATCAGCAAAAACATACTGTAAAAAAAAAAAATTTTAGTTATCCTATCTATTTTTGTAATTAGTTTGACTGGAAGCCTACTCTTTCTTTCTTTTTTAAGAAATATTTTATGTTGTACGGATCTTTTGTACACCCAATTGCAATCTGTTAATAAGCTACCATATTATTTAAACAAGAATTTAACATTAGTTATTGAATATATATATATATATATATATATTCATAAGGGAATTCAAAGTGTTTGTAAAATATAATTAATTTATTAAAAATCACTGGTTATAGACAAAAATACGAGCCATGCATTTTAAAATTCTACATAAAAAATAAAATAAAATAAATAATAATAAGAGATAATTATCTTTATAAATAAATATTAAAGTAACACACCTTTAGGAGAGTAATAACAAACTGTCAGATTGTTTCATTAAAACAAAATAACAACAATAATATGCTGTGGTTATTACAAAACTTTCTTCTATATATTTACTATATTTTCATATAGTGTAAATTATTTATTAAAATTATTATTTATCAAAATTATTTTCCATGGTAAGTGTAGCCAATTTTTATCTCAGAATTATGTATAAGCCTAATTATCGAAAGTAAGTAAATTTTATTCATCTTAGCAAAGATGCACAAATTTGACTGGCTTTTCCTGTATAGTTAATAAAATAAGATTAATATAAAATAAAATGAACATTATCAAATAAATACATGCATTTACACAAAAGTTATTTTTATCTCAAGTTTTGAAGATCAGCATAAAATCAATAATTTTGCACATTTCCTATGTTGCCAAAATATTACGTCTCTTTGGCCCCCCAACATGATACATTTTAATTTTTGTGGCCCCTAAACCAGAGAAGTTCATGCATTCCTGACCTTAGGCACACAACATGTTTTTTTTTTTTTTTTTTTTTTTGTTATGGTTGACTTATTATAAATGTTTGTTTTTTTCACAATCAACTAATTGAAGAAAATTTGCATTGTGTACATTTATGCAAAATGTAGTGCTATGCCACAATATTAAAAATAATAATAATAATAAAAGATGGCAATGCGACATTTTGGGTGATATATTCCAAAAGCTGATAAGCAGCAAATTACGATCCAACTAAATATAAACTTATGTTGTATTCCATCCATTGTTTCGAGAGATACAGTCACCACAAAGTTTTGCTAAGACACACACAGAGATAAACTTTTTTTTTTCAATTGTCAAATCGTGTTCAGGACATCTAAAACAATATATATACATCAATGACATTAGGTCGAAAATTTTCATGATTCCAATATTTTCTTCTTATTAGAGAATATCGGATTGGATCTTTTTATGTAGAAGAAAATAATAAAATCAAAGTTTACAAAGCATATAAAAATTAAATACTGTTAACTATGCAAAGATTTCATATTTTCAATCCATCACTAAATGACTTTTACAACAAAATATTTTACTGAATGAATAAAACAAAATAGATAAATTATTTTTAACATTTAGAACCAGCTAAAAAAATAAATAAATAAACTGAATTTATTTTAATTTAAAACAAGTAATATAAAAAGAAAATTTTAAAGTCAATTCCTACTTATAAACACTATCGAAAAAGTTCTTTTTTAATAATTTTCAACTAGGAAATAAAAAGTGTGCGTGAAAAATGAAATAAAAATAATTATAAGATAAAAAAAAAAACTTTTTATACACCATGTTTTAAATTTTCTGATGAATCGTAAAGCTCTTATCAATGTGCATAAATTTTTAAAGTGATAATGACGTCCATTTTTGTGAGATGCATAATTTAACTTTTTATAATTTTTTAATCTTCACGTTTAATTAAATGTATTTATTTTTATGTCGAAAGAAAATGAACTCGTAAATTTTTTTTGGCAACAATTAAACAGCTAATATTTTAATAGCTATTGTAACTCTATTAGGATGTTATTATTTTAATTAATTATAAAAAACTAATCAAAAATCGGACTTTGAAGTATTGTGTTGTCACCGTGTTCTGAGCAATCCTGAAAATTTCAAATTTCTAGGCAGTCGGAAAGTTAAAAATCGATTGCAAGATTTGTACAAGATATAGGGAGTGTCGGGAATCTCCCGTTCATTCTTCTGCTTCCAGAACAAATGCCTTTCCAGACAGACGGGCGCCTCTTTTTCGAGAAAGGTGCTTTTTAGAATCAGAACAGAACAGAACAGGACCTTGAATAGAGAAGGGGCTATGCTAAGATCGTCTTGTTTACAGACGCCCCGGTTCTAAAACAGAACTATTGAAACTTTTAAGAATTAGAATAAATATTTAAGAACTAATGACAATTTAAGACTTTAATGTTAAGAAAGACTTTAATATTTAATTGTAAATACTGTAGATAGTTTTTGTTCTGTTTTCGTTTTTACATGTATACTAACAAAGCATTAAAAATTCTGTTTTCATCTAAGAAGTGCTACATTCATCGAGTTTAGTTTCTTTAATGGATGATAGTTGCCCCATCCACACCCGGACCCTTGGATTAGAAGTTTTCAGGTGAGACCCATCCATATTTTATTATTTAGAAGAATAAATATTTTATTAGAAAATTTAAGAATGTAAGAAAAGATAAGATTTGAAATATGCTGTATCGGGTCAGTAAGAAAGAATAAGTTTTAGATCAGAAATCTGGTACAGCCATATTTTGTGGCATCCCATACACGGGATGTGGGCAGCTATTATTTATAATTGAAAAGATAGATAATATTATAAAGTTTTAAGTTTTTGTATTTATTATGGCTAATTTAGTAATAGCTAAAAAAGAAAGAGCTGTCATAAGAGACAGTATTAATAAATTTATAGAGAAATTGAAGGCTTTATATGATGATAAAAATCCAGATGTTGTAGATTTAGAAGAAACTGTAGAATTATTGAAAGAAACTACTATAGAATTAAAGAGTAAAGATGCAGAGATTAAAAATTTAACTCAAGAACTCCAATTAGAAGCCGAATTAGAAACGGCAAATGAATATCGTGAAAAAATAATTACTTGGCGATTTCGAGCCAACAGAAAATTAAAAGAACTAAAGAAAAGTGAAACAAGTATTTCATCAACAGAAATTGAAAGAAGAAATACTTCAAAAGAAGCAATACACATCAAATTACCACCGCTAGATCCAGTTAAATTTAACGGGAACGCAGCCGAATGGCTGACTTTTTGGTCGTCATTCGAAACGGCTATTCATAATAATGAAAATTTAGATCCTGTAGATAAATTTAATTATTTGAAATCATTTTTAGCACCTGACCCCTTAAAATGTATAGAAGGATTCTCTGTCACCGCGAGTAATTACATAAAAGTAGTAGATATTTTAAAAGAAAGATATGGCAAACAAGACATCTTAGTAAATGTACATTTGAATAAATTATTAAGTATTGCCCCACTAAAAAATTCAAGTGACATTAAATCGCTCAGGAAAATTTACGATGAAATCCAAACTAACATTAGAAGTTTAGAATCATTAGATGTTTCTTTGGATAGCTACGGCAGTTTATTGTCGCCGATATTACTAAAAATATTACCTAAAGATTTAGCATTACAATTTAATATGGAATTTCACGGTGTTAACTATGGCGTAAAAGATATATTATCTTTCTTAAATAAACAACTCGTATCGCGCAAATGCTTAATAACTACCAGACAAGAGGATAGCGGCGCCAGTCATTTCTCCCCCCTCAGGGCCGGCTCTAGGCGGTAGGCAAGGTAGGCAACTGCCTACGGCGGCAAAATTTAGGGGCGGCAAAATCAGCTGAACTACAAAAAATAAATATATAAAATACTTCGATTATTGAATGTAGAAATTAAATAAATAGAAAAATGAATAAGTAAATAATCATAACAAGATTTTACAGGTTTCTCTGCCCATTCCTATAATTTGAAATGCAGACAAGAATAGACAAACTTGTAAGTTATGTACAGTATGTATTGTATGCGCAGCCGCGACGCGAAGGGAGAAATGCACACTCACCGCTGATTTTACCAAGATCTTTTTGCCCTCTAATTAAAGAAAGTCAAGAGTTTGCCAATTGTAGGGACTTTCAGCAGTGTTCTTCAGCACGTAGGAATTATTTGGAGGTACCCTTTCTCAACAGGACATTATCTTTATCAGTATATCCTAAGTATGAAAGAACGTCCTAGGACATCCTCAGCCATAAGATAGGGACATTTTGAGTTTTTCGTAAAAACACGGTAAAATTTGAGTTTGAATTGGCAACAGTGATGCCAGATTTAAAACAATGCTTTATTTATGTAATAGCGTCCCTCAGATTCATTGGATGGGGGGGGGGGATAAATTTTTGATGAAGGTATGTCCAATCAGCATTTCAATGCAAATTCAATGAACATTTTTAAGGTTTTCTTCCTGTTGAAAAATCTAGTGGTAAGGAACTGCCTAAAGTTTTATTAAAATAGTTGGAAAAAAAAGGGTTAAAATTAGGAAATATGAGAGGTCAAGGTTATGAAAATTGCTCAAATATGAGAGGTGACAAATTCGGATTACAATTTTAAATTCCAGAGCACTTCGCGCACATTGCAGCAGCCCTTTATTAAACTTAGTAGTTAATGAACTACTGCGAAGTTGGAAAAAATGTATAGATTCCCTAATATCTTTATTTCTTAAATTAGAAAATATTCATGATGCTTTATTAAGCAATTACAAAAATGTAGAGATAGATAATATGATTCAAAATGAGGCAGTTGTTTATTAATTACAGTCGGCAGCAAAATTATTGAAGCACAATAAATAATTCCTACTTAAAAGATGAGCACCTTATACTGTTTTGTTAAGTAAATATTTGTCGAGTCATGATCTTAGTCTTATACTGCTTATAAAAAAAGTAAGTTGATGATAAAAAGAAGCGACCAAACTAGAAAAAAAAAAAAATATATATATATACAATATACATGAAAAATGTGGATGTGTGCTTCAGTAATTTTTCTGCTGACTGTACAATAAAACAATTAAAGTTTTTAGTTTTTGATTTATACCAAACCATTATTTTTTAAATAGCTCATTATTATTATTATTATTATTTTAAGAATTATGATCAGTTGAATCCTTTGAAAACTTTATCTTAGAAGCTAAAAAATTAGCTAATGTAATAGACGTAGAAAAAACTTTGAATTGACTACACCACGCCATCATGTTCAATCTTAAAAAGGAAATTTTTCTTATGAAAATGTAGACGAATCTATAGAAAATTCAAAAGAGAAATATAAAATAGATTCTTTTTTCTTTTCAGCGATCAGGCGATCAGTGCACTGAAGCTGAGATTAAATTTATTGAATAATCATAATCATTCTTTTGAATTTTTATGAAATGTCCACAAACTTAAAGACACGTGCAAAAAGGAATTACTGAGACTGACACACTGTAAAGATCTGGGAAACGACTTAAACGACTACGCTGGGAAACATGGCGATTCCTCTGTTAAGTCGTTTAAATCTCAACATTTTAAAACTGGCTGGTAAAATATACTTTATTTTCTTCACTTTTGAAAAAAAAGAATGGCCAGTTTTGACGTCTTTAAATTCATTACCTTCCTTAACATTGGGACGAATTTAAGCACTGCTTTAAAAATTTTGTTAACCTTGCCCATAAATTTTGCTAACGGAGAAAGATATTTTTCTAAATTAATAATCTGGTGTGTCACTCACACAATTTTCTCTTACCCTGAAATTTAATACCATAAATACAGGTTGGAGATTAAGAGGTAAGACAACGAGTAGTGTTATGTAAACTTATGTTAAAACAATTCAAATTTGGCTTCGGAAAAGTTTTATGTGACAATTAGTTCTATGTGAGGGGGGGCTACCGCCCCCTCAAACCCCCGTTTCATTACTGCACCTACATTTATATAGAATTTAAATCTGTTATTAAAATTAAAAGTTCGCTTAAAATTATACAGATAATTTTCCCGTGTAACATTCCTTGAAACTTTTCCAGCAACAAACTTATATTAACTTGAAAATAAAACTTTTGGATCTCCTGAAATCATTCGTTTGTAAGTTACTCTAAGAGACACAGACAAAAATCAAACGTTAAAAAACTTCATTTCGGCAATCAGGAAGCCTTAAAACGTGTAAATATACCAAAAACAAGAGTTGAATATTTAGCTTAAAAACATACATTATTTATCATGTCTGTGAGGAATTCATTTCAATTTCTGAGCAGCTTTGGTGGAAATGGTAAAATATTACAGTAAAGAACTTCCACTAACAATAAAAAAGAATGTTATCGCATAATATTTGCAGCCCCGTATACCATTTGAAGATTATGTACAGACCACATGGTGCACCTAAATATAATCCTATAGTAGTGATACACGGCACAACCTGAAATACAGTTCCATCAATTTTCAGCTATTGTCTCACTATAATCAAGTTCTTTTGTGTAGCCCTGTAAATGAACAATGAAGGATTTCCTTACCTTATTCTACATGAGATATGTTTTTATGTATATAAAAAATATATATTCATTTCATTTTGGTTTAATGCAGTCTATAGATGTTAAACTCTATTCCCCTGCAATTTCCCCCATAGACGTAATGTATTTGAATTCTCTTGGGTATCTCTATACACGAACTATATGCGTCATCTCAACAAAAAGCTAAGTGTAGCATCCCCATACCATACACATTTAGAATACCAAGTTTGGACTTTCTGCTACAATTTGTTCTTGAGATATGCTGATAACAGACAGACAGACACACAGGCATACACACAGACCAACCGCAAAAAACATGATTTTCGGATTAAGGGGACCTTAAAACGTGTAAATATAACAAAAACTCACATTCGAAAATTTGACCCTAAAACAATACTTTCTCTACCTTACGGGTAAGAGAAAGTAAAAATGATAAAAAAATATTTTAAAACCATATCTAGTCAAAATCGACTCAATGGTTTAGCAATGTTGGACATTGAATATGAATTGAGTAACAAATTAGATAAGAAGTTATTCGAGATTTGCATAAAAAAAAGGTTCGAAAGAGATTATTTTATTCAGGTTTAAATTTTGTATACTGTACTAGCATTCTTTATTCTTCGCTGTTTAGAAAATATTGTCTGTACTGTACTAGTATTACTTCCAAAGATTTTATGTTTTTAACTTAAAAAAAAAGAGAAAGAAAAAAGAAATAATAGTAAATATTAAATGAGTATTATTTACTTAGCTCAATTCTATTAGACCATTTATGTGTTTTTTTTTATTTAATATAAAAGTTTTTTTTTTTTAAGTTTTTAAAGCTTGGGGGAGGGGGGGCGGCACTTTTGAGGTTTGCCTACGGCGGCAAAAACGTTAGAGCCGGCCCTGCCCCCCTCCCTCCCAGCTCAAAGATTAGATAATCAAAATCGTAGAGATGTTTTTTCCCCCGCGTTAATAAATTTGATACTCAGAACCGGAAATTGCCTACTGCTTGTGATTTATTAAATGAGAATAAAAGTGATAGGTGTAATTTTTGCTCAGAATCGCATTTAAGTAACAAATGTGTCAAAACTCGTAATTTACCATTTGATGAAAGAGTTAATCTATTGCGTAAGAAAGGATTGTGTTATTTATGCCTTCAACCTTCACATTTAGCTAGACACTGTGTATCAAAAACTTTATGCAAGTTATGTAATCGTAGACATTCAGACATAATGTGTAATGGAAATAAAGATTTGAAACAGGAAATAAGTAATTACGAAAGAAATGATCAATCTAAATTGGCGTTATCGAATCATAATTTACAAGCGAATGTTTATTTGCAGACGTTAATAGTAGCAATTTCTAACAGAGATGGTAGTAAATCATCATATATTCGGTTAATTATTGACTCCGGATCTCATAATAGTTACATCAGTAAGTTTGCAGCTGATAAGTTAAAATTAAAAAGAATGAAAAAAGAAACAATCAGACATGGTCTTTTTGGGGGCATGGAAATGTCAGCTGAACATAATCGTTATGAATTTACGATTGGGAGTTTAGATAATAAGTTTAAGTGTAAAATACAAGCACTAGATCAAGAAAAAATATGCACAGGCGTGAATTTATGTCGCGATGATAAATTAGTAAAACTCTTAGAAAAGGAAGGTGTATATTTATCAGATGTCCCTAGAAATAATAAATCCTGTTTATATCAGAAAAATCCAGACGAAGTACATATACTTTTGGGAGCTGATATGTCCGCTAAACTGTTCACAAATGACATAAAATATTTTCCAAAATTGGGATTAACTACATTCAGAACTAAATTGGGTTGGACCATTTTGGGCAAGACAGAGGGTCACAAGAGTGAGCAGGACAATTCTTTGGCGGGTCTATCTTTGTCATTACACATGTCAAACGCCAGTTTATCAGATTTATGGCGCCTTGACACTCTAGGAATTACTAATGAAGATAATAAATCGAAACAGGATTTAGAACAAGAAACCAAGAATTATTTTCTAGAAACTGTTAAACGAGATAAAAGCGGCCGATATGAAGTCAATTTACCATGGACAGTTGACCATTCGATTTTATCAGATAATTACTCGTTGGCAGAAAAGTGCCTGTACAAGACGGAGAATAAATTAATCAAATCTGATAGGAAAAGGGAATATGGGGAAATTTTTGATTTCTGGGAAAACAATCAGATTATAGAAGAGGTATTGGACCAGAAAAGGGACAAGGTACATTATTTAGCACACAGACCGGTGGTTAAAGAATCTAGTGAAACCACTAAAATTCGTCCAGTATTTAATGCCTCAGCACACACTAGAAACAGTCCCTCCCTTAATGATTGTTTAACAAAAGGACCAAATCTTGTAGAAATTATACCTAGCATTTTGAATAGATTTCGCAGATACAAGATAGGAATTTCGTCCGATATAGAGAAAGCATTCCTGCAAATTAAAATAACAGAGAAAGATCGCGACTTTTTGAGATTTTTTTGGTTTAATAGCGAAAATAAATTAAAAATTTATAGACATTGTCGTGTGGTTTTCGGCCTAACTTCAAGCCCTTTTTTGCTTATGGCAACATTAAATCACCTTTTAGAAAATGTTCCCGAACAATGTCGAGAGACAGCTAGGCTCTTAAGAGATTCCTTCTATTTAGATAATTCCCTCATCAGCCTGAATTCGATTCAAGAAACAGAAAAATTCATATCAGAATCTCAAGGAATTTTGGCTTCGGCACATTTCAATTTGAGATGTTGGCGATCGAATTGGCCCCAGGCTATGACTGACAAAACTGAAGATAAACCGAGGTTTGCTCCCGTGTTAGGATTACTCTGGGATTTGAAAAATGACAGTTTAGTTTGTAAAATTGAAGAACCCCTAAAGATAAGTGAACCCCTTACAAAAAGAAAACTTTTATCAGTTACCCAAAGAATTTTTGATCCTGTGGGATTCACAGCACCTGTCAGTTTAGTTCCCAGACTAATCCTTCAAGTAACGTGGATTCAGAAGGTGAAGTGGGACGAAGAGCTCCCTGAAACTTTAAAACAACAATCTTCTAATTGGCTGAAAGGAATAAATCTTTTATCCCAAATTAAAATACCTCGGGGGCTTAACGTTTACCCAGAGAAAGAAAAGAAAACATCATTACATGTTTTTTCTGACGCAAGCAAGCGAGCATATGCCACTTGCGTATTCATAAGAGTAGAGACCTCAGAAGGGATCAAGATCCAGTTAATCAATGCGAAAAGTAGAGTTGCACCTATTAAGGAATTGACCATACCCCGCCTTGAACTGTTATCTTGTCTTATTGGCGCTAGGTTGGCCAAAAATGTGCAAAACGATTTAAATTTACATGTAAGTACCATATTTTGGTCAGATTCAACCACTGCTTTAGGTTGGATAAGAAGAAAACAAGAATGGGGTACATTTGTACACAATAGAGTATTAGAAATCCGAAATCTGACCGAAGTTTGCAATTGGAGACATGTACCCGGAAATTTGAATCCCGCGGACCTCCCGTCTAGAGGATGTTCCTTTGAACAACTACAGAAATCGAGATGGTGGGAGGGTCCGAGTTGGCTTTATTTACATGAAAATGAATGGCCTCAAATAGAAGAAGACCCAAATGAAGAACTCATAAACAGCGAAAAAAGGAAGACAATCCTAAATCTTTTAGATAAAAAAGAAGATAATTTCAATCGATTTTATCAGTATTTTTCCTCTTACAAGAAAACAGTTAGAACCATTGCCTGGATATATAGATTTTATCATAATTCGAAGACTACTGAGAAAATGTCCGAATTAGATATTTCAGTTGAAGAATTTTCAAAAGCAGAAAATGTACTTCTACGATTAGTACAACAAGAATCTTTTTCAGGGAGAACAGATCCAAAATTAAGACATTTAAGGCCTGTCGAAGATAAAGCTGGTCTCTTAAGAGTAAAGACCAATATAATTCAAAGAAACGACAGTGAAAACTTCAGATATCTTATAATCTTACCTTACAAGCATCCCGTAGTCCAAAGATTGGTATTCGAGAAGCATTTAGAAAATCAGCGCGCTGGAGTCAGCACTCTAATGATACTACTTAGAGAAAATTTTTGGATAATGAAGTCTAGAAAATCCATTAGAAATTCAATAAGAAAATGCGTGATTTGCAGAAAACTTCAGACTTCCAAAATAGATGTTGAACCTGGAGTACCACCCGAAGACAGAGTACGAGAAGCAGCCATCTTTGAAGTGGTGGGCGTAGATCTAGCCGGTCCTCTTCATCTTTCTGATGGATCAAAAGCGTGGATAGCCTTATTTACTTGCGCTGTCTACCGAGCCATACATCTTGAAGCCATTACGTCTCTGTCTACAGAAAGTTTTATCCAGTCTCTGAGAAGGTTCATAGCAAGGCGAGGCAGACCCTACATCATCTATTCAGACAACGGGAAGAACTTCCTAGGAACCAGCAATGCTCTCTCGAGTGTAGATTGGGAAACCATCTGCAAGGTAGCTTCCACCCCGAAGATCAGATGGAAATTCAATCCTCCTGCAGCACCGTGGTGGGGAGGTTGGTGGGAGAGGCTTGTTGGAATGGTTAAAGGAATCCTGAAAAGAAACTTAGGTCGTGCATCTTTGAATTACGAAGAACTTAACACCATACTATGTGACTGTGAACAAGTGATTAATTCACGGCCTATAACCTATGTTTCCGAAGATAACACAGATCCCTTACCTTTAACCCCAATGATGTTCCTAAGAGAACTACCAACATCAGGAGTACCTGACCTAGATGCTTTAGATTCTAAAGATCTTAACCGCAGAGCCAGATATAGGCAAATAATCAGAGAAAACCTAAGAAACAGATTCAGAGCTGAATATTTAGGATAATTACGACAACATGCATCTAAGTCCAAAAGATTCAAACAATTGAAAGTCGGCGATGTTGTCCTATTAGAAGATTTCAATAAGAAACGTGTTCACTGGCCTTTGGCAAGGGTGATAGAAATTTACCCAGGCAAAGATAATGTGATACGTCTAGCTAAGGTGAAGACCGAAAATGGATTTTTTCTGCGTCCATTACAAAGATTGTTTCCTTTAGAAATTGACAGTACCGAACTTAAGAATCACCCCACTTTACATAGGTCTCTCCAAGAAAATTTAAGTCCTTCGACTTCCGAAAACAAGAACCTCTCACAGAAACCGATACTCAACCCCAGAGAAAAGGAAACTGTGAAAGACCCTCCAGGACCTACCAGTTCCAGAACCCATGATCCCACTTCCAAACCCCCGGTGGTCTCCCGAACTGGCCGTGTGGTGAAACCCCCTCAACGACTTCAACTTGGATTGTTGAGTTCCTCCGATTAGTCGCAACTCAAGGTGGGAGGATGTCGGGAATCTCCCGTTCATTCTTCTGCTTCCAGAACAAATGCCTTTCCAGACAGACGGGCGCCTCTTTTTCGAGAAAGGTGCTTTTTAGAATCAGAACAGAACAGAACAGGACCTTGAATAGAGAAGGGGCTATGCTAAGATCGTCTTGTTTACAGACGCCCCGGTCCTAAAACAGAACTATTGAAACTTTTAAGAATTAGAATAAATATTTAAGAACTAATGACAATTTAAGACTTTAATGTTAAGAAAGACTTTAATATTTAATTGTAAATACTGTAGATAGTTTTTGTTCTGTTTTCGTTTTTACATGTATGCTAACAAAGCATTAAAAATTCTGTTTTCATCTAAGAAGTGCTACATTCATCGAGTTTAGTTTCTTTAATGGATGATAGTCAGGGCCTGATTATCTAAAAGGCTCAGGAAGCACAAGCTTCCCCTCTAAAATTTAAGAGGGGGCCCCATAAGGATTAAAAACATGGTCTTGAATTTTTTGTTTCATATTTTCACACTGAGATTGAATTTTTTCTGAGAAAGGTTACTTAAAACAAGACAAAACACTTACTATTTCGGGAAAAATATATTATTTAACCTCAAAAATCTGAATGTTCTTAATTAAAAAGTTGTATGATTTTTAATGTTCTGTGTAGAAACCACCCAGATGTATGAAAAAATAAATAAAATTAAAAAACACACTATTTTTTGGTCTACAGCATTTTTATATTACAATATGTAACAGGAAAACAAGATTTTCCGAAATGAAAGGGGGCCCCGAAATGATGCTGAGCTTCCCCTAGCTTCAAGGCTTAATCGGGCCCTGATGATAGTTGCCCCATCCACACCCGGACCCTTGGATTAGAAGTTTTCAGGTGAGACCCATCCATATTTTATTATTTAGAAGAATAAATATTTTATTAGAAAATTTAAGAATGTAAGAAAAGATAAGATTTGAAATATGCTGTATCGGGTCAGTAAGAAAGAATAAGTTTTAGATCAGAAATCTGGTACAGCCATAGGGAGAGTGTGAACTAATAGTAATAATAGAAAAAGAGAGGGGGGGGGGAGGAGTAGTAAATAAAAAGTCTGAAAATAAGCATGAAATCCAAAAATAGTTTGAATTCTGCAGTAGCTTCAATGCATTTGATTATTTTACAATAAAAAGGGTAATGAAACATATATAAGATGCCATAGATTTCATAAATAAACGTGGACAATATATGAAAGTAGACTGTTCCGGTATATAAAAAATCAAAAACAGTAATAATAATAATAAAAGGAACTTAAAATGTGTAGTATTCCTGACACTGAAAATTTATCAAATATTTTCAAAAAATTTGAAATTACTATGAAAATCTCATAAGATATTAATTTGGGTGTATGTTGGCTAAAAAGTGGCACTTGATATTAGTCACCTTCTGTAATTTTTCACATTTCTGCATCTGCTGATTAAAATTGCATCAAACTTCACATGTAAAAGCTTTATTGTGAGATGCCATGAATAATATAGAAGAAAGTTTTGTGATGCCCACAACATACAGTACGAAGCCGAAAATCCAGACAATTTCGGCGGCGTTAATCATATTCATCATCAACAGCGATTTATTATTTTTTTCTGTTTTTTTTTTTCAAAGTATAAATATATCTAAATAAAGAACCCAAAAAGTATTTTATTTCTTAGTAATCTTCAAAACCGGCATTTGCAAAGTCTGAAAGAGGAGGGAGAAGATTATAATAACAGTAATAATTCTTTAAACATTTATCTAATTGAAAATTAAATTCTGTATTCTATTTCAATTATATTCAAACTTTTAGTAAAAAATCATAAAGTTCTTTTTAAAAAAAAAAAAAAAAAAAAGGAAAAAAAAAAAAATCACAGAAATATTTTAAGAATGGTACGTTTTTCTTATTTATTTTCTTTTATATTGTAACTTGCACTAATTTTTGCATGCAAATATTACAATTTTGTTTTTCAAGTTTAATTTTAATTATTAATTGTTGAAGTTGATAAATACAGTAGAACTTGGATAATTCAAAGTTGAAGGGACCAGAGAAAAATTCGAAATATCCAAAAATTCGAATTACATATACTATTTTGTCAAAAAAAAAAAAAAAAAAAAAAAAAAAAAAAGATATATTAAAAGAAATTAAAACTCTACGATCAAAGATTTAACACATAAACTTTATACCTAAGAATACTGCTACATTTCTCCCCCCTCCCCCATTAAATCAATATTTTTTACGAGCTTAATTATTCAACACTTTTTAAAAAGTAGTCAGATATTTTTTATTTCTTCTTTAAGTACAATCTTTGTGTCATAGCATATGACTTGATACAAAAATAGAATCTACTTACTACGTTAGGCATGCAGCGCTGCCAATCTAATCCGGGAAATTGTTAGTACCGCCTCTTTTTCTACACCAATTAATTTTTAGAGTAATTCTCTTGAAATGTAGCTACGATGAATTAAGAAGAAAAATACTCTAAAAATTATGTGGTGTAGAAAATGAGGGTGGTACTAACAATTTGCCGGATTAGGTTGGCAGCTCTGGGCATGATTTTCAATTAAAAAAAACCCTCGAAGTTCATGTATATTCACCGTATCTTCTGATGCACTAGCTAGGGGCTTCTCTTGTATTTCCTTATACTTCTTTTGAAAGACTGTTAAGGTATATAATGCACTTTAACTGAGAAAAAATCCCGGGAACAAATTTTACTGTAATATTTTAAAGGTAATCGTATGAAAAATTCGAATTATCCAAAATAGAATTCGAATTATCCATGATTTTTTAACATTATTTTAATATAAAATTCAAGGGACTGAGTAAAAAATTCGAATTATTCAGAATTTCGAATTAAACAAGTTCGAATTATTCAAGTTTCACTGTACATATATATTACGGAATATATTTAAAAATCGTAATATATTATTTTTTTTTTACTTGAATTTGCATATTATTCAAGTACTTAAATGAAAATATTATATTTTTTAGTCATGACCAAAAAATCCAGAAAATCCGGAATCGCCGCGGTCCCGATGATTCCGAATTTTCGGCTTTGTACTGTACTAGTTTCAATGAGTAATAAAGCATTAATTTGAAGACGTATAAATTTAGAAATGGTTTCAGAGAGTAGCTTTTCCTGCATCAATGGGTGATTGCACCTGGAGCATTACTCCATATGGGAACCACTATCAATGTGCAAATGTGTTAATATAAATCTATCTACACTTAAAGATTAGTTATTGTTGTTACTTTGTAAATCACTGTAAAGAAGGAGAAAGTCGTCTTCTTTTATAGGATGAAGTTTACGTCTTTCGAGATCACTCAAGAATTCAGCATCTTTTTTTTCTCTGATTTTTCTTTGTTCTTCTTCCCACTGTATCTTATCTAATAAATTCTGCTGCCTTCTTTTTAATTCTTTCTGAGCAAGCCAACGTCTTATATATTTCTGTGCACATATTACCTGTTGTAAATAGCATTTAAATATGATGTATTTCACGAAGAAAAATAATCTTGGTATATTAATATATAACCATAAACAGTCTTTTTATACTAGTTGTAGCTTAAAGAAATTGCTAACTAATTAATAAAATCAATAGTTTTTATGAATAATTTGAAAAGAAATCATAAATTAATATTTTACTTTCATGCATTAATATTAATTGCTTGATTTTTAACATAAGAGTAATTCATTAAGATGGGTGTAATAAATCTATTTTGTAAAATACTGCCTTAAAATTATTAAAAAAAAAAAAAAAAAAATGCATACACATAAGCATTGGAATATAACATTACTAAACAAAATGAAATTTCTCAAAAATGATTTAAATAGTTAAAATTATAATTTTTTTTTAATACTTCCTGCTATCTAATTTTTATATTTTTCTTATTTTAGAATATCTTTTTTTTTTTCCTTAATTTAGAATATCTTGAGAAATAAATAATGTTAAACTAATTAAAATATAAATACTTCATAAATGCTCTTTGAGTACTTTTGTTCCAGGTCCAAAACATTTTCATTACTACTCATAAGATTCGAATTTTTTTCTGAGATTCCTTTTAGGAGATACCACCATCTGGTATCAATGTTGATTAGCTCCACGTCATTGCACAGATCACTGATACTAGATGGTGCTACTTCCTGGAAGTGAGCACAAAAATAATATAAAATCCTATGTGTATGCAATATCTTCTTACCATGTTTTTCCTTCTAGGAGCACATAATATTACTTACTCATCTGGTCTGACTGGCTCTATATCATTGCATGCTTGTACCTAAAAGTTTTTCTTTTTAATACTATTGTTCCAGGCTCAGAATACTCTTTTATTCCAGGCTTTTAAGAACCTAGAGAACTTATAGATATAAGCATGCAATGACGTAGAGCTAACCAATGTTGATACCAAATGGACATATAATTATTAAGTGTTCCTAGAAGGAATCACTGTAAGAAGCTGAAATTCTATGAGTAGTTATGAAGATGTTCCAAGTCTGGAACAAAAGTACTCAAAATAAAGAAATTTTAGGTATTTATATTTTAATTGTGTTTAGAATATGTCGTTAAACTATAATAATGTAAGGGATTAAAAATTTTAATTTAAGGGATGGTTGGGATTAAAAGTACTAGCAGAGAGCCTTTTAAAAATTTGAATTTTGAATTATTTTATTATTTTTTATTCAGTTTTAACAAATTATATTATATTTAATCTTGGTTATATTTTGATGCATATGGGTAAAAACTTTCATAGCATTCAGGAAAAATAAAACGAGATCCTTCTAAAAGTCCTATAAAATATGCAAATATACATACCTATGCAAATATATTAAATAACACTTTTTTTTTTTAAACAAATGCCCTATATTTAGAGACAGTATTATAAACAAGGCAGTAAATTGGCGTTGAAATAATATATTTTTTTTTTCTTAATTTTTAGTCTTCAAATATTTCATAAAAAATTTTAATAGATTGAGATTAATTGAATAGTTATAAATAATTTTTTTTTTCATATAGAGATAATTTTTATAAGGCATATTTAGATTCAATATGAATAGAATAATAACAATAAAAGTATTTTGAACTGAAATTTAGATAATATCATATTTCTACTTTTTAATGTTGTTCTGGAAGAAAAAGAAATATTATTAAGATAGGATTAAGACTGAAATATAATTATTTGTTTTAATCAAAATATACTTTGGCCAAGTGTTCAGCTTGTATTTCATCAGCAGATACATATGTTCCTGATGGTTCTGAAAATTTATCGTTAGTTGTCTGTATCAGAATATTGCGAACTTGGACCTGAGTGGAAGCATCTTTTGAAGTTTGTTGAATTTCATCTCTTGTTTCAACTGTCTGAGAATCACTAAAATATAATAATAATAATAAATAATAATAAAAAAAAAAATTAAAAAAGTGATTTAAACATTAATAACACTTTTTATAGTATAATGCATATGAAAATTATTAGATTAATAGAAAATTTTCAATTTTTTTGTTTCTTTCTTTTTAAAGTCATCCAATAGTTCAAAAAATATATTTCACTTGTTGATGCAATTTATCGTTTATTCATTAAAAACACTTGTTGGTGTTTGGGAATAAGGTCAATTGACTGCTCTAGGGTCCAAGGCCTGAGAGAGAGTGCCTTCCGGGGAGGTCTTTCTAAGGGGGTCTTAGCCCGTGTTTATGCAAGTTTCGAACGACTAGGCCAACGAGTGCGACCTGGGATCGAACACGCCACCTCACATCTACCAACTTTGAGCGCAGCTGGTGGGTCCATTAAAAATAGTTTGGAGGATTTTTTAAAAAACACTTTTCATCAAATTTTACCAGTGTTTATGCCTTCAGTTGGGCTGCCTGCGTTTTCATTTACCTTAGAATGCTCTCTATTAAAAATCTTACAGCAAAACTGTTTTGTGTACAAGGATTCACAAAATAATTTGAATACATTACAGTGGATGAGAGATATTTCTTATAAAGCACATTTCAATTCAACATCATTATACAGCGCTAAACATAGCTCATCATACATTTTTCAGATGCAATAAAGAATGCTTCCAACAGAAAATAATGTGATTAACATTAATAATTCCATTAGAGGATCACAAAAAAAAGTCACAACAGGAAATTACTGGAGGTGCATTTTCCATAGTGTTATGTATTTTCTACAATTTCTAATGATACTGAAAAGTATTTATGTCTTAGTATTTATAATGTGGTGGGTAAATACAGTTAAAAATTATTTTTATAAAACACTAAAGATATTTGTGGAAATGTAAATGGAGACAGACAAGCAGCAGAACTGAAGTAATTAAACACTTTTAAACTTAATTATATTAAAATTATACCCCATAAAGCTCTTGGATTTTGGTTGTAGTACTTTCTGGGCGGATCCGCCCTTTCATCAGCAACCATCAGTGTAGCCCGCTACCGTCGAAACTGTTTCTGGATACTTTTTCTGTTGACACTTTAAAAGATGGCACCACAATTGCTCTAGATCTGCGCGCGACTCGTGCCCGTTACAAGTTGATTGATTGAAATGAAAAACCTTTGTAAAATAGTATAA
The DNA here is from genome assembly GCA_963930645.1 of Salticus scenicus. NCBI lineage: Eukaryota > Metazoa > Arthropoda > Arachnida > Araneae > Salticidae > Salticus > Salticus scenicus. The sequence continues at coordinate 226,432,202 of OZ005661.1, forward strand.
ATCCCCAAAAAACATTTTCAAACGAAAAACACTACTTGAAAACATATATTAATAAAAAAATAGTTAATTAAAATTTACTTATAATATTTGGCATGAGTCGCTGTAAAATAGTATAAATCCCCAAAAAACATTTTCAAACGAAAAACACTACTTGAAAACATATATTAATAAAAAGTAGTTAATTAAAATTAATTAAAAATTACTTATAATATTTGGCACGAGTCGCGTGCAGATCTAGATCAATTGTGGTGCCATCTTTTAAAGAGTCAATAGAAAAAGCATCCAGAAACAGTTTCGACGGTAGCGGGCTACACTGACGGTTGCTGATGAAAGGGCGGATCCGCCCAGAAAGTACTACAACCAAAATCCAAGAGCTTTATAAGGTATAATTTTAATATAATTAAAAATGCTCTGAGTGAAATTAAATTTAAATTTAAGTACTTTTAAACTTGTTGGAGAAAAAAAAAAATAACTATCTTTTTAATAATAAAAGCCCATGTTTCTGGAAATTAACACTGAAAATGATATAGCTAAAACCACAGATTAAATTTATATATCATAAAGTGATCATTACTCTACGGCTAAAACAATGCATTGGAACAAAGAAACTAAAATTTTATGCATGGTTTCTGTTTCCATGCATGCATTTAAACTGAATAAAATAAAGAAAAAGGATAATTTAACAGAAAAACTTGCCTCACAATTGCAAAAATGTATTGAAATAAAGAAATTAAAACTTTATCCATAGTGATGGTTTGCATGGTTTTGGAAGATTCATTTATTGCTTCTCAATAAATAAAACATAACAATTTATATTTTTAGAATAAACTCTTTTTCGTTGCTATGCAGAATTTTAATACGTCAGAAGAAAATAGTAATTATAAATCAAATATGTAAAATTACGTCACGAGAAATAATATAAATAAATAAATATAGTTTAAAAAAACTAAAAAACACGCTTTTAAAGCACATCAAACTAAAAAGTGAAAAATAATTCTTAATATAAGCTGAAAACAATAATGAACGAAAAATACTAGTATAATTGTGAAAAAAGCGTGGGGTGCTTTGTGCCATATTTTTCGTATATCGAGCAACCCACGCTTTTTTCACAATTATACTAGTACTTTTTGTTCATTATTGATTTCAGCTTATATTAAGAATTATTTTTCACTTTTTAGTTTGATGTGTTTTAAAAGCGTGTTTTTTAGTTTTTTTAAACTATATTTATTTTTCACTTTTTAGTTCGATGTGCTATGAAAGCATGTTTTTTAAACTATATTTTAAACTATATTTATTATTTTATTATTTATCACATAAATAGCTACAGTATGTAAGTTTTTGGTTAAAATATTTACACACAATCGAAAATATCCCCATTTGACTTGCAGGCCTCTTAAATCTATCTGTACCAATTTTGAACGGCCTAACTGTATTTCTATTTTTTTTGTCCCACAGCCCCCCCCCCCCCCTTACCCCTCACCCCCTACCCGCCCCTCCTAATAATTTTACAAATTCAAAAATATCCGCAATCGATTTGTAAGTATCGAAAACCTCTATGTACCAATTTTGAACGATCTGACACTATTTTTATTTTTTTGCCCCCTCCCTTCCCCCCCCCTTCTTGCCCCTCCTAATAACTTTACACAATCGAAAATATCCCCATTCGACTTGCAGACCTTTAAAACCTATCTGTACCAATTTTCAACGGCCTAACTGTATTTCTATTTGTTTTTGCTCCATAGCCACCCCTTACCGCCCCTCCTAATAATTTTGCAAATTCAAAAATATCCGCAATCGATTTGTAAGTATCGAAAACCTCTATGTACCAATTTTGAACGATCTGACACTATTTTTATTTTTATGCCTCCCCCCTCCCATCCCCCACTTCTTGCCCCTCCTAATAACTTTACACAATCGAAAATATCCCCATTCGACTTGCAGGCCTCATAAATCTATCTGTACCAATTTTGAACGGCCTAACTGTATTTCTATTTGTTTTTGACCCTTACCCCCTCATCCCCCTACCCGCCCCTCCTAATAATTTTACAAATTCAAAAATATCCGCAATCGATTTGTAAGTATCGAAAACCTCTATGTACCAATTTTGAACGATCTGACACTATTTTTATTTTTATGCCTCCCCCCTCCCATCCCCCACTTCTTGCCCCTCCTAATAATTTTACACAATCGAAAATATCCCCATTCGACTTGCAGGCCTCTTAAATCTATCTGTACCAATTTTGAACGGCCTAACTGTATTTCTATTTGTTTTTGACCCTTACCCCCTCATCCCCCTACCCGCCCCTCCTAATAATTTTACAAATTCAAAAATATCCGCAATCGATTTGTAAGTATCGAAAACCTCTATGTACCAATTTTGAACGATCTGACACTTTTTTTTATTTTTTTGCCCCCCCCCTCCCCTCCCCCACTTCTTGTCCCTCCTAATAACTTTACACAATCGAAAATATCCCCATTCGACTTGCATTCCTCTTAAATCTATCTGTACCAATTTTGAACGACCTAACTGTATTTCTATTTGTTTTTGCCCCATAGCCCCCCCTTACCCCCTCACCCCCCTACCCGCCCCTCCTAATAATTTTACAAATTCAAAAATATCCGCAATCGATTTGTAAGTATCGAAAACCTCTATGTACCAATTTTGAACGATCTGACACTATTTTTATTTTTTTGCCCCCTCCCTTCCCGCCCCTCCTAATAACTTTACACAATCGAAAATATCCCCATTCGACTTGCAGACCTTTAAAACCTATCTGTACCAATTTTCAACGGCCTAACTGTATTTCTATTTGTTTTTGCTCCATAGCCACCCCTTATCGCCCCTCCTAATAATTTTACAAATTCAAAAATATCCGCAATCGATTTGTAAGTATCGAAAACCTCTATGTACCAATTTTGAACGATCTGACACTATTTTTATTTTTTTGCCCCCTCCCTTCCCCCCCCCTTCTTGCCCCTCCTAATAACTTTACACAATCGAAAATATCCCCATTCGACTTGCATTCCTCTTAAATCTATCTGTACCAATTTTGAACGACCTAACTGTATTTCTATTTGTTTTTGCCCCATAGCCCCCCCTTACCCCCTCACCCCCCTACCCGCCCCTCCTAATAATTTTACAAATTCAAAAATATCCGCAATCGATTTGTAAGTATCGAAAACCTCTATGTACCAATTTTGAACGATCTGACACTATTTTTATTTTTTTGCCCGCTCCCTTCCCCCCCCTTCTTGCCCCTCCTAATAACTTTACACAATCGAAAATATCCCCATTCGACTTGCAGACCTTTAAAACCTATCTGTACCAATTTTCAACGGCCTAACTGTATTTCTATTTGTTTTTGCTCCATAGCCACCCCTTACCGCCCCTCCTAATAATTTTACAAATTCAAAAATATCCGCAATCGATTTGTAAGTATCGAAAACCTCTATGTACCAATTTTGAACGATCTGACACTATTTTTATTTTTATGCCTCCCCCCTCCCATCCCCCACTTCTTGCCCCTCCTAATAACTTTACACAATCGAAAATATCCCCATTCGACTTGCAGGCCTCTTAAATCTATCTGTACCAATTTTGAACGGCCTAACTGTATTTCTATTTGTTTTTGACCCTTACCCCCTCATCCCCCTACCCGCCCCTCCTAATAATTTTACAAATTCAAAAATATCCGCAATCGATTTGTAAGTATCGAAAACCTCTATGTACCAATTTTGAACGATCTGACACTATTTTTATTTTTATGCCTCCCCCCTCCCATCCCCCACTTCTTGCCCCTCCTAATAATTTTACACAATCGAAAATATCCCCATTCGACTTGCAGGCCTCTTAAATCTATCTGTACCAATTTTGAACGGCCTAACTGTATTTCTATTTGTTTTTGACCCTTACCCCCTCATTCCCCTGCCCGCCCCTCCTAATAATTTTACAAATTCAAAAATATCCGCAATCGATTTGTAAGTATCGAAAACCTCTATGTACCAATTTTGAACGATCTGACACTATTTTTATTTTTTTGCCCCCCCTCCCCTCCCCCACTTCTTGTCCCTCCTAATAACTTTACACAATCGAAAATATCCCCATTCGACTTGCATTCCTCTTAAATCTATCTGTACCAATTTTGAACGACCTAACTGTATTTCTATTTGTTTTTGCCCCATAGCCCCCCCTTACTCCCTCACCCCCCTACCCGCCCCTCCTAATAATTTTACATATTCAAAAATATCCGCAATCGATTTGTAAGTATCGAAAACCTCTATGTACCAATTTTGAACGATCTGACACTATTTTTATTTTTTTGCTCCCCCCCTCCCTTCCCCCCCTGTTGCTAAAAAGAAGGTAACACATTATTCATGTAAATAAATAAATAAAAAATAAATGTATGGGGTCACTGTAAAAGAAAAGTACCCAATTTTTATTTAACTATCAGTTTTTAAAAACGAAACATTATATTACATATCTATTTTTTCTGCAAAATAGAAACAGCTAATACAGAATTTCTTCCAGGCCCGTGGGGACAGGGGGACTTGTCCCCCTGCGCCCTTTGTCTGAAACTTTCTTGGCGCCCTCAGTCAGTTAATAAAAATTGTCATAAAATTGAACCATCCTGCGCAAAAAATTTAATGTGTTTTTAAAAAATGAAAAAACGGCAGTTTTATCGTTTTTTACAAAAATTGTCGATTTCTATGAAATTGCAATAAAAACGTTAAAAACGAATCAGGGGCGCCTATTTCTTTTTCATTCTTCTCAGGAAATGAAGTGTGAGTAAAAGAAAGTGTCCAGGGCTATCTAGATACTAAAACTATTTTGACAGTTATCCTTCTCACATGCTGGGTAGAATCAGAGGCAATAAAAAACCCTCTACCTTCTCTAACCTCTTCTTTTAAAACATATGCAAAGTTTGCAAATCATTCGAAATACATTTGTAGACCAACCAGTCTTTACTGAGGCCATAATGTAGAAGAAACGAATTTGGAGAATCTGTCTGAGATAAATTATACGGAAAAGGCGCCTTAAAAACGCTCGTAATTTGACGAACAAAATTTTTCTACCATGACAGTGGAAGAAATGGAAGAAACCCACAAACAGATGTTGAAGATTAAAACATATTAACTACCTATGTAAAAGAATTAAACTCACAGCATGATACCAAATCTAAACTATTATTTAATTAATCTTAAAAATATTATTTTTTGGAAAAATAAGTTATTTAATAATAACATCAAATACATACAGGTGATGGATGGTGTATTATTTTTAGAATAAAATCCTTTGTATGAATTCGAAGCTGGTAAACCAATGAACTATATGAACACTGGCGTAGCTAGACCACAATTTCGGGGGTGGGTTAACTTTTTTTTTTTTTTTTTTAATCTCCCTTTTGTGAAACTGTTTGATATATACGATATACAATTATTTCTACTCTCTTCTATATTCAATACAATAAAGTATTATATTCGTAAAAATTTTCGATTTCCGGTTTTCGACGGATTTACACGTTTTGACAGGTCCAGAACTGAATTTAACCATCTTTAGAAAATGTGTGTCTGTACGTGTGACAAAATTTTTTATGGCAACTCTATTTCAGGAACTAGTGCATAGAATTTCATTTAAATTCATATGCAGTTGCACCTTGACATAAATTAGTGCCTATCAACTTTTGCTGCAGATCACTCAACAGGTGGCCCTGCTAGACTGCAATTTATTCTATTTAAGGGAAGGCTATATCTCAAGTTCCATTGTGTATATAACCGAATAAAACACAGAATATGAGAAGATCTTTATGAAACATTATACTAAATGAATTTGGGTGCAAATCGGCTGATAGATGGCGCTGCTGTGCTGCAGTTTTCCCCGTTAACGGGAAGGCTATATCTCAGACTTTATTGCATATAATTGCACAACACTTGGAATATAAGAAACCCATAATGAAACAGTTTGCTGGTTGTATTTGGATGCATATCGGCCGGCATGTGGCACTGATGTGCTGCAAATTACGCTCTTGAATAGGAAGGCTAAATTATAATTTCTATTGCATATAAATGCACCAAACTTGATATGCGTGATAACCATTATGAAAACGATCCTGACTTAATTTGGGTGCGTATCAGCTAGCAGAGCTATTACTGACCTTCTATGATTTTCCACATGACTACATCTTAGCATCTGTTGGTTAAAAGCGTGTAAACCTGCATACTTAAAATAGTTATTGTGAAAAGCTATGGTTAAACTTTTATGCATGTCAAAGTGGTAAAAGTGATGCTCTTATACAAAAAGTTATAAAAGAAAGTTCTGTGATGACTACATTATACTAGTTTTTAAAGAAATACTGTTTTAGAGAGATAATTTGGGTTTTATTATTTAGATTTAAAGCTTAAGGATAGAAGATGCAGCCTTAATTAAGAAAAGAAAAATATAATATTGACAATTTTTTGACACCAGAAATTTGGCCAACATTTTAAGACTCTTAAATAGCAATAAAAAATATATAAATAATATACTATATATATTTCTCTAAATAATAGATCATCTAAAGAAAAAAAAAATCTACATGAAGAATCGAATTCAATATAGGTATAAATATTAAACAGAATTATAATTTTCGAAAACTGGTGTGGGTTGCCCCTTTCATATTGCATTCGTACACCTACTTTACTTTACTTCTTCTGATGAACAGCTATGTACAATTATTTTGATTTGAAACAATTGTTCTGAGTTTTTGCGATTTATAGCATTGCTTACAAAGTTTGTGTTGATTACATTTTCCGTTTTATACACGTTCTGCATTATAGAAGTTTTACTGTATGCATGATATGAAATTAAAAATTAGTATGTTGCGGCTACACAAGACTTTCTTCTATATATTATCTTATAAAAATTCAAGCAGCACCAAAATATTTATTAAATTATTATTTATTAAAATTATTTTCCATGATGAATGCAGACGATTTTTATATCAGAGAAGTAAAAAATTATAAATTCCGAATGAAAGTCAATTTGTGCTGACATCAAAAGAAAAGAGCCCCCCCCCCCCACCCCACACACACTCCCATTAAAAATGAAAAATACAATTTTGTTTCAAATTATCCCAATTCTGTAGTTCAACTATTTGTTTTAAAGGTGTTGCCGATTTCTTTTGAATATTACCCGTGTTAAAAATTTAAAATCCTGAGGGGGGAGGGGGGGAACGATGTTCCTACACGCACACAAACTTTTATCTAGTTTACTACTATTATCAATAATTAATTCTATAATCATTCGTTAAAAGTAACTCTCATTATGTACATTTATAGGAAATTTTGTCCTATACTGCCATTTTAAAAATTTTAAGAAAATGAAATCATAGTGCCACCTGTTAAGCGATTGACTCCCAAATGTGATCAAAACCAGATTAGGTCAGGGTGCAACTAAATAACAAGTTTTATTAAAATTCGTTCATTGGTTCGTGAGATACAGCGTCCAAGAATTTTTTTATAATTCCATAGACAGACATTTCTAAAAACAGTAAAATCTTATTCAGGATATCTTAAAATATGTAAATCTGTCGAAAACTGGAGTTAAAAAAATTTCCCGAATCTAATTCTTTTTTTCTTATACCTATAGAAGAAAGTAATACAAGAAAAGTAAAAAAAAAAAAAAAAAAAAAAATAATAATAATAATAATAATAATGTTCGCTTACTTGTAGTAACCAAAATAGGTTGAAGATTATCGCTACCGAGATTGAAAGAGTCACTCTCCTGTATACTGAGGATAGTTTTATTTATTTATTCTTTTACCAACCATCGATCCATCGTTTTCTTTATAAGAAAATTTTCAAGGAAAATTAACAACAGAATTTAGCGTCATTGCGGTATTATCATTGAAATAAAGAGTCTTTTCAAAGAGTTTTAATTTACTTTTCAATCGGTTGTAATATTACTAACCTCAAAACAACTAGATACAAATCAACCCCCCCCCCCCCCACACACACACCTTACTAATGAGACTGACTAATAACACTGAAGATCAAATCAGAGTGTTTTCAAGTTTTCATTGTTTTAATTCGCTGTTTTCGGTCAACAGATAATACATTTTTGTAAACTGGGCTAAACCTCACCATGCACAGTTATTTGGTTTTTGTTTACGTAGCTGTTTCAGTACTAAAAATTCTGTATGCTTTCGCCAATGACTCTGAAGAATTGTAAAATTTGGAGATGTTTCAGAATTATCTCAATAGACTAATAATTTTTTATTCTATTGTCTGAAGTAGAAAAAAAATACACCTTTTAAATGTTTAAAGAAATATATGTTGCGTAGCTATGAAACTAGAAAAAAAAGTTCGAAAAATTTCAGGGTCCCCCTCATATCTACGCCACTGTATATGAATATGAAAATATACTTTTAAACTCCCCTAAAAGTTATCCAGTTTTTAAAATGATTATTTTATTATTATTATATATTTATTTATTTTTTTGCAATCTATTCTAAGTTGAGAAACTAATGACAACATTGAACTGCTAAAAACTTTTGGTTATAATGTGTTACACTGTAATAAAAAAAAGAAAATTGATGATATTTTGTAACACAGTAATTATTGCATATTTGCTCGCTTAATAAAGTGGATATCCATTAAAAGCTCTTCTATCAGAAAGTAGGAAAGTGATACATTCTTATTATATAACTATCAGTTAAAGAAATAACATTGTTTAAATAATAAAACTTTATGCTGGTCAAAGTGAAATTGTTTTCTCTAATGGATCTTGAGTATATTGGTGTGTGATCTGATATTGGCTAAAAATCTCATATAATTATTAATTTAACATACATAATTAGTAATTAAATTTGTATAGGCATAATTAAATTTACCTAAGGCTGTTAATTTAAAAACTGCATTCATTATATTTTACAAAGTTACAATTTATCCTAATAAATTTTAAAGAAAAATTGTTTCTTCCTTTTCTATCACTTGGAAGAAACCTATTTCTTCCAGCCGGTTTTTTCCATGTTGGAAGAAACTTGCCAACTCTGAGCTAACAACATCAAGGCACTTACAAAAATAAATAACAAAAAAAAAAAAAAAATATTAGTCATGTTTTGACACAAAATTCAACATTTGAGTATCATAAGTCATTTAAAACACATTTAAATTATAACGAAAATCATTCATTTGAAAGTTTAAAACAGGGGCCATGTTTTATTTTATGTAAGAAGGAGAAAAATAACAGTAATTAGCAGGAAAATTTTTTTGCAAATAAAAACAAATATAAAGTACTCGTGAATAATTTTTAAATATCTAAATGTTTATATCTCTAAAATGGCAGGGAATTTTTTCTTTTCTTTCTTCCTTTTTTTTTTAAGTGACTTTAACTACTAAAGGCAACAATAAATTTTTACCGAGAAAACTGCTCATTTGTTCCACAATTCCATGGTGGCTTTATCGTCTGTGTAGCTGCATGATGATAAATTACGCCAGTCAATTTATTTCTGTAACCACCAAGAAATGGCTTTTTATTTCTCACATCAAAATATGTAGGAGTATCAGCAGTTTTTTCATTAGAAGTTGAATTATTTACTAAAGCATCTTCGACTGCTATTGTACTGGCTTTTGAGAAATCTATACTTTCTTCATTGTCTAAAAGAAATGAAAATTAACGCACTATTCATGTAAATAAATAATAATAATAAAAACTAACTAATATATTTAAAAAAGTAAATACCTATAGACATTTCTTTTCAGGATAAGTAAATCAGGTACGTAATTTAGGTATTTCATTCTCAGCAACGCTTTAATCGCTCTAATGAAACTAATCAGAGTTCACTTTGTTTACTGTTTATTTTTCATACTAGGTGTAATGGTCGTTATGGTAACAAGAGGGATTTCTCTAGAGTTGTTGAAGAAAGGATAATGATCTACTATGATTGGCCACAAACTATATTCCAACGACCAATCAAGTATCTTTGTCTTTAAACATTATTTTATTTATTTATTTTACAAATGGGAAATAAAAATGCACATTTTCTAACAGTGCAAGTTCTAATGGATTATATTTGGGTATTCAGCAAAAATTTACCATGGTTCCGTTACAATGGTTTCTGTTTCGTTTCTCTGGCTGAAAAACTGAACTGAAGAGAAGTGATATAACTGTTTTCGCTTCTGCTTTCGCTATATATGTTGGGTTAGAAAAGGGGTATTTGATCAGCAACATATAACATTTATAAAAGCGCGTAACATTTTATTTACTAAATTTGATAAATTAAAATCTATTAACTTTTTTTGTTGCTGTAAATATAAGCAAAGCACTTATGATTAATTCCTTCTGGAATATATGCAGCACCTGTCCGATGCCCAGAGAGGAGAAGGTTAGTCTATAAATTATTTATATATGAAATGATTTTAACAGAAAATGCAATTTTAACTTGTATAGTTAATCTTGAAATATTGTAATTATCACGAAAAACATTTTTAAAATTGCTAAAAAAAATTATGTCTGTAATTGTCTATATTTCTATTTGTCAAACCAGTCTCATTAATGAAGTAAATAACGTTTGTTAACCTGAAAGTTTGCACACATATGCAATGCATTAAATTTGATTACAGTTTTCATGTGCAGATATGCTTTACTGCATACCCATTAGGGCTGCCTCACCCCATGCCCCATGTGCTATTCTCAAATATGAAGAGCGCGAAGCTGAAGTGTATGCGCTTTTTATTTCTTGTTACTCCAATTTATTGTTTTGAGTTCGTAGTTATCTTTTTTGAGCTTAAATAAGAATTCTGATCTCTTATTAAGTTTACTAGTAATCACCTTTACTGTCTTTACTTAATCATTAGGATCTTTTTCCAAAAAAATCCTCAACTCAATTTCTACTAAAGTAAAATTTTTTAAAATATTTAACAGATTTAAGTGCGGAACAACTTCAGTATAATATAATCCCACAACGATATTTGGCGATTATGGGTAAATCATATATCTAAAAATGATAAAATCATAATCTAAATCATAAATCCAAAATAAACAGCATATAGGCTGCAGTATTATATCGCAAACAGTCCAGAACGACATTGTTATCGTTCAAAACGGTGCCAAAGAAAAATCGCCAAATTCAGCTGTGGGGTTATTGTGAAGTTTTCCTAAGTGCGAATTTTCCCCCCAAATGTAGCTTATTTTTGGGAAAAAAAAAATCCCCATATACAAAAACATTTTTTATACACACTAGTTATAGGAAAATTTTAAATCTGCATGAAAAGTACTGATAGTTTCATAAACTCTCCCTAGATTTTACGTGAGGATGTATTATTTTCTCCTCTAATCGTACTTATAATAAATTCAATATGTGTATAACAGTGGTTTTTGTTGACTATTCAGTGCATGAGAAACAAGATGAGGAAAAGCACTAACAAAGGAAATTAATATGTTATATAACTATTTCAAAGATCGATTAACCAATGCAATATATTTGTTTAAAATAAACAGTTATGGGAGAAAGCAAATTAACAGCCAGCTGTCACATAAGAAATATTGTGTGTCACTGTTGCTTTTCACTAAATTTTACATTGCACTTTTGAGGAAAGGATGAAAACATTAAAAAGTTTCATTATTATCATGATCAATTTCTTTAAATAACACAAACTATAAAATAAGAAAATCTAGTATATACATTATAGACAATGTATTATATTTATAATATAGATATAGTATCTAATTTACATATGATACAGATATATCTATACATAATATAGATAACAAATTAGATGTAAAATTATAAGTTGTATGAAAATTAGTCTCATTGAAACTTAGAATGCTATCTATATAACTACACTATAGAACACAATACGTATAACAACAACTAATAACAAACAATATCACATACTTACTGATATAAGGTGGGAAAAAAATCCTCTGCTAACTACCATTGCTATTGCATCGCAATGTAAAGAATTTCAGATGCCTTAAAACAATAAATTTTGTGTCAGAGTGTGATTTTTAATTGGTCACTTACTTCAGAATTAATCTCAGTGCTGCCAACTCAAATTTTCCATGTTCCTACATTAGTGGTAAAAATCCCTACTTTAATGCTGAATATGTTTGTAGGATGTACTTTCATTTTCAGAATGTCCTGAGGATACTAAATTAAAGAACTGGTGTACAATCAATATTCAGACTTAAAAGCTACATTACACACCATCAAATTAATGAAAGCACTACCAGTTTCAAAAGGACATAGCCTTTCTTCTTCAGGGTTTAACCTAGCAAAAAATTTTCTTTAGCATTTTAGCTAAAATGACCAATCAGTATTTTAGCTTTTCCATAAATCTTTTAGCTATTTTTTCTACTTTTATTTTCACATACACATACTTTACACACACTATATAAAATCAGCTTCCTCTAATCCAAAGAGAGAGTGCCTTATAGAGATACGATTGTTTCGGATGGAAAGAAACCACGATCCCTCATCAGGCAAACAAAGTAGGCACTAGTGCGGCAAACAAAGCGCAAGCGTTGCTGTCTGCGTTTTGTTTGCAAAATTTTATGGTATTTATTCAAAGCATTGTACATGTTACTTGAGAGTTACGTTAGTTGAATTCTGGATTGCAGAGCTTTTATTATATTTATTAAATTGCAGTGATAAAAAAATAAAAAATAAAATAAAAAATACATCTAACTCTTCGTAAACAGGCATTCCACAAACCGAGAAAATTCGGGAAACACTTTTTTTTCCTGTTTATTTTAAGAAGTTTACGTTTTCCATTTTTAAATAATCAGTATTTATTATAAATCAGATCAATGTTTATACTCATAAAGACGATTCTTAAGAAACGCATTATTACTTTGGCGTACGTATGATTTGCATGCAAAAACTAAGCAGTTTTATTTTTTAGACTGTGCAATATACATATTTTTTATTTATTTAGACTAGAAAAATGCTTTTTATAGTTGATATGTCCTATTTGTTAAAAATCCGCATGATTAATTATCCGTTTATTCAGTGTCGGATTTAAGGGGGGGGGAGCTAGGGGGCTGAAGCCTCCCCCCCCAAAGCACTAACATCTCCAATTGGATGTCACAATTGTAAATTTTTCATTGATCTGGAATAACATCTTGAAAACACTTTGCCCCCCCCCCCCCCCCCCCCCCCCCCCCCCAAAGTTAAGTTCTGGATCTGCCACTGCGTTTTTTATTATTATTACTCCATTCTATGATATTGAAAACACATCTTTAAAAATTATTAAAGGTATACTCTACTCTGATTAAATCATATTTAAATGATTTTGTTTGGATCCCCCCCCCTTTTTTGTTCTAAATTTTATATCAATTTTTAAGAATTTTTCACAGGGACATTATTTGATTATCTGTGTTTTCCGATCTTCCGTGTAAACCGGAATATTAATTAGCACAGATAATTGGGAGTTTTTCCGTGTATAACTATTAAAATATAGAAATAAAAAGAATTCTTTTAACAAAAGCATCTCAACTGGTAAAACTAACGGATTATGTTTAATAATTATTTGAAACAAAGTTACATAAAATTAACGTGCTTTTCTTATCTCTATTAATAGGAATTTTAATTTATTCAAATAGGAATTGGATTAAAATAAAACTTACCATCGGTCACCGTGAAGAAATTTTTTTGCCTGTTTCCTTACAATTTGTGCAGGACACATGGGGCACATTGTCCTTGTACTGAACATTTAGCCATTTGTACTGTCCCTGCCATTTTCTAATTAATTATTTGGACACTAAATTAGCTTTCTTCTTCTTTATTTGGTTATCATTCGCACTTTCGTTTTCTGTTTCTTTCCGTTTCACTGATACTGATGGTTTTAACCAAGCATCCATTTTTGTGATTCATTAAAAAACATCTATTTCGAATTTTAACAAAAGCAAAACAGGCAGCTTTATCCCATGAGCAAAATGAAGAAATTATTTAAAATGGGGGTAGGGGGCAAGTGGTAAGAGGTAGGCGAAGATCGTTGCGCAATACAAGCACCCAGAGAGCTTCTATGAAGCAGATGCTGTATTCTGACTTACGCGCGTAAAAAGCAAAGGGTCACGTGAGATTGTTCGTAGAGCCAGAATATTGTTCTTTGTTCTTAGCAGACGCAGACGATAGTTGTTTGTCCCGGTAAAAACAAAATTAAATCAAAATATACTTAAATAAATAAAACAATTCCAGATTTTTTAGTGGTTTAGTAATTTTTTTTGCCAGCGAATATTTTAATAAAATTAGAGATTTTCATATAGAAATATTTTGTGAAATTATCTTGTTTTCGCTTTTTAGCGAAATGGTGTCGAGCATATTTTCGCAAAATACAACGTCCTTTCGCAAAATGCGAAAAAAGCGAACGGCAGTTTAAACCCTGGTGCAAAACACATGTTACTGCCTCGGAAGCAAAAGCAAGATATCTTGCTTTTGCTTCCAAGATTAGCTTAACTCCAAGGCAGTCCTTTCTAAAAGAGGGGGCGGTTATAATAGGAATTTTACAGTAATTTACTTAACGAGCAGGACCGTGTTTTACATTTTTGCCACCCTGGGCTAAAGATTTTAGCTGTCTTGAGCGAAATATAAGTGTCTAGCTTCTGCACCCAACAATTTTAAAAAGTAGTGTTCAAACCGTGGAAATGAGAAACTTGGCTTATGTGTTCAATTGAAGATTTTGTTTTCTGACTGCTGTGTGAAGGAAGCAGATTTCAATCTTAGTATAAGAAATTGTGTTGAAAGTATTTTTAGTTCTGATGAAGCATAAATATACAGATGTTAGATAAATAAAATTACCATATATATTTTTCTGTTTAGCCTGACAGCCAATTTCAGTAAACCTAAATTTCAGCTGCATTTCATAATTTTTAACCACAATAGCTTTTAGCCACTCCGGATGACTGTCCAGTTCATTCTCCCTTAAGCACGACCCTGTTGACGAGAACCATGATCCAAACCTAATCGATTTCTCGGTGAAACACCTTTTCTGCATCATCTCATCCACTAAACAACAAAATCACTGCACTTTCATTTTAATCCGTCTGTCATATTCCTTTACTTTCTCAAAATCATATCACTCCATATTATAAATTCAAAGCCAGTCGTGGGTTGGCTTTCTATAATTTACGAGTTAGTGTTCTTCAAACTAAAACAGATTCTATAGAAAAATAGAGTATTGAAATAAATTCATGATCAGTTTTTTTTTTCTTTTTTATAAAGCTAACTTTACACTTGTTACAAACCAAATACAAAATGATTTGTTATTGAGTAGTGTTATAGTTTTTGTTATTTATTATCTTATGTTTTATTTATTTTAGAATTTTGTTTTATTTGCATGGATACCTTATGCATGACTGACATTATTTTGTATTATTTCAGCTAATTTTAACTTATTGCTGCCATTTTAATTTGGAGAATTATTGATTTAGTCATTTATTCACGAGTGTTCGTAAACTTTACTTTTCATCCCCAACCTCCTATATGACTTTTGTATATACCTGATGTTCTACTCCATTATTCTCTTTATTTATTTTGGTAAGTTTTGCATGTATTTTTTTATGATTTAAAAATTTATTCCTCTCTAAAACCTTACCGGTTTCTTTTAAGTTGTTTTTTAGTTTTTCTTTTTACTTATGTTATAAAGCAGTTTCTATTATTTTATAATTTTGTTTTTATTTCTTTTAACTTATTGTTTAGTGATAATTTATGTATTTAAAAAAAAAAAAATACTCCATTTCGTGTAGATGATAAATTATTGCTCTCTATCTACCATTAACTTCAACTCCCAATTCAACACAAAAATTTGAAAAGTGTCAAAGTCAGGGTGTGGCTTTCCCAAAACATTGGTTACGTTGCTCCTACCCAGTGTTAGAAATAAGAGTTTTAAAACTAGGCGTCAAAATGACGCATGGAGTAAATTTTTTGGGCATCAAAATGAAAATTCTAGGTGCCATCTATAATTAAATATGTATATTAAAAAAAAAAAAAAAATAGTAATAATAATAAGCATCAACTTGTAAATAATACATGCAAGATTATACAAAACATATTTATGTAATGAATGTAATTACATTGATAATATTAAACATACATATTTAAAATCACAAATTCATTCTTCACCCAGAAGATACATCATTCCACCACAATTTAATAGCATTTTCTGGGCAGAAATCTTCCAAATTTTTTATTTTTCCGATTGAGTGAAAATAATGCCTGGACCAGGAGTCGAACCCTGGATCTTTGACTTACAAGGTCAAGGCTGTACCAATTGACCTATCCAGGCCAACAACCGGTCAGCATTACTCACTCAGACAACCTTTAGGCAGAAACATCTGGTCTATCATGTAGATAGCTCGACAGAAATAAGCTGCAGGTAATGGAAAACAACATTAAACAATGGGAGAAAGAAATACAATTTTTATTAAAATCACACAATCAACTGATTGGAAGAAAATCATATTTATTGAAATTTTTTATTTTTCCGACTGAGTGAAAATAACGCCTGGACCGGGAGTCGAACCCCGGATCTTTGACTTACAAGGTCAAGGCTCTATCAATCAGTTGATTGTGTGATTTTAATAAAAATTGTTTTTCTTTCTCCCATTGTTTAATGGTGTTTTCCATTACCTGCGGCTTATTTCTGTCGAGCTATACATGATAAACCAGATGTTTCTGCCTAAAGGTTGTCTGAGTGAGTATTGCTGACCGGTTGTCGGCCTGGATAGCTCAATTGGTAGAGCCTTGACCTTGTAAGTCAAAGATCCGGGGTTCGACTTTCGGTCCAGGCATTATTTTCACTCAGTCGGAAAAATAAAAAATTTCAATAAATATGATTTTTTTCTAATCAGTTGATTGTGTGATTTTAATAGAAATCTTCCAATTTAGGGCTGTTTAATTTAATCATTAACAAATCGTCAACTACTTTTATGATTTCTTAAATCAGTTTTTATTAGATTCAATTGACTGAAATAGACTTGTTTACGGTCTTATGGGATTGGGATAATTATTAAGTATGATGAGGAAAAAATCCAGGCGTCAAATACCGTACTAAAACCTCCATTCTTTTGTAACTTTTTCCTGTAATAAATGATAATTTTGCTTTGATTTTGTAATCATTTACTTATATCAACCTTGCACTTACGTATGTAAAATTTCATTTCATTCTGACAACACTTTCTTAGTGCGAAAATTTTTATAGCAATGAGTGTATATAGACTTTGTATTAAAGGTAAGAATAATATTGTATCTAATCTAGTGATTTTTTTTTTTTTTTTTTTTTGTGCTCAATTTTTTTTTTTTTTTTTTTTTTTTTTTTTTTTTATAATTAAATATGAGTTATATATATATGTATATTTTTTTAGTTTAAAAAATTTAATCGAATAGTGTTATTTCTAATCTCCAACCTAGTTTGACGGAGTCAGACCAAATTCTAGAAACTGTTGACACTCAAAAAATGTCAATGACGAGAAGGGAAAATAAAAATTAAATAGTTTATTTGTTCAATGTAAAATAATACATTGATGATTTGCATTAATTATTACAATAACAAAATATTACAAAATATAACTAGCCTCTCTGCTTTTTGTCATGAGTAATAGTTCACTATTTCTGGCTCTTAAAATATTGGAATTTTTGTCTTTTCCTGATAATTTTTCCTCTCAGAATAAGTAATAAGTCAAAAAATCCATATTTTTTAATCTTTAATTATTATTCAGGCCTGTAAAGTTTTACTTAAATAAAATCAGATTTTTTACATGTCCGAGTATCTCCCCATGAACTGCTGAATACAGAAATATGTAGAAGGTACCAAAAGATCGAAAATCACTTTCAGTCCATATTGGATGATACGTCTTAAGATTTTTGTAGTAGATTATAAAAGAGCTTTTTTGAGAAAACATGAATGTTTGATTGATTTTAACAAAAATTAAAAATTGGTTATAAGTAGTGATTATGAATTCACAATCCAAAAATCTCTAAATTCAGTTGGAAGCTACAGATTTTATAGGAAGAAAATGTTTAAACCATTTACTGACATTTTATATAATTTGTATGCTGGAAATCTTCAAATTTTCAACTAATTTTAGATGATAAATTGTGTTTTCTAGATTAGAGTTTTTAAAAGCTTTTTTTTTTTTTTTTCTTGTGAATTTTCAACCAAATTTAACAAAAATTAGAATTGGCTATAATTAAATTTGATTGGAAATAACATATATTAAAGAAAAATAATATTAAATTCAAAGTCAGCTGTCTGTTGACTTCTTATAGCTATCATTCTTCCAATTAAAAAACACAAATTTTATAGTTATAAATAATATTTAAATAATTCAAGTATGGGGGGCAGAGTTCTCATCATAGGTAAAAACTGCATGAGAATTTCTCACTCTTACTCAGAAACAAAGTGAGATTTCTAAATGCAAGAACAGAAAAATGCTTTTAAAAAATTCTGGATTAATGTAAATTACTAGTAATGTCTACTTTTTTAGCTCATTGGTATAATTTGAGTTTAATTGTTTAAATATGTCGATTTTTTTCACTGCCAATCACTTAAATAGGCAGCTATTGTGCTGCAATTGATTAAACTTACTTTTTTTTTTTTTTTTTTTTAATACTTTCAATACAAGCAGTGTTAGAAATAAGAATTTTGAAACTAGGCGTGAAAATAACACCTGGATTAAATTTTTTGGGCGTCCAAATAAAAAATCCAGGTGCCATCTATAATTAGATATGTATATTAAAAAAAATAAATAATAATAATAATAAAGCATCAACTTGTAAATAATATATGCAAGATTATATAAAAAATATTTATGTAATGAAAGTAATTACATTGACAATATTAAACATACATATTTAAAATTACAAATTCATTCTTCGCCCAGAAAATACATCATTCCACCACAATTTAATAGCATTTTCTGGGCAGAAATCTTCAAATTTAGGGCTGCTTAATTTAATCATTAACAAATCGTCAACTATTTTCATAGGGAAATGATTTCTTAAATCAGTTTTTATTAGGTTAGTTTTTATTAGGTTAGGTGAAATAGACTTGTTTACTGTCTGAAGGGATTGAGAAAATTATTAGATATGATGATGAAAAAATCCAGGCGTCAAATATGGCACCTGTGATTGGAATTCTAGGCATCAAAATGAAAAAACTGGTTGCAAAATACGACTAACGACTGCTTCTTTCTAACCCTGAATACAAGATTATTTACCTAATTTCAGTATTTCTTTGTAGAAATACAATGTATTTTTACGGCTGATCAGCAAGATACTTAATTTTCTTATTCAAGTTTTTTGAAAACTTTAAATCATTCAACTTTTGTAAAGGGTCTATTTAAATTTACTGATTTTTGTGAAAGGTTTTTCATTTCAAGGTTGTTAAATTTTAATAAATGACCTATTTTTGAACCAAAAATTTTAATAAATTGGCCTCAGAAAAGTGAACAAAATTTTCGTAATGTTAAAAATTTTATATGGGGAAAAAGAAGCAAGATGCTTGCGTTTTGGTAAAAATCCTGGGTTTTCTTTTAAAAAGTTTTACACTTCTTTTCATTGAGTACACATTTAATTTTCTAAATACCATTGCTGAATAAAATATATCCATTCACTAAGCTGTTTTCTCCAACTTAATGCTTATAATTCAAAATTACATAATTATAGATTTTTAGTTTGTTTTTAAAGTCTGAAAGTCATATATAACAGTCATAAAGTCAATCTTGAAATATGGCCAGACAAACAATGATATTGTAATAATCATACAATGAAAACGACCTTGCATCTTTGTCTCTTTTCAAAGTATTTTCAGGGGCAGATTTAGGCTTAGGCCCATGAAGCCTGGGCCTAGGGGTGCCAATTTTTTACAAGTGATTAAAATCTGAATGGTGGAAGTACAGGTGATTAAAGTTTGAAAAATGACTAGGACTTGAAAAGAAAATCTGATATAAAAGATAATTAAAACTGAAAATCATCATCGTTTTATCGACTAATAAAAAGCGATGTAAAATTTATAAATCTATTAAATTATGAAAAAGGTTCAATTTTAAACACAAGTTTAAATGTAAAAAGCAGCTGGAATTCAAAACCGATTAGATTTTGAATCGTCAGTACAAACAAATTTGGAAGATCCTTGCTACGACTCGAACATGTTTTTATTTTATGAGTAGAATTACTTTAAAAAAATAATTATGTAATGATTTAAATAGAAATTAACAAACACAAATCTGTAAAGTTAATATTATGAAGCATAACAACTTGTCTATTTATGAAACATAATAATTTTCATATTATTTATTGAAAATATAAACGTAACATTTGTCTCTTTGTTAGTAATTAAATAAAAATTTCAATTCTGTGTATTTAATCCTATATTCAAAGGAGAAACCAAATAAAGTAATCTTTCTGATGATTGCACTAGATTAATTTACTTTTTAATTATGAACTAATTATTATTATATGCAATGTTTCACAGTGATTGGCGTATCGAAGAATAACATAGTTTTCTTTATTTTTATAATTTTAATGTATATGCATAATAGTCCAAAATATGGGGGGAGGGGGCATAGTCAAATGGGCCTAGGGGGAAATCTAACTTAAATCTACCTCTGAGTATTTTGTGCATTTTAAAAAGAAAAATTCTGTATTAAATCTTAATAAGTTTCAGAAAACTAATTTTATCAGAAATTTGACAATTGGTCTATTTTGAAATCTTAATCTAACAAGAAGAACCAAAGCTGTGAATATGTAAGTCTGTACATTAAATTAAAAAAAAAAAGGTCCTATAATTTTCAGTTTCAATTTTTTAAGAAGATACTGATTGCTGAAGTAGCAATTTGAGAAGCACAGAGGGTACCTTAAAAATGATCTCCATGTTATTTAATTATCAATGTGAACTGTAAAGTACATTGATTGCTTTTTTTTTTTTTTCTTAAGGTTATTTCTTTTACAAAATAGATAATTTCTCAACATATCTTAAAATATATGCTTTTGTCTTTTTTACAGCTGAATTCTGAGTACAAGAGAAACTATGTTTGGCATCCTCAATATAAACCTTTGGCTCAAGATGTTATCAGCTGTGCTCCTCAATCAGGTAGATTAATATGCTTGATATTACATCACCAGAAGAAATGGTAAATTCAATCTAATACATAAAACTCAATACACTTGTATTATTGTGTTCCAAATTTTGACCGACAAAATGAGAAAGATGATAGAAGGTATCAAGAAGATGAGAAGTTATCGTAGAACATGGGATCATAAACCATGTTGAGAGGAGGAAAATTATGCAGCTTTCAATGTCATGCTGAAACGACAAAAGTACAATACTAACTACAAAAATATTTATTTGATTAATGATTACAAGAGTTGTTGGAAGGGGCACCTGCTGACATCATTGTACAATCTACAATTGCATAAAAACAATACTTGTAGGAACTCAAAGACACACTAGAGGATCTCGTGCTACAAATCATCGTCGCTGCAGAAGACCTCAAAAGTACACTTGGCATCTTCGAGTGCATCTGGTAATAATTTTTATATGGGTATAGACTGTGCAATGACTTCAGTGGGCACCATTTCCAACAACTTTTCTTATAATTAATCAAATAGATCCTTCTGTAGTTAGTATTGTTCTAGCATGACTTCAAAATCTGCATGCGTTTTTTGCAATTACTTTCTTAATGTGCTCAGCGACCCCATATTCTATGATAAATTTTCATCCTCTTGATACCTTTTATCATCCTGTCAATTTATCGTCCGAATTTTGGAACACCCTGTATATGAAAGGATAATAAAATAATTAATATCTAGAAGTATCCTATAGAATAGCATGGGATTGGTGACTGGAGGCGGGGAAATTGTAAGCGATAGAGATTAGGTATTGTATAATCCAGAAGAATAGTGTTGATTCTAGAAAAAATGGCTGCCAGAGGGAACTCAATAAAAAAAGCAACCTATTTTCAAAGAGGACATTACTTACATAATTGGTGGCCTTCTATTTTATGATTTTTGTATGTGACAAAAATAAATTACTAATTATACATGTATATGTCATGTCATCTACTCCTGAATTCGTGTTGGCAATCGTGGAACCAGAAGAGAATAATCAAGTCAGGCTAACTGGAAATGTCTTTATTTAAAATCCATTTCAGGACTGGGGATCCGAGTCCTGTAAGGCAATGAAGTCTGCTGGGGTCTTGAAATCAGTCCCGCGAGCAACCAGACTTTGCCGGTGCTCGACCTCACACGTAACGTTCAAATTCGGCGGTGCGGAGTTACTACTTTTTACTAGCAAGAGCTAATCAAGAAAGATTACTAAATTTTGGCAAGTTCCATCTTTTAAACCCTAATTTTTGGTGTAAATTGGTGTATTTCTAAACCCAACCCATTTTATTTTAATTGGCTACCTCTCTGATAAAAACACCTACCCATTATTTCCCATTTGTTGCACTTCCGTTTTTTGCAGACCATCTGGAACCTTAATGACTTTTTACTCGCCAAGCCATTATTACAATTATTTATTGCTTTATATCTGACATAAAATACTCAAACCGTAATTTAGACTCATAAATCTTTTATTCTTTAATTGAATCTTTCCGTGCCTATTGTTTATTAAATTTATTTCTAGGGTAATTTATAAACTATTTCCAGATATCAAAATTCTTAAATGATTAATTTGTTTATTTATTTCAAATGATGATGATCGCGATTGTAATTTCCGTTCGTTATTGTTTATACTTTTAGAGTAATTTATAATCTAATATGAAATTTCTTTTTAATTCATTCTGCTATCTAAAAAGAATACCATAGACTGTAAACACAATAATTTAAAATATAAAGATATTAATTTATCTCTTACCTCTTTTTATCCATTATATTTTATATATTTCATATATATACAGGCTATATGTATATGTTCTTCCAGGAATGCTGTAAAACTATTGCTAGAAGGTTAAATATCAGGAAGAAAAGTATCTAAAGGTCTCTGAACATTTAAAATGTTAAGAAAAGGCCACTTGGTATTAAAATATTTTTAAAGGGGCTGCCAGGTGGAGCACCCTGCCTAATTAACCTAGTCAGCAGTAAAAAAATAGTAAATTCAATCTAAAATATAAAACTCAATATACTTGTGTATTAGTAAATGCATAGAAACTTTTATATGTGAAAAGATAAAAAGAATTAATGTTTTAAAATAGCTGAATTAAAATCTTATTTAACCCTTTATCTACTGCATTATGATGTACTGCAATTTTTTTCGTGCAATATTTTTTTTTGAGTCACTACATCAAAAATTAAGGGATATACATAAATAAAATACTCATCTTTGGGAAATTTAATCCGTTAGAGCTAATTAATTAAATTGGTACTTTAAAGTACCGTCAGTACACGGAGGGCTAAAATAGTCTCATAATACAAAAAGACCGTATGACTTTTTTTAACACAGTTTTAACTCTTAAAAGTGTTAATAACGAGAGAACACTAATATGTTACAGCACAAAAAAAATTATTTTTGAAAATAAAATTTATTTTTTTAATTTACTTACTTATTTTACACATAAAAACAGGTTTTATAGAAACTTAAATTTGATGATATTCAAAGAAACAATTTTTCTTTTCATTAATATGCAGAAATACATTACACATTACGCATTTTGAGTGAGGTTTCGATTGAATGTTTTTTAAAGCACAAAATTCACAACAACCCCGATTCGAAACAAAAGTTGGCCAATGGCATCCACGATTTTCTAAGCGGATATCTTTACAAACAGACATGTTCCCTTTCCTCCTCTTGTATGCACAGAAAACTTGCTCATTGCCATTAGATTTGGGTCTTCCTTTTCGTTTAGGTTCTGATTTTGATTTTGTAAGCAGTCCTTTGGTTGTGCAGCGCCTATATTCCAAAGAAGATATGTTTTCTTGCTACTCTTTATATGCTATATATGCAGCTAAATGTTCAAATGTCGTATCCACAAACTCAGATTTTTATGGGTAAAATGGGAACTTCGGTCTGGACATCTATTTTTTTTTTTTTTTTTTTTTTTTTTTTTTTCCCCATTGCCTATTCACTCTTGATTTACTGCATCCTGGGGTAGGAAGTACTGCATTTTCTGAACATGAACTACTGCACATGGGTCTTGTTCAGTCTCTTGATCATCTTCTTCAGAATCCGACGAAAGTTCTAGCAGATTATTTGCTGGGACTTCATCATCTGAAAAATCATCTGTTAGTGCACAACTGCTTTCAGATGGTAGGCTCTGTAATAAATACAAAGCCTCTTGAAGTCTGAGCTTCATTTTTCCAAACATTATAAGAAGAAAAAAATAATAGCACCTTGAAAACCGTCTAGTACTGTTAAATCTCAGTTACACACAAAGAAATTAAAATGTTGTTATTTTTTGAATAAAGAATAGATATTTCATTTAATTATGTGGCAAACAAAAAGCACGCTCAGATTCAAATTTCAAAACTTTTCGAAAAAGTTAAAAAAAAAAAAAAAAAGCGAAATAAATAAGTTAAACTAAAAAGAAATTCCTAAAAAGCATAACTCTACTACAGTTTAGTAATGACCCTACAAAACAATGAAATACAATAACAAACTACACGGACGTAAAGTAAACACGAAGTTGTGCTTTCTCTAACATCCAGTGTACTGACAGTACTTATAAGTACCACAAAGTTAATCAACTATAAAATCAATTATATACACTGTTCACTCAAATTAAACAGTCAAATCGTTTTCTAAGGTCTCAACTAACATATAAAAAAAATAAGTAACTTAACTTTTGACTTTAACTACTTTTGCGGAACAAAAATGACAATCTTGGCAATTCGATCAGAATGACAGCTGAAAACGCAACATCAGTTTTAAAACTATTCGCTTTCCCAGCTAAAATACTCATCATAGAACCCGTGCTGCCATGTATCCTGGAAGAACGGAATTAAAAGAGTGTTATTGCTAAGTACCATTAGAATATTTGTAAAAATAGTTATTCTATGTAATTTTTAAGTGGGTGGTACTTATAAGTACCATCAGTAGATAAAGGGTTAAAAGTGAGGAAAAGTGTCCTATGTAAACTTTCTCTGTAAATCACTTCCTCTCAACAAGGGGTTTGGATCACCTTGACACTCACTGATAGATAGCCTTAAGAAAGAAGTATTTTTTCTTTATTTAAGAAAGTGTCTTTGTAATATAATCTACTGTCATTTATTTGTGATTACATTATTATCTACGTAATATAATTTTGAACGTGATTATCTTTCCAGTTACAAAAGAGATTGGAATTCAGCGTCGTAAGCAGTATCCAGAATTGGCTAATCGTAGTAGTGAGGTGATGCACCATGATGTAGGGCAACATTCAAAAGATGTAACTGATTCAAGAGCTCGGGTAATTTTTACTTTTTTCTTGTTATAATCACAAAGCTTATGGGACTGTAAACATATTTAAAAATGTTTCTGCAAATATATTAAGTTATTACAACATTTAAAACATTTCACATACATTAATAATGATAATTTTTGTTTAATTTTATATAAAAAGCTTCTTTTTTTAGTGCATTATTTTAAATTTTATGAAATGAAAAATGTTAAAAAGCTATCTTTTCCTTTCATTCTCTAGCGAAGATCATGATAGCAGCTTCTTGAAAAAAAAAAAAAAAAAAACTTTTGTGTACAAGTTTTGATGCTATTTCATACTGTATAATGAAATAACTCAATATTCTAACGATTTATTCAATATTTAGGTACAGATATAAATTATCTTATATACACATAATAATAGTTTACACTTTATTTCACACAAGGATGTCTAACATGTGACTCTCTGTCCATCCTCTTTCCACCTATTTGGATTTTAGGGGAGGAAAACAAATTATAAAAAAAAAAAGAATATATATATATATTTTTTTTACTGTTTTATATTTTTGAAAAAGAAAACCAAAAACTTAAAGGACATTTAAAGGAAGGTATTAAAAGGTCATCATAATGTAGTTTAAATGTTAGATATTTACAAAATTTAACATATAACAGGGTGGCGACAATCAGGGAAATCATGGAAAAATCAGGGTACTATATCAATCTGAAAATATCAGGGAAAAGTCAGGGAATTTTGTAAAAACACTCAAAAATATGGAAATTTTCAATTTTGACCCGCAAACATGACTGAAAGATTGCCAAACAGGTGTTATCTTAACCGTAATTGCACAGGATTGGCTGCTTTCTAACTGAATCTTACCAAGTTAACATAAAAAATAAACAAATAAATATTTTTAGTGTAACTTTAGGAATAATTTTATGTCTTGTTGTTAATATGATGTTCATTTAAAATTAATCATATTTTAGTTCCCCATCATACTATAGGTATGGGGAACTTAGGTAATCGTGAAAAATTTCGACCTCGGTTTTTTGACTTTTCTACACGTTTTCAGGTGTGAGGAATCCGAAAATGACAAAATTTCTATGGTGTCTGTTAGTCTGTTAGTGTGTTAGTGGGTCAATCCGTTAGTTTGTTAGTCTGTGTACACGATATCTCAAGAACAAATTGTCGCAGAGAGGTCAGATCAGTTTTAAAATATTACTTTCGACACTGGCAAGAACCCTATTCATTTGCAACATTCGATTTTAAAAACTTCGTAAGTGTCGTGAAACACGACATCGTGTTTAATTAATTTTAATCACACTCTCATTAAATTTAGCAAAATTAAGTTATTATCCAATTTTCAGGCTAGATTTCCTTTAATTCAACTCTTTCCGTTTACCCCTGCACGTTTGCCTCCCTGCAACGATCGAAATTTTCTCCTTTGGTTCTTCTCACCGGACCCTGCTGTCATCCCGGTAGTGTAGAGGTTTCAGCGCTCCCCTTTTAACGATCGCTCGCTCCTATTGGCTGAGCAGCATCGTGACGCTTTTGGGGTAGCTGGTTAGCGTCTGCCGGGAAGTTCTAACTCACAGAAGCGGACTTGCCATGGTTTGAGAAGGTCGGACATCTCCGGTGGTTGCGCTTGGCGCACCACGTGCCGTTTCGCGGCGTTTGTCGCGTGGAAATATTTAACTACTACATTTAACCGAGAATTATTTTAAAGTGGATGAAATTGGAGTAAAAGAATGCAATATTTTGAAAATATAGCTTGAGATGAATCATTTAAGGGTGCTAGAATGTTATTTAATACAATTATCGCGATGATGTATTCGGATTGGATTTATGCCTTATGTCTACGCGTATGGAGCAACGAGAAAGATGTCGGAGACGCCTGCACACGGATTCAGACCCCAGTCCTGACAAAGCCAGTAATAAACATCTTGATCTTCATTCATGGTCTCCATTCTTTTTACTCCTAGCATTCATGGTAAGGTTTTGTTTTACCTTTATTTTCTTGACATCGAATGGCGTGTCTCACAGCGATGTTTTATTTTCAAAAGAACCTGATTTCACGGAGTAATTCTGAATGTACTCAGGAACTATTTAATTACGTTAGACTTGACGGAACTATTAATTAAGCCTTTTTGCTGATTTCTGAATTAGACATTTTAAACTCTTATATTCCTTAAAGAATTTCAGAATGCTCATTTTCCTATACACACTTTTAGGCGTAAGTTTTTCTTGTTCTGTGTTAGATTTTGGACTTCGGCTAGTTCAACTATGCTCAATAGTTATTTGACACACATTTTGGACAGCGTTTATTTTGGCGGGGTAAACGTCTGTACCTTTTACCTTTCACACATTGTACACACTTTTTCACTCACATTCACCAGTTGTTTTGGAGGAGGCAATTTGGTGGTGAGATTGCATAGATTGTTATGGGTTGATTTCTGTTTTCTTTCATGGTTCTTGAATTGCTTTTGTCGATTTATCTATTAGGTGGAGTTTATTTCATCCTTATTACATACACATTCATTTTAGTTCATTGCAATAGTTTTTCTTTCGAGCCTTCAGGTGCTCTTGTTTACATTAATATAATAGCTCTTCATGTGGTTCTCCTTTCCTGCACTCATTGGCAACCCATTGATGGGAATGACGGTTCCTGTTTATGGACAATACACGATGGTACTGCTGGACAGACCTATGCGGTATTGTGTCATTCGTGCAGTATAGGCAATGACCACTGTTTAATATTGTTACCATATATTTTATTTATTTACTCATTTCAATAGTTTTTTTTATTTTTTTATAGACTTAGGGTTTTTGTTATTTACATATATAGGGGAATTATTTTCCTTCTTACTTACACATTCCTATTCACACATTCAATAGTTGATTTATTTTGTGCTATATGCAGTTAAATTTTATCAGGTTTGATTCTTATGTGAAGTGCAATGTTCATTTTTGGCATTGTTTGTGGTCTATACAATAGCTGCACTTAGGGGGACCAATTTTTACCATCAGTAGATCCACTTACTCTACATTTTTGTTCATTTGTACTTCCACAATTGAGTCAACTTGGCTAATTCTTTTTGTATTTTTCTCATAGTTTTTATATACTAGGCCAACTTTTACATGAATTTCACATTTACACATCCACACCTTTCAATTTTATTGGTGTGATAACAGTCAATCTATTTACACTTCACACATTCTTACACTATGTCATTTACTTATACTTAATAGATTTATTCATGTTATGTGACAATTTTTTTTATTCACTTTCATTACAACTATTCACATGTTACCTTACTTATTTTTTTTAACAGACTTAAATTCTCAATATTTTTGTTTGTTATTTCCAATTCACTTACGTAAACACATTTTATTTGTTTTTGTACTTTATATTTTTATTCAGTTCACTTTTCGACTCTTGTGATTTATTCAATAGTACACTATGGTTACACAATTTTCTTGTTACACTTACACATTTCATTTTTCATTAGGGTAGTTACACGTCACAAGATGTAACCCAAATTATAACCAATAGTTAAAAAAAAAAAAAAAAAAAATGTGACTTTAGGTTTTTTTTTTTTTTTTCGTTTTTCATTTCCAAGTCATTCAAGTGTGCATTATGTTTAGATGCTTACACCTTACTTAAGAAATGGTTCTATTTTACTATTATTTCATATTATTATTATTAATTCACAGATCAATTGCTTCAAAATTTTTATCTTTAAGTTCGCAATTACTTTCACACATTATGAAAATGAATTTTTTTTATGTTTGTGTTCATCTGTAAGCAAATACAGGTGTGTTCTGTCTGCACATTACTACGTTATACATATATACACCTTATTTATTTATGTGTAATTTCATTTATTCTGATATACTTCATATATATATTATTCGGAAATAAGTAAAGTATTATTCTGTGTTTATTACTGATTTACCAATATATTCCTCATAAGACCTCAGCAGGAACTTTGATTGCCATATATATATATATTTTTTTTAATGTAATATTTGAATGGTAAAATATTTTTGGACTCTTATCTTATTCTCAAGAGACTTTTAGATAATACAAAGGATTATTGTTATGTACATCAAAAATTAAATACTTATTGAACTGCCAAGGCATCAGTGGCTGATTGCTTATATTATAAGATTTTTTTTTAGTAAATTTTTTTAATGGCAGAATTATTACAAACAAGACACTACTCTGATGTTTGTGTTTTTTTTAATTTATTTGACAAGTACAGAAGTTATGAAAATTCATGGAGCTATAAAAAGCTCGTCATGTGGTATAAACTTGTGTTTATTTACAATTAATCAAATGTTTATTTATTTATGCTTGCTGGTATCTATTCACTTTTCACATTGTATGTGTCTTCATTGCCGTATATTGTGCAACTGATATACTTTTATATAAAAAAAAATATAGCAATAATGGTGATTTACCTTTAATCCCTTCTTACGGTTGTATCGGGATTGCATCTTCCTGCAGGGGTGTAGTCCTGATGTTCGCCGTCCTTTTGCTTCCTCTCCAGTCTGGGAATATTCTAGACCCTTTCCTCAGATTGAAGAAGAGGCCCTCCATATTTTTTTTTGTTTATATTTTTTTGTGTTTATTTTTTTCAGCTTAACATGACATTTGTAAATCACAGATGAAATTTTTCTAATTTTTTTTTGTGCAATTTATGATTTAAAATATGCAATCACATACTTACATTTACAGGTCAACATTTTTGATCACATAGATATAAATTGTTTTTCAATTTCTGTAAATCCTTAGTAAGATTGTAGTACATATTAGTGAACTTTAAAAATTTTTTTTAACTACAATCTGTGTTTTGTATTGAAGTAGATACCCAAAAGTTTACTTATATGTAAATGTTTTCTAACAAGCAATAACACAAGACAAAATTTGTAAGAAAAATAATTTTATTGTATCAGAGGTTGATTAGAAGATATACTTACATATATGCTGTCACGTAACAGCCCTTCTGTAACTTATAATGATGTCAAATTTCTTAGACACAATGTGTGTCTCTTTGTAACCCTTTGTATGGGCTCATTCGTGTCCGGCTGATCCGCATCCTCCGTTGCTCCTGTTTTCTTTCTTTGCATTCTCACCCTGTGCAAGGATTTTTTTTTCAATCCCGTTTTTGGGGAGAGTGTCGTGAAACACGACATCGTGTTTAATTAATTTTAATCACACTCTCATTAAATTTAGCAAAATTAAGTTATTATCCAATTTTCAGGCTAGATTTCCTTTAATTCAACTCTTTCCGTTTACCCCTGCACGTTTGCCTCCCTGCAACGATCGAAATTTTCTCCTTTGGTTCTTCTCACCGGACCCTGCTGTCATCCCGGTAGTGTAGAGGTTTCAGCGCTCCCCTTTTAACGATCGCTCGCTCCTATTGGCTGAGCAGCATCGTGACGCTTTTGGGGTAGCTGGTTAGCGTCTGCCGGGAAGTTCTAACTCACAGAAGCGGACTTGCCATGGTTTGAGAAGGTCGGACATCTCCGGTGGTTGCGCTTGGCGCACCACGTGCCGTTTCGCGGCGTTTGTCGCGTGGAAATATTTAACTGCTACATTTAACCGAGAATTATTTTAAAGTGGATGAAATTGGAGTAAAAGAATGCAATATTTTGAAAATATAGCTTGAGATGAATCATTTAAGGGTGCTAGAATGTTATTTAATACAATTATCGCGATGATGTATTCGGATTGGATTTATGCCTTATGTCTACGCGTATGGAGCAACGAGAAAGATGTCGGAGACGCCTGCACACGGATTCAGACCCCAGTCCTGACAAAGCCAGTAATAAACATCTTGATCTTCATTCATGGTCTCCATTCTTTTTACTCCTAGCATTCATGGTAAGGTTTTGTTTTACCTTTATTTTCTTGACATCGAATGGCGTGTCTCACAGCGATGTTTTATTTTCAAAAGAACCTGATTTCACGGAGTAATTCTGAATGTACTCAGGAACTATTTAATTACGTTAGACTTGACGGAACTATTAATTAAGCCTTTTTGCTGATTTCTGAATTAGACATTTTAAACTCTTATATTCCTTAAAGAATTTCAGAATGCTCATTTTCCTATTCGATCACGAATTCTTATTCGTGACAGTAAGTTATTCGAAATTTACGATTTTCTTAACATGGGAGAATAGGACAAAAAATCACTTAAACGTGCATTAAATGAAAACTTTTTATTGTAAAAGTGTCAGACCAGTTTTAAAATATCAGTTTTGATACCGGAATGAACATCAGTAACTATAAATATGCTACTTTGAAAATTTCGCAAGTTACTCGAAATTTACGAATTTCTTACCATGGCAGTATAGGGGAAAATTTCACATAAACGTCAATTTTGAGAGATATTTTCATCGTAAAGATGTCAGACTACTTTTGAAACATTATTTAAGACACTGGCATGAATATTAATGACTATGAATTTTCCAATATAAAGATTTCGTAAGTTATTGGAAATTTACGAATTTCTTAACATGGCTGAATAAGAGCAAAATTTTACATAAACGTCAATCTTGAGGGATATTTTCATCGTAAAGATGTCAAACCACTTTCGAAATAATATTTAGGATACTGGCATGGATATCATAGACTATGATTTTTCCAATTTAAAAAATTCGTAAGTTATTTGGAATTTACGATTTATTTAACATGTCAGAATAAAGCAAAATTGAGCATAAACTTCCATTTTGAGGATCCTAAATACGTTAGACAACTTCAAAATTACGTTTATGATATTTGTTTGAACATGATTGAATACAAATATTCTAATAGGAAAATTTCGTAAATTATTCGTAATTTACGATTTTATCAACATAGCGAAATTGTAAATTTTTCATATAAATATGAATTTGAGGATTATTGCATTGGAAATAGTAGCATGAAAACTAAACAACGAAATTGACCCTGATAAAATAAATTAATAGATTAGAATAAGATAAATATATCGAAATGAACGGTGGATAGCCTATTAGGCGGGGATTTCATTCTGTCACTGTATGAAGCTTTGGTCAAATTGATTTCTTTTAACATTATTGCCGAAACGTCAGTGGAGGCCCTCTGTTGAGACTCAAAACGGTTTTGGGCTGTGTCTGTCTGTCTGTCTGTCGGTCGCGCGATAGCGGCCGCCAAAAAAGCGCTTTTTACTTGAAATTTGGTACACATGTTCATGAGCCTAAGAAATCAGCTGTATAGTTTTTGGTATGTATTCCATTTGTAGT
Source organism: Salticus scenicus (assembly GCA_963930645.1). Classification (NCBI taxonomy): domain Eukaryota; kingdom Metazoa; phylum Arthropoda; class Arachnida; order Araneae; family Salticidae; genus Salticus; species Salticus scenicus. The sequence goes on from OZ005661.1 coordinate 226,464,801, forward strand.
TCGTATACAGGGACACGCCAAAGTTTTTCTTATCATTACGGCCTATGGGAGAAATTTATATGTATCACGATAGCGGCCACAAAAATCACGTTATTGACTTGCAATTTGGTACACGTGTTCATGTGCCCTGCGAAATCTGCTGTATAGTTTTGGGTGTGTATTCCATTTGTAATTTGTGTACAGGGACACGCCAAAGTTTTTCTTATCATTACGGCCTATGGGAGGAATTTGTATGTACCGCGATAGCGGCCACAAAAATCACGCTATTGACTTGCAATTTGGTACACGTGTTCATGAGCCCAACGGAATCAGCTGTATAGTTTTAGGTGTGTATTCCATTTGTAGTTCGTGTACAGGGACACGCCAAAGATTTTTTATGATTAGGGCCTATGGGAAGAATCTGTATGTACCGCGATAGCCACCGCAAAAATCAAGCTATTGACTTCCAATTTTTGCCGAAATGTGAAAAGGAGGCCCTCTGTTGAGACTCAAAAGGATTTTGGATTCCATCTGTCTGTCTGTCTGTCATGCGATAGCGGCCGCAAAAAACACGCTATTGACTTGAAATTTTGTACACATGTTCATGATGCCCACGAAATTAGCTGTATAGTTTTCGGTGTGCATTCCATTTGTAAGTTCGTGTACAGGGACACGCCAAAGTTTTTTTTACCATTATGGCCTATGGGAAGAATTTGTATGTACCGCGATAGCGGCCCCCAAAATAACGCTATTGACTTGCAATTTGGTACACATATTCATGAGCCCATTGAGCAAGCATTTGACGAAACTGATATAGATCTGAGACTGACCGCCTTGGCGAAAATAATGCTCCTTTTATACTTTTCTATCGAAAACAGACTGTTCTGGAAAATTCTCGTATCACATCAGCCAATGAGATTAGAGCTTCCATATTTGGTATATCCCTAATAAGGATTTTCTCGCCAAGATCGCCAAAAAAATCACCAAGGAGGGAAATAGTCGCCAAATTTGGCGCCAAATTTATTTCTTCCCTTATAGGAGCTTTTTAATGCGTTTTTAAAGGAAAATTTGGCTATTTTAACGCTAAAACGACTATAAAGGCACAAAATTAGCATTTTATCAACTTACTAAACCTCTTTGAAAGAATTTATACAAAAATAAATGCAATTATTTACAATTTCGTAACACTTTATATCATATACAAATAGGTATACAAAGAGAGATACAGCGGGGGGTTGAGGGGGGCTGCAGCCCCCCTCAGGAATGTATTTGATTTTGGTAATAAGTCGATCGAATCAATATATACTATTATATAATAAGGAATAAATAAAAATGACCTATTGAATAATGTCTGATGCAAATAGGACGTTGAGGCTCCTGATCTGCAGATCCACTAGTAATATGTCTCGCACTAGAAATTTCTGAGAACATAAATATGATGGGGAACTGAGCAGAGTCCACCTATGCCAACTAGTTTATAATTTTGAATTTTGAATTTTCTTTTTCTTTTTGCAAGTGAACAAATAAAAAAAATAAAAAAATTGAGATATTTTTGCGCATCAGTATAGTTTTTTGAATTGCAGCGATTTAGTGGTATGTTGCACAAGAGTATGTACACAAAATAATAATATTATAGTTTTAAAAAATTTAAGAACACGCTTTTATAGAAATGTGAACTAAAAAGCACAAAATATCTATCTTAGTATTAAAATGCAGGGTAAGAGAAAATCATGTGATTGACACACCATAATATTTTATTTACATACATTTAAATCTTTAATAAATAAATAATTTAGAATTAAACAAAAACCATTTTTTAAAAAATCTCCCCTGACTGGGCTCGAACGTTAGACCTTTAGGTTTGTAGCGCAGAGCTTTACCTCACAGCTACAGTGTTCATGTAGGGAAAGTCTTTTTTTACAATATAGATTTTTTGTTTGCTCCCAGAGCGGTAACAAACATAAAAACATACATACAGGTGAAGCTAATAAAAGCGTGTTAATTATGGAATGTATAACAGGTAACGGAAGTCATGGAAATTTTTCAAAATTAGTCATGAAAATCTGGAAACATTTTTTCTGCATTTCTGTGGCTGCCCTGTATAATCTAAGTGTATTTTTAAAAATGAAAATCTATACCTTCTGTGTACTTTGGATGTTCTTTTTTAATCAAGATAAATTTATATGTAATTTACATGTTTTACAAATTGAAACTTAAATTACTAACAATTATTGAAAAGTATGTGTGGCATATTGTATTCTATGAAACTTATGTCTACTTGCCTTGTCTATGTAGTAGATGAAAGTTATATGCCATTACAGTAGAGTAATACAAATCTATAAAAATCCTTTGCTTTACTGCATTGTTATTGTATGTAACTTTGCTTTGCAGAGAAAGATAATAATAATGGAAGTTAACTTTAAAGTATCTCTACCGCTTCAAGCAGTTAGCACTGCTATAGGTGGACATTTTTTTGTAGCACATTGTGCCATTTATCTTGTACTTGCTCTAGGTTTTAAGCAGATATCTAACTAATTGGAATAATTTTAATATAAATAGTACACTCTTTTGGATTATTTCACATTCTTTTGGTATATTCTACATCTTTCTATGTCAGCAGTTTATGAGAAGATAGCTCTGGACATACATGAAATCAAATCTTATTAGTATGATGGTATGTTAAATTGTATATATCTATATAATATTTCTCTAACGTGGGCCAGTTACGATTATATTTTGTAGAAAAGATACGATAGTGACAATGAAATATGTGAGGATAAAAAATAATACAGTGAACTCTCGTTAAAACTGACAGTCAAGGGCCAACAATTATTGTCCATATTAACGAAAGTTCATTATAACAGGAGTTCATAAACTGAAGTTCCATGTTAGCCCCTACAAGTACAGTAACACGTAATTTTGAATGTTTGTCGCTTGTGCATTTTTCTCCTCTAAAGTGTAAACTTTGAAAAGGCTGAGCTTTATAAAAAAAAAAAGCCCTGTTTCATCGATGTTAAATGTTTTTAGCTTTGATAGTTCGTAGTCTTTGATAAGGCAGGACAAATTCTCTTTCCACTCTTTTATGTTTTCTTCTGGTACATTTCCGATAACGAAATCCTTTGCTATGTCTCCACAATAGAAGTGGAGACAGGTGCAAATTGTAGACTTGAACTGTCACTGTCAATTAATACTGTTTACCTCCCACGGTGTAATAGTGTAGAGTGAAAGAGATTAACCTTTTTATTATTGAACCTTTTCATGTTTTTAAAAAAAAAAAAACTTTGAAAAGATTTTGGGAACTGACTGTTTTTCGAAGAAAGTAAGCTTTGGGGGAAAAAATTGTCCATCTTAATGAATGAATTGTACGTATAAAGCGATGTTTATTACATGCAATTCCTATAGGCCTTAGCCAGGGATTCTGTTTTTGTATGTAATAACGAGAAATCCATCTTAAATGGGGCCGTCTTAACGAGAGTTCACTGTATACCAATATTATTTCCCCTCCTACCTGCATAAATTTCATTGTCGTCGGTCGTCCCTATGTCCTTGTGGCGAGGAGGGCGCTCCTAATCACTATTATTACTCTTGCCCCCTAACTGCTCCCTATCATCTTAGAAACCCATCTCCTAGACCCCATAATTGGCTAGAAAATATTCTCACGCGTAAACCCCTATTATTTAAACTATATAAAATTTATTTCCTATTAAATGAAATTTCAAACTTAACAGATTAATCTTTCCCACTTCCCTTGAGCTTGGTCAATTTGGAAAACAACAAAAGCTGTTTAATCACATCAAGAGTCAGTCCTGCACCTCTTGCCCTCTGTCGCGAAGGGTTTCACCCGGCAAGAGGCTGACATGACCTACACCTATTCTACAATGATCATCTCCATTCCTCTCAGACTTCAACATAACATTACAGCATGTCAGCATGCCTTCTGTCGCGAGGAGTCGGCTAGGCTCGGCATGCTGACCAACAAAAGACTATGTAAATTGAACTTGTTTCACATCGCCCATTGTCGCGAGTATGCTCTGCCTGGCTATGATTCTTGTAATTTTTTTTTTTTTTTTTTTTTGTCTTTCAATAAACATCTTGGCGCAGCCCACGTGAACTTAGTTCTGGAAGCGCTCAACACCGCTCTTCGAGCGGTGAGCGGGGGCTGCGCCCTGTTCAATACCCTGTTCAATATTATTTAAGCACGCAGACAGTGCCGGCCCTAGCAAATTTGGCGCCCTAGGCGAAAAATTTTCATGGCGCCCCATTAAAACAAATTTTTAAAAAATGTAAGACGCACAGACAAATATACACATACAAGTACTGTAATAAATAATCAACTTTTTAATTTTTGTTACATATTGTTTTTTCGGCGTTACTTTTAGCGGTAGTAGAAACAATATCCTTCAAATGAATTGTTTTAGCTTCATCTTGATCTGTTGATAATGGTGATAGTCCTACAAATCGTTCTCACGTCACTGTAGAACGCTGGTAAGTTTTTATTAATTTCAATTATATGAAGCTGGGTTCTCCACTGGCCACAGGCACAGGAAGTGTCAGCAACAATTTTATTGCTGTTACTAAATTCAATACGCAATGTACTATTTCGTTTTCACAAAAATTATTCAAAACTTCCTGTAGTGTACTTTCATCAACATACTTAGAGTCTCCTTGAGTCAGATAATCTCCTAATCGTCAACATAATTTCAAAATCACTTTGAAAGTTTTTTTTACGACTCACAATCGTTAGAAAGGCATCAGAAAACATGATTCATCTTTTTGGTCTGTTTGAACTTCTCATCATTTGCATTTCTTGCTGTATCAAGAAAAGAAATATAACAATTAATCTTAAAATGATGTTTAGCATCACTTGTTGATTTATCAGCTGATTGCATAATTAAACTTCTTTTTCATTTTTCGTAATCGGGCTGGCTCTGACTTCGATGGGAATGATACCTCAATATTAATTTCTTCTGAAAATGCCTCCTGTTTATCAAATCCAAAATCACTTTTACTGTTTCCAAGAAAAGCATTTTGTTTTTAGTAGTGCATTAGTAGTGGAGCTTGGGTCTTGGGTCACATTTTCACCATTGGCACGTCGTCTTTTGTTATGTACTGACGAAAACTTTCTTCACTTATTTTCTAATAGGAAATTAACTTTTTTTATATATGATCTGGCTTGTGTTCGTCGAGAATGAACAACTAGAACGAGATGGAGCTTTCAATGTTTGTGGGAAAAAGTTGTGCTATGATAGGCAACATTCCACTGTTTGTGTGTTAAAAGAAGACTCCTACAGGTTAAATAAAAGAAAATCGTCAGGACTTTGAATGGCGTCAGAGAGTCATGTCGTTTATTATTCGCTGCAGATTACCCATAGAATTTTCTCACATTGCAAGGATACATAAACCCAATGTGAAACCGGAAGCATTTTCCATGTTCTGTTTATCAAAGCCTCAGTCTTTATTTCTTTCATATCAAACTATTGTTTATTTACTAATTATTTTGGAAGATGAAGCAAGATTTTTGCTTATTCAGATTCAGGTGGAAAAATCTTTTGTTTTTTCAAATTATTATTCTGATAGTGTTCCTTTAGGATTCGGACGAAAATTACTTTTCAAATGAGCCTAATTTGCTTTGCTAATGATATTTTTTCTCTAACAAAATTGTACTCCAAAAAATTTTTTTTCTGTTAACAGCTAGTCTCAAGTATCAACTGCACTGAAAACGAAATTTCACATTTTATTAGTAAGTTGAGCTACTAGAAAAAGAAACTATAACAGAATCACTTTGTAAAATTCCAAAAAGACCCCACGCATAGCCCCTACAAAGTCACCTTGTCTAAGGAGCTAAAACTTCTTTCTAGTTCGAGCTAGCTTCCTTCAAATCTTATTATTATTATTATTTTCTTTTTATGTCAGTTCAAAATTATAAAATGAAAATACTTATAACTTTTCGTATATAAAACAAAAAGTAATAAGACAAATAATAATGTAATACTTATACACATTCTTACTTTTATAATCTTTTTCAATCAATCATCTGCGTCAGACGTGTATAGAACAGGGGTGGCGCCAGCTAGGGGGCCGGGGGGGCACAGGCCCCCCCGTCGGGGAGTCTGTGACCCCCCATCGGGGCATACTCCTAAAATTTCTCGGGGGGGGGGGGGGGGAATACAAATTTTTCAGTTTTTCTACGATATTTTTAGAAAATGTCTGTCTGTGGCACGGTGATCTCCAAAACCACGAGGAGTACTAACAAATGAAATGATACAAATATTAACAGTAATATTATTAACAGTATTGAAGTTTTTGATAAATACTGATATAATAAACTCTCTTTATGTAGTGCCCCCCTGTCGGGGAGGTGGTGTCCCCCCGTCGGGGAATTTCTGGTGCCGCTACTGGTATAGAAAGGTAATCTTAAATAATCCTTTTTTCTTTCGATTGCTATACCCTTGTAAAATTGCTTTTCTACGAGCTGAGCAACTGAGAATATTCAAATCAAAAAATATCTTTTGGGTGCAAAACACGCGCAAAGTTTAAAAAAAAAAAAAAAAAAAAAAAAAAAGGCTGAAGTTTCATCTTTTTTGTCAATTTTTATAATCATTAAACTCAACATTGTGCCAATACATTAAACCTCTTCACTTCATAAAATGTGCTCTTGCAGCAAAAGCAAATTTACAGTTAAACTGGAAACAAAAACGACAGTCTATACATTTCTATTAAGGTCGACCTTGACAAATTGATGAGTATTCAGTAAAAAATGGTAGTTTCGAGTTGGCAAAGTTTCGAAGTTCAAATTTCAATAGAAGCCGAGTTCTGGAATTTCCAGCTACATTTTAGCACAGAATTAACCCGATATTTTACCATTTGTAGTCAAGAATTTAAAAAGAAGCTGATTAACTCCCGAGAAGTCGATTGTATTCAGTAAATTGTTCTGAGCAATTGTCTCATAGAGATTGCGCTTCAATCATTTGATTATCAATCCTGATCCTGAATAAGTGAAATTCCTGCTCTATAGTGTAATGTAATTAATGCTCTTTACTTTACTTTTGTGATACAAGTGACTGCTTGCCCCAGGATTCGAAACAATCGAAACAGTCCAATATCGAACAGTCCTATTTCGAAAATGCTCTTTAAAATGTTAGTTTTATTTGTTTGTTTCAGGAATATTTATTGAATTGACAGTTTTGCTGGACTGTTTCGAGAATATGAGTTAAATAAAGCTCATTCATCAACTTGAACCTATATGCGCATTTCGATCTTCTTTTCTTGAACAAGAAAGTCGCTGTTTCGTAACATTTAAATTTGGCACCTGATGTAAGGCAGATACACTTAATGATTTTGACTAGAAGTATTGCAGAAGACATGAAAGAACTTGAAGCTTAGACTGTCTAGTTAAAAGAATTGAAAGCTGGATAAAATCATATGATAGCAGCACAACATAAGATGAAAATCAGACATGAAGAGATGAAGGATGGATAAAAGAAGATGAAAGCTAGACAGCATGAATTGAGAGAATAGCTGAAACCCTGACAAGAGGAGTTAAGGATAAAACAGAAGCCATGTAAGAAGAGATTCGTTGAAAAGTTAAAGTAATTCAAGAGAAAATGCAAGGGCGAGAGAAATTTTTGAGGAAAAAATAAAATTTACGAAAATTAAAGTTGAAAAGACAATTCAAGCAAAGTTTCTAGAAATTAAAGGTTCCAATTGCCCATATGTAGCACTAGTGCGACATAAAACGCACTTTCCTACCCTCCAGAAATAAAAGATAGCTTTTAGGGAAAGTATTTAAAAATAAGAAAAGATGTACAAAGGAAAGACCGAAATATAAAAGATGTGCAAGGGATGATTCATGAGATGAAACATGATGTACAATTTAGACCCTTGAATGAAAAGTCAAAACTTTATAATTCCAATAAAGTACAGCCCCATTAAATAATGACTCGGTGACTTTTAGATATAGTGTAAAGCTGTTAACAATTACATGGACAGATTTAATGACGGACTGTTTTTAAAACTCAATTCGGCGTTGTAAGTTTTTGAAATAAATAGATCGTTATTGTGGTAAAATCAAGCCAGTTGTTTGTGACTCTTTCTCTTGCGCTTCTCATCAGATAAATTAGAATGACTTTGATGCCCTGAAAAGTCAATTCGAGGATTATCCATTTACTTCATTTTTACACGTCCAATTCAAAACACGCCAAGAAAAACTCAGTAAATGTTTCCAAGTCATAGCAGCAGACTTGTACCTTTTAGTCCTTTCTAGACAAAGATTGTAAGTGTTTAAAATTTTCACACAACATGACTGCTGTGTTTCCAAGACTACATTTTATCTATTCTAAAGTGCCGTTAGATAGTAATAAATAAAATAGATCTTGTTGTCTGGATTGTGCCGCCCTCTAGATTTTAGCGCCCTAGGCCATCGCCTAGTTTGCCTATATGGTCGAGCCGGCCCTGCACGCAGACTCAGTTCAGTGATATTATAAAATAAAATAAAAAGATGACGACATTTGTCCAATTAGATCATTTTGTAGAAAAATTTATTTTTAAAATTTGCATGTTTACAATCTTTGCAAGTGTCATTTTAAACCCAGCAGTACTTTAAAGATATAAACAAAATATAAACATTTTCATTAATTGACTGAAAAATGCAATAATAAAACATATAATCAAAATAGGTACTAAGTATTTTTAACAAAGAATTATGCCAAAATGAATAAATGATAAATAAATAAAATAAAAGAGATCTTGCCAGCATGGCGGCAAAAATTTAAAAGTCGCCATAGGGGTCCTTTTATTAAAGCTGTCTTCCCTGGGGAAATATGAAAACTGGGTTGCCAAACATGAATTTTATTTTGAAACTTTTCGTTGAAGGATTTGGTTTAACTGACATTAGCGTTTCATCCCACAAAAACTAATAATTTGGATTCTGGTGAATTAAAATTTTAATTGCAGGGTGAAACTGGTATAAGATTTGTAAGTTTCAAATTTTAAAGGTAAAAAAATAAATAAACTGCGAAAATTTTGCATGGGTGTGTTAATATCTTAAAATACAAAGGTCCTTGATCAAATAATTTATGCATATAAATTATATAATAATTTTAAAGATTGGTAATAAAACCATTAGCCGCATGTTTCCAACAATTTTCTTTCAATACTAATTAAATAAATTGCAAGATTTGTTTATTTTATTTTTAATTAAAATCAGTTTTGTTTCTTTTTTGGTTTTAAAAGAGTGAAGAAAGAGATGCAAGCCAAACTTCAAAATCAGGACCCAGAAGTAGATCTGCTGAACCTAGTATGGGTCATCAGCAGCAAAAAATGGTTTGTTTCTTTGGGTTATTTGTTTTAAGGTTTATAAATATTAAATAAATTAAATCTATAAAAAAAAAGTATAATTATTTTCAAAAATATTTTGGGCAATAAAATTAGGAGATATTATGTGTGGATTCTGTTTTTCAATGATTCTGTGTTTTTGTTATAAGGGAAAAATCAAATTTTGTTATTAATATATTTTTTCCCCTTTAACTTAGCAATTTTAAGATAATTTCCTCAGTAAAATTCTTTTATAATTTTAAAGTTCATTTAAAGTAGGGGTGCACAACCTTTTTGGCTGGAGGGTCATTTTCGCTGTTGACTGGGATATAAAGGGCCACAGGCAAGATAATATAAGAGAATTAAACTATGCGGATATATTCGTTGTG